>JACVBY030000582.1:1200000-1631888 GCA_017589505.3 Metroxylon sagu | reverse complement strand
CTCGAGGTGTTCACATAGAGTATAGTGGTACATGGACGTAGATATATAGTATACTATTGTTTCTACCAAAATTATTCTTGCCATTCCTCTCTAAGATTCCCCTAGAGACATGAGGGAAGTGGACAGACGGAGGCCGAGAGAAGCCTCTGGCTTTTAGTCTTTGGAACATGTAGGTCTCTGCGAGGCAGGTCAACGTTAGCGTAGGCCCCCACTATTGAAATCTTAAGCCCATATTTTGATAAAGGTCAAATTACAGAGCAGCTTTCTAATTATATTTAAACCCCTTTACCCACCATATTAGAGAGAGAGAGAGAGAGAGAGAGAGAGAGAGAGAGAGATACTAAAACCGAAGTTCTAAGACTCATCATAATCGACACACAGAATGCATGTTTTGACTTTGACCTTCCCGCCGTTCCTCCAACTCTTAGACTAAAAGAACGTTAAGGGATTAATAATACTTGGATAAAAGAAAAGAAATTAACTCCCTGACGTGATAGCATTTACCAAGATTCATGTAGTGATCATCTTTTGATACTTCTATATATGTTTGTGTGCGTAGGAGGTGGCGGCCATAAAGATACAATTAGACACATTGTTTAGCTTAGCTGCGAGGCATCCAATTGTTGCTCTTATGCAGCGTTAAATGTGATCAATTACTGTAGATAGGTTTAGAATATATACTATTATCCTTAAATTTTTTCATTCAAAATTTATTTTATTCCTCAAACTTTCAATATTACTGACTTAATTTTTTTTATATTTTAAGAACATGGTGTTACATTAGGTTAAGCTAAAATACTGAATAAAGCAGTGATGCATCAATTATTTCAATTTTAACTAGTTCATACGATAGGTTGTCAGATATGAAGAAATAAATTATAACAATTGAAATTTTGATTATTAGAATGAACTTTGAGCGAAAGTTTTGAGGATCAAAGTATATTTTTGCCTTAAAGATATATAGATGAGGATCATCCATTAATTTATGATATTTGGATGGTACAATTGCAATAGTGAATCTCGTAAGAGCCATTTGCAAAGAGGCAAACTCTCCAGGTCTTTGAGTTATATGTAGCATTTTTTTTTTTTTTTTTTTTTGCAGCTGATACACTAGCCTATTTTCCAGAAGGTTGGTGCAAGGAAAATGCATCGACCAAAATGCGAAGTCCTACTGCTGACTTTGAGGCTCTTGTTTTCCAATAAATCCCACCTTTTGCCGCAACAAGTCAACCATCAACCAACTTCTTAGGTTTCTTGAACGGGAAAGCTTGCCTAAATCGGTATCCGGCAATCCCTAAATTCATTGCCCATCTTCCTTAGCTTGGACTGACACAATCGTTCATAAAGATTTTTGGATTATGTACTCTGGGTTCTCGTGGTACCCGTTCATCGCTTTGTGCTATCAACGAAGTTGATTCTTGATAAAAAAAAACTTGAACACAAAAGTCTTCGCACACTCTTCGCACAATAAAACGAGTCAATAGATGAAAAGGCTTTCAAACAGGGGGGCCTGTGATGGAGATATTTTGTATTGAATTGATTTCATTGCTTCAGAGGGATGGCGAAGGTAACACTCATGTCCCAAAAAAGTTCCAACTCTCCGATTGCTAGCAACGTAAGCAGCCACATAGGCCGAACTGGCAAATGTCACGAGATCTAAGCCCAGCCCACCATGGTCCAGCTGCGAAAAGTGGATCCCATTTTTGAACCTATGCGAATTGGGCGTCATGTTATGAATTCCGAATCTTAACCTCAAGCTTTCGAATTCATTTCCCACCCGTTGTCCTCGGAATCTTCCTTCCTTGTGGACATCAGGAGGAAGAGATTCATCTCTGAACGTTGGAGGCAAGCTCGGGATCACCTCCTTCCAGCTTTTTGGTGGCAAATTCGGAAGAAAAGGAACACTTGAATCTTTTTCTCCAAAATTTTCATCCATCTCGACTATTGCTCACAAAATTCTCTTCTCTTTTTGATTCTTGAGAATATATCATTCGAGGAAGGGGGCTGAAGCACATGCCTATCTTAAAGCTTCGTTGAACCCTCCTTTATATGTTCTAGCCCAATTCTGTAAATAATTTTATATAATAAAATTAGGAGAAATGCTCATACTGTGACTCATGCTCTGAACTAGTAAGTTTAT
The DNA here is from genome assembly GCA_017589505.3 of Metroxylon sagu. Lineage (NCBI taxonomy): Eukaryota > Viridiplantae > Streptophyta > Magnoliopsida > Arecales > Arecaceae > Metroxylon > Metroxylon sagu. Next base: position 1,629,748 of record JACVBY030000582.1, on the reverse strand, counting down.
CAAATTATATTCATAAAACTTTATTGAAAAATGTCCTTGAAATTGCCCCTGTGAATTATTTGGTTGCCGTTCCATGCATGTAAGCCTAAATGGCAGCATTAAGCACAGGAAGCATTCCAGTTGGGCTGCATTAACTGCAAAGCTGCCCACGCTGAGCTACTATAAATTCTCATTTGCTTTGGCGATCTGAGCCTCAAGTGCTTCCATCTGTATCTCCAAGTCCCTCAGCTTTTCGTTCATGGCGTTCAGTCTCTTCTTAGCAGTTTCATCTGCAGCAAATTAGACTGGAATTGTTGAGCAATACAAGAAGAAAAGAAACAAGAGAAACAGCAAAAAAAAGAAAATAACAAAGGGAAATAGCTAAGATTTTCAAGCAACTGTAGGTTAAGTGGAAGACATGATGAATTCACTACGATGCATGTATCCTATCAAAGAAACAGGTGTTTTCATAAAATAAATGTACTGCCCTTAGAAATCAGAATAAATGATCATTGATTGTTGAAGACCACCCATATTACATAAAGTGGAGGCTTGGAGACGGTTCTAGTTGACCAAGGGCTCTTTCATCTTGGCAAGGACATCCATTGTCTCCATATGTTCCTATTCTTTTTTCCTTCTTTTCTATTTCTCAAGTTGAGGCCTATGGTTCATAGAGATAAAATTCAACAGAGCTGTGTCTTCTCTAGCAACAGCTCGTGCCAAAAGAAAGCTCTCGCGAATTTGTAGACTTTGTGAGTAAACACGCAATGGAGAAATGTTTTTAAGCTCCAATAGCACAGAATCTCATGCAAGAATGTCACAGAGCAAGGCTGGAAACGGCCCTGGCTGGGTCCATCTTCAGGGATTAAACTTCTGTAGCACGTCCTGCAGCAGTATATTGGGACCCGAGCTTTGTGTTAAACAATTAAAGCAAGGCATTTTTTGGATCAGAAATGGGAGGGTGAACCCCACAGTTGATTCCATTAAGCACATGAAATCAAGAGGAAAGTATAGTACAAAGAAAATATTTAGTGAGAGAGGGAGTAGATCATGACGTTGCCAAAAAAAAAAAAAAAAAAAAAATTAGCTAGAGAATATTATGTAAGCATATTGATCTTGTATGAATATTTAAGATTTTTTCAATACATCATCGATGTGGAACTAAATGTTCGCCAGTATGAACTTTTATATACATATTTCATTTAAATCCTGGCATTCTTGCTAGGCTAAGGGTTAAAATCCAAACCATATCAAAATCCAATTGAACCCAATCATAAATACATTAAGTCCATTTATAGTATCCTTAGTTCACAATTCACATGGAACATGACCTGAATCCACTCTAATACCATTTGTCATAACTCAAGACTTCATTCTATTTAGGTATTGATCCTATATGGGCACCCAAGATCCTTCCAATATATAATCAATGCATGAATAAATACTCGTTAGCATGAGTTCTCATTGTAAAAGTTTAAGAATATACCATGAAAAAATCGTTACAATTTAAGATTGCAACAATTGCTGCCCATGAACTAGGCCAAGATGCCAAGTAGCTAATCAAGAAATAGATAATTAGACCAATGTGTGACCATTACTTATATGCGAATCCCAAAAAAATTGCTGTTTGACATTTGTTATCTCATCCAAACTTATTCACTAAGATGGAAAAAAATATCTTTTTGGTCTGAAAAGGAACGACTTAAAGTTGTTAAGTTGTGACATGGATAAAAAACCATCCCACACAGCAGTCAAAAAGGGTAAAATTGGAGGGTGAGGACACTTGAAGTAGGTAAAATTAGGTGAAGGGATGGTTGAAATAGTTAAAATTGAAATTAGCTAGATAAAATCCTATCGATTGAGCCAACAAGCAAAAGGATGGAACTAAACAACACTGGCTTAATCATGAATTTTCCAATATCCAAACACAGCCTTGGCACAACTACAAGAGATCTAGGCTTGCATACTTCTACCATTTTTTTTTTTTTTTTAAGGTCTCAATGAAATTTCCATATATTATGCTTTTCTTCATTCTAACTACAAAAGAAATAAAATATAAAAACAAAAAGACGTTCTTCTAAACAAAGAGAAAATAAAATAAAAATTTTAAAAAGTCTCAAAGATACAAGTTAGTCTATATATAAATAAAGCAAATAAAAGGAAAAAAATTTCAAAGAGAGCCATGTTCACCACATGTAGATTTTAGAACTAAAAACTAGTGAACCAAATTAAACCACATTTACCGGGGTTGTTGTGCAATGTGAGAGAAGTTGCACATCTAGACCAACTGACATGTCTATGGTGATTCAGGTAACCAGTCACCATTAGTGAATCATATCCATTGAAATCTAATTTGTAGGAATATAATAGATTGGGTCATTTAAATCCAACTTTGACTGCTAATGCAGCCCGTTCTACCAATTGGTTCCATCACTAGCGTCCAATAAATTCATGATGTCTTATCCATTGACCATCTCTTTCAATCTCATCTTAGATTTGGCTTATTTTCTCAACATTAGATTCTTAACAATATTTATGTTAGCATTTGCCTATATTGTGGATGAATAATTTTCTTTAGAGCAATTTTTTTTTATTTTTTTAGTATTTTTTATGCTTTTAAATTTTTTTCTTTTGGATTTATGTTCAGGTGTAATTATAATTTCATGCTGATTATTAACCTAGCGTAAACTTTTTTTTTCACCTAAGTTTGGAAAAGGTTACGTACAAAACTTATATTTTATAAATTTTATAAAACATCTGTAAGATTGATTATGCTTTATGATATAAAATATTAAATAATTAAAAATTTATATATATACAAGATAAATATAGATCAAATGAAAATGTTGAGATGGATGTATCATAATATATGAAAAGATCAAATAAAAAATGAAATCATTCATAAAAAGTGAAAGTAATTGAGGATAAATTAAGAGAAAAATGATTTGAATAATTTAGATATTTATAACGTAAATTTAAGGATGCACTGAAGCAAAAGAGTGATTCGATGCATATAAAAAAAAAGTAAAAATAAATTAAAAATTATAAAGGAGTAATAAAAAAAATTAATACTTTTTACATCTTATAAAAAGTATGATTCTAAATCAAATGATATTGAAAAAAAAAAAAAAAAACCATAAAAACCTAACTAGTTTGGGATCAAGCTTTATGAAATTTACTTTTTAACAATAAAATCCTCTCATTCTGCCTCGAAAATTGGTGGCATCCCATGGAAACACGTATATATATAACCTCTTTGGTAGCGTAGTCAATTCTATTATTTTTGTTTGCCCACGCTAGCCATATGGAGTTGGCTTATTATTCTTTTAAAAAAAAAAAAAAAAATTCCAAAAGTTCTTAGATTTTATAAACAGCTTTTAAAACATTTTAATCAACCAAAAGAAACGGAAGCGATAAAATGAAGAGAGAGAAAGATCGCCACGTAGCGTGGCTGTCAATCGGGGGCCTGGCAGGTGTTCGATCAAATATCATAGAGAAAAAGAGCGGACATACCCAAGCGGGAGATGAACTCAGACACGGTGAGCACGTCGCCGGAATCGGTGGCGATGGAAGTGGTGGGGGCGGAGTTGAAGGCAGCGCCGGCAGCAGCTACCTGAACCTGAGCCTTCTTCGATCCTTCCCCTCTTTTTCTCCCCGACATAATTTTGGCTTCGTCTCTCCGCAAAATCTTTCTATTCTAAAATTCTCTCCTCTATATTTCTCCCGCCTTCTTTCGGGAGCTGGTGCGAGGCTTGTTCGGGTTATAAAGATCGCGTGGAACTGCCACGTAGGATCCAGGCAAAGGGCCAGCGCTAGCGTCATTACAAAATGCTGATATTTTGTAATTAGTTTTGCGTTTCCTAGGGGAGGGGTTGGCTGGGACTTCGACTCGTCAAACCTTCTGGGTCGAAGCTTAGACTTGAACCAGTCCACATTTCATTTTCTCGGTGTGAGCCAACATGGCCAAAGGGTTCTTCTACTCTGAAATCTGACGCCAATTTTTTTTTTTTCTAAAAAAAAATTCTTTTATCCTTGGAGTTTAATTATATGTACGTATCCAGTGATCTCGTCCCAGTATGCCTATTTTTCTCGTTCATCTCTTCCAAAATTTTAGGGATGGACCCTGGATTTGCTCAGTTTAGTGCCATAAGTGACACGTAGAGGAAGATAGGGTGCCATCTAGTTGGTTGAGCCTGAATATACTTATGACCCCATGTCACGCCTCGGACCCAGTTGATGGTGGCCCAGGGGTGACAGCCCGCCGCATGCCAGGCATCCAGTACAGTATCATTTATAAACAAGGAGGGCTAACAACTATATAACATACAAAATTTAATCCTTCAGATGTACAAATTATGTAATGTTGGGCAACAAACCAAAGTTCCAAAATAAATCCAAATGGGGTTACATATAACAAAATATAATCAACATCAAGAAGCACCTAATTACCCCTGTTGTTGCCCCTGATAATTTTGTGGCTCTGAAAAAATATTGTAAGATTTAATGAGTTTACACTCAATAAGTAAGCCTACTATTACATGATATAGCCAAATAAGAATTTTACCAAGTCAAATATGCTTCCAAATTTAAAAACATTTCATCATATTATAGAATTATACAAATCTCATATTCAAATAAATTGGAAGCAATTATTATGAAATAACATTTCAAAATACCATTTTAATTCCAAATCACTATAAATCTCATTTTATACTAATGTCCCATGTCCACGTAATAAACATCCCAAGGATGTAACCTCCCTTTAAGCCCCCAGTGGAGGAAGGGTGCTTTAGTCAATTAGCATATAATGCTATATCTCGTCACAAAGACATCCTTAGGATGTATGTTCTTCACATATTATCTTGTGGAGGTGGGTCCCAGAGTCATGTAACATATAATGTGGACCGTGATGACATATAATAACACAATCACAAATAACATTTATTCGCATAACAGCAAACATATATCAATTTACTTTTCATATTTTATCAAATTTGGTAATTTCACATAATCATGTAATAACCAGTTGCATGTATAAAATGCCAATTTAATTTATCAAAATTAACAATAATCAAGTCAAATATTCATTTACATAAATATGGTACCACAAATATCATTTTTCAAATAATACTATAAATCAATTTCATTATTTCAATAATGGCATAATTTAATAATGATTTAAAAAAATTATTATAACTGGCTTACTTACCTCACAACGCTAATTCCAAAGCGTAAATCAGCTATATGGACCTCACCTGTATAACATAATTTTTCAGATTTTTAAATTTCAATTTTAGGATGTCAAACTGACTCCTACACTTAACCCAATCTAATCCTGGGCCCAACTTGGGGCTTGAATATCTCCAAATATAGAAGCCAAAATGGGGAAATAAAAATTTTTCGACAAACTAGGATCCATACTGATCACGACCATATTTTTCTTTTATTAGGTCAGGCCCAATTTGGGGCCCAAAAATTTGGCCCAAAGGGGCTAACTGGATTGGGCCGAAGCCGGCCCAGTCCCTTTTTTTTTTTTTTTTTTTTTTTTCCTCGCTTTCACCCATGGTTCACCCGAACTGTGGGTGGCCGATGGCCGACGGCGCCGACCCTCCTCGGGTCGATTGGCCGCCGACGACCGGCCCTAGGCCGGGCCGCCGGCGGCCACCCCTTTCTCTTCTCTTTCCTTTTCTTTTTCTTTCTTTCTTCCTTTCCTTCTTCTTCCTCACCGCGGCAGCACGACCGGCCACCGCCGTGGCCGACCTCACCCACGCCGCCCCGGCCGGTGAGGGCCGCCGGCGGAGCCCGCACTCGGCGGAGCCGGCGGGCACGCCGCTGTGCCCGGACCAACGCGGGAGTCGGCTTGGCTCCCGTGGACAGAGGGCCATTCGGCCCTCTCCCTCCAATCTTTCCCCTCGGCGACACGGCCGGGCCACCGGTGGCCGGCCGTACCCCGCCCTGGGACGCCGCCCCGACGCCGGCTAGAGCTCGGGCCGGCGAGCCGATGGGCACGTCGCCGGGCTCGAACCCACGGTCGAAGGGAGGGCCGTGAAACGGCCCTCCCCCCTCTTCCCTTGCCGGCGGCACGGCCGGCCTCCTCCGGCTGGCTAAACCCCGGTGCCGGTGGGGGCTGTCGCCCGAAGGCCGGGCCCGGCGAGCCGGTAGACACGCCGCCGGGCCCGAACCAAGCGCGGGAGCCGGCTTGGCTCCCGTGTCAGGGGAGGGCCCTCCTGCGGCCCTCTCCCTCTCTCTCTACACGCTCTCTCTCTCTCCCTCTCCTCGCCGGTGAGGGGGGGCTTACCTGCCGGCGGCGAGGTGTCGGGGACGAGCGGAGGGCGGCACGGTGACGGGATCGCGCGAAGAGGAGGGAAGAAGACGGAGGGGACTGCCAGTCCCCTCCCTATCTTTTCTTTCAGCGAGGGAAGGGCTGAGCCCTCCCCTGCGCCCATGTGCGCGCATGGGCGCGCGCGCTGGCGCGCATGCAGCGCACCGCGTGTCGCGCATGCAGTGCGCCGCGTGTCACGCACCCACGCCACGTACATGTTAAAAAAAATTTCTCTGATGGGGGGTTTACATCCTCCTCTCCTTATAAAATAAAATTTCGGCCTCGAAATTAATGCACAACACGAATAATTTTTTTTTTTTTTTTAGGCCCAAAATGAAAATTACTAGCTGTATTTATCTATCTTTCTCGTCAAAATACAACAGTAAGTACACTTTTGTGCTTATATACAAATATCTATTCAGATACAAATAGATGAGGATATTTCTTTTTCACCTCCTCTTCAAGTTCCCATGTAGCCTCCCGTTCAGAGTGATTGCTCCACTGAACCTTAACATAGGGTATGCTACGCCGTCTCAGAACTTGATCTTTATTGTCCACAATACGTATCGGATGCTCTTCGTATGTCAAATTCTTCTTTAGCAAAATGGGCTCCGCTTCTATTACATGACTGAGGTCAGAAACAAATAGATGAGAATATTTCTTTTTCACCTCCTCTTCAAGTTCCCACGTAGCCTCCCGTTCAGAGTGATTGCTCCACTGAACCTTAACATAGGGTATACTACGCCGTCTCAGAACTTGATCTTTATTGTCCACAATACATATCGGATGCTCTTCGTATGTCAAATTCTTCTTTAGCAAAATAGGCTCTGCTTCTATCACATGACTGGGGTTAGAAATGTACTTCCTCAACATAGAGACATGGAATACATTATGTACCCCAGAGAGTGCAGGAGGTAATGCCAGGCTATAAGCCACTTCCCCCACTCTGCTCAAGATCTCAAATGACCCAACATATCATGGACTCAATTTTCCTTTAAGTCCAAACCTCATCACATCTTTGATTGGTGAAACCCTTAAGAAGACATGGTCCCCAACCTGAAATTCCAGCTCCCTTCTTCTAACATCAGCATAACTTTTCTGTCGGCTCTGAGCTACTCGGAGTCTTTCCTTAATCAGCTGTACTTTTTCTACTGTTTGCTGAATTAGCTCAGGGCCTAACAATTTTCTTTCCCCCACATCATTCCAACACAAGGGAGATCTACATTTTCTACTATACAGAGCTTCAAATGGAACCATTTTGATGCTGACTAGGTAACTGTTATTGTAAGAAAACTCCACCAAAGGTAGGTGGTTGTCCCAAGCACCACCCAAGTCCATCACACAGGCTCACAACATGTCCTCTAAGATCTATATGGTCCTCTCAGATTGTCCATCTGTCTGGGGGTGGAAAGCTGTGCTGAAATTCAGTTTGGTCCCTAAAGCCCTATGAAGACTCTTCCAAAACTGTGACACAAACCTGGTATCCTGATCTGACACAATTGACTCGGGGACACCATGAAGTCTCACTATCTGCTCAATGTACATGGTGGCCAATCTCTCACTAGAGACCCCAACTCTGAACGGCAGAAAATGGGCTGACTTGGTCAATCTATCAATAATAACCCAGACTGCATCATTGCTTCTGGGAGTTTTGGGTAAACCTGCCACAAAATCCATAGTGATCTTCTCCCATTTCCACTAGGGAATCATCAGAGACTGAAGAGGTCCCGCAGGCCTTTGATGTTCGGCCTTCACTTATTGGCACACTAAGCACGTGGCCATATATCGAGCAATTTCTCTTTTTCATTCCTTTCCACCAAAAATTTTTTTCGTAGGTCTCTCGTACATTTTGGTGCCTCCCGGGTGAACAAGATAGGGAGAATAATGAGCCTCTCCTTAAAATTTCAGCTCTTAGATCCTCCACATTTGGCACATAGAGAGCCTAGTATCAAATCTCGTGGATCCATCCTCATTTATTCCGAATTCATTCTAACCCCCGACCGCACAAAATTTTCTTTTATCTTTTGTAGTTCCAAGTCTTCTTTCGGGAAGACTTAATCCTCATTAATCGTGGTTGGTCAAGTATAAGTGTTGCAAGAAGCCCATCAGCATCGATGTACTCGCAAACCAACCTCCAACTTTTCAAGGTCTCTCGTGAATGTGAGGCCGAGAAGTAATTATGGAAGCTAGCTCGAGGAGGACTTTCTCGCTTAAGGCATCACTACCACATTGGCCTTCCCCGGACGATAATGCAGTGTCTGTGTCATAATCCTTTAGCAGCTCCAGCCCACCTCCTCTCGCCTCAAGTTTAGCTCTTTCTCGGGTGAAAATGTATTTCAGACTTTGATGGTCCGTATACACATCACAAGTCTCCCCATACGTATAATGTCGCCAAATTTTCAATGCAAAGATCACGCGGCCAACTCTGTGTCATGAGTAGGATAGTTCTCGCTCATAAGGCTTCAAATGCCCGGAGGCATAGGCTATCACCTTCCCTTCCCGCATCGTAACACCTCCCAATCCCTTTCGGGAGGCGTCGTTGAATAAAGTATATCCTCCGTATGTAGATGGAAGAGTAAGGATAGGGGGTTGACACTGTGCGCCGCTTGGAGCTCCCGGAAGCTTCCCTCACACTCCTCTGACCAAACAAACTTTGCTCGCTTTTGAGTTAAGCGAGTCAGAGGCAAAGCAATGCGAGAGAAGCCTTCCACAAATCTGCGATAATAACCAGCCAGCCCCAAGAAGCTTCTGACTTCTGATACATTGGAAGGCCGACACCAGTTCACGACAGCCTCAATCTTCTTAGGGTCTACAGATATACCGTCTTTGGATACAATATGACCCAAGAAGGATATTTGGCTCATCCAGAAGTCACATTTCTGCAGCTTGGCATAAAGTTTCTTCTCCCGAAGAGTCTGCAGAACAATCCTTAAGTGGTCTTCATGCTCCATATGACTTTTAGAATATATCAAGATATCATCAATAAAGACCACTATAAACTGATCCAGGTATGGTTTGAAGATTCTGTGCATCAAGTCCATGAATGCTGCCGGGGCATTAGTCAACCCAAACGGCATCACCAAGAACTCATAATGGCCGTACCTGGTTCTAAATGCAGTCTTAGAAACATCCTCAGCCTTTATCTTAAGCTGATGGTACCCTGATCGAAGATCAATCTTTGAGAATACCTGAGCTCCTTGGAGTTGATCAAATAGATCATCAATCCTCGGCAAAGGGTACTTATTCCGCACTGTTACCTTATTAATTTCTCGGTAATCAATGCAGAGCCGAAGACTGCCATCCTTCTTTTTGACAAATAATACTGGAGCACCCCAAGGAGAGACACTAGGTCTGATAAATCCTCGACTGACATTTTAACTCTTTTAGCTCAGCTGGAGCCATACGGTAAGGAGCTTTGGATATAGGTCCAGTGCCAGGGGTTAAATCAACAGTTAACTCAACTTCTCGATCCAGGGGTAATTTAGTCAATTCCTCCGGAAAGACATCAGGAAACTCTCGAGCCATTGGAATATCTTCCAACTGGTGTTCATCCTGCTGAAGGTCTCTGACCATAGCAAGAAATCCCTGACCACCTTTTCTTAAGTATTTCCCAGCTTGCAGAGCTGACACTAATACCGAAGCCAGATGTTCCTAACTCCCACTAAAACTGAATTCAGGAAGATTAGGAATTTTAAAGGTTATCCTTTTCCTGAAACAATCTATATAAGCATGATAGGAGGCCAACCAGTCCATCCCCAGGATTGCATCAAAGAATTTCAGCGGGAGGACTATCAAATTAGCATTCAACATCCTATCTTCCATGTCAATCAGGCAGGATTTACACACTGAGTCTACCATCATGACATCTCCATTAAGAAATGCAATATGCAACTCTTGCTCTAGAGGAACGAGTGTCAATGATGCATTCTTGGCAAGATAACTATCAGATATAAATGAATGTGTGGCACATGGATCAATTAAAGTCTGAGCATAAGTGTTGCCTACTTTAAACATACCTGTCATAAAGATTAACTTAACTTAGATGTCATGCAGCATCATATGTTTTTTCTCTATCTACTACCATAATCCATGCATTATACTATGTATGAATGCAATAATTTTAAAGAAATAATTTAATTTAACAAACATACCGTCACCACAAGCACAGAGGGTGTGCCAAGGCCCCGCTCGGTGAGGGTAAAGACCCTCCCTCGGGTCCCGGGCCGCCGCCGACTCTTCCCCCGATCCGGAGGGGGCCGCCGGGTCCTTCCGAAGGGGACATGTAGCCATCTTGTGGTCCATCTTCCCACAAATATAGCAGGCACCAGTCAGCCTGCGGCACTGTTTGCCCTGATGGGCCTTCCCGCAATGAGGACAGCATGTCTCCTTATCCTTCTGCCTTGAGAGAGCCTGAAAGAAACCCTTCTTCTTCTTAGCCTGCCCTGAAGACTGGGCAAAAGGAGGTTCTATCTTTTTCATCTGCTGCTCCCTCACTTGCTGAATGGCAATCATGTCCCTCTCAATGACCAGAGCCTTGCTCACCACTTCACTGTAAGTGGGGAGCTCAAATGCATTGACTGCCTGCCTCAGCTTGGGGTGCAGTCCCTCGATGAATTTGGTGATCTTGGCTCTCTCAGTCAATAAAATCTGGAGCAAATCGGGCCAATCGTCTAAACTCGGCTTCATACTGGGCCACAAAGAGGTTCTTCTGCTCCAATCTCATGAACTCAGACTCCATTTGTCTCTGCACACTCCTGGAAAAGTACTGGCGATAAAAAGCCTCCTTAAACTGTTCCCAAGAGATGGCCCGACCTCCATATTGCTGCTCCAATATTAGCCACCAATCATATGCCTCCCCCTGAAGGAGGTAGGCGGCAAATCTAATCCGCTCCTCCTCCTGGCTGCTAAGAGCCATAAAGGCCTTCTCTATCTCTCTTATCCACCTCTCCGCATCAAGTGGGTTGGTGGATCCAGAGAAGGGAGGAGGGGCCAAGCTCTTAAACTCTGAGAAGTTACGACCCCCTCCCTGCTAGGGCTGAGATGGAGCGGGCTGAGCAGACTGTTCGGGCTAGGCCGGTTGGGTCTGGGGAGTAGGAGGGGCAAACTGAGTCTGCAGAATGGTAGAGCTAGATATAACAGGCAGTATCTGCTGAATCTGCTGCTGCATGGCTTGTACCGCCTGAGTCACTCCCAAGAAGGCTTGGAGCAACTCGGCCTGTAACTGCTGTGGGTCGTTGCCAACTAGGGCAACGAAACCCGCATCTGCTGAGGCTTCCTGGCCTCCTTGCTGGTCAGGGTCACCAGCCTGAGAGTCCCCCTCATGTCGCTGACTACTAGTGCGACGATGCATTATGAAATCCTGCCATTGTTAGGTTCCAATCAATATCATTATAAACCTCCAAATCTCAAGCATTTTTAAACAAGTCACTTGAATTTTTCCTAGAGTTATTACCCTCCTAATGTCATGTCAATATTTGGCCTAGAGTTAATCATGTGTTTGGCCCTAATGTCAAACCTTACTCTGATACCACTACAAGCTGTCACGCCCCGGACCCAGTTGGTGGTGGTCCAGGGTGACAGCCCGCCGCATGCCAGGCATGCAAGGCATCCAGTACAATACCATTTACAAACAAGGAGGGTTAACAACTATATAACATACAAAATTTAATCCTCCATAATACAAATTAAGTAATGTTGGGCAACAAACCAAAGTTCCAAAATAAATCCAAATGGGGTTACATATAACAAAATATAATCAATTTACATCATGAAACTCCCAATTACCCCTGTTGTTGCCCCTGATAATTTTGTGGCTCTGAAAAAACATTGTAAGATTTAATGAGTTTACACTCAGTAAGTAAGCCTACTATTACATAATATAGCCAAATCAGAATTTTACCAAGTCAAATACATGTCATGCTTCCAAATTTAAAAACATTTCATCATATTATAGAATTATGCAAATCTCATGTTCAAATAAATTGGAAGCAAATATTATGAAATAATATTTCAAAATACCATTTCAATTCCAAATCATTGTAAATCTCATTTTATACTAATGTCACATGTCCACGTAATAAACATCCCAAGGATGTAACCTCCCTATAAGCCCTCAGTGGAGGAAGGGTGCCGGAGTCTATTAGCATATAATGCCATATCCTGTCACAGCACATCCCTAGGATGTGTGTTCTCTACATATTCCCCCTGTAGAGGTGGGTCCCGGAGTCATGTAACATATAATATGGACCGTGATGACATATAATAACACAATCACAAATAACATTTATTTGCATAACTGCAAACATATATCAATTTACTTTTCATATTTTATCAAATTTGGTAATTTCACATAATCATGTAATAATCAGTTGCATGTATAAAATGCCAATTTAATTTACAAAAATTCATAATAATCAAGTCAAATAATCATTTACATAAATGTGGTACCATAAATATCATTTTTCAAATAATACTATAAATCAATTTCATTATTTCAATAATGGCATAATTTAATAATGATTTAAAAAATCATTATAACTGGCTTACTTACCTCACAACGCTAATCCCAAAGTGTAAATCAGCTGTATGGACCTCTGGGTACCTACAACATAATTTTTCAGATTTTTTAAATTTCAATTTTAGGATGTCAAACTGACTCCTACACTTAACCCAATCTAATCCTGGGCCCAACTTGGGGCTTGAATATCTCCAAATATAGAAGCCCAAATGGGGAAATAAAAATTTTTCGACAAACTAGGATCCATGCTGATCACAACCATATTTTTCTTTTATTGGGCCGGGCCCAATTTAGGACCCGAAAATTTAGCCCAAATAGGCTAACTGGACTGGGCCAAAGCCGGTCCCCTTTTTTTTTATTCTCTGTTTCACCCCTGGTTCAGGTGAACCAGGGGTGGCTAATGGCCGGCGGCGATGGGCCGGCGGCCTAAGGCCGCCGCCGACCCTCCCCGGGTCGACCGGCCACCGACGGCCGACCCCGTGCCAGCTCCTGCGCCCGCCGCCGCCGCCGGCCACCCCCCTCTCCTCTCTTTTCTTCTCTTTTTTTTCTTCTTCCTCTTCTTCTTCCTGTTCCTTACCGTGCCGGCAGCACGGCCGGCCACCGCTGGCCGGCCGGACCTCACCGGATGCCGCCCCGGCGCCGGTGGGGGTTGTTGGCTAGAGCCTGGGCCCGGCGAGCCGGCGGGCACGCCGCCAGGCCCGGACCAATGCGGGAGACGGCTTGGCTCCCGCGACAGGGGAGGGTCGTTAGGCCCTCTCCCTCCCTTCTCTCCCCTGCCGGCGACACGGCCGGCCACCACCAGCCGGCTGGACCCCGCCGGACGCTGCCCCGGTGCCGGCAGGGGTCGTCGACTAGAGCCAAGGCCCGGTGAGCCAGCGGGTACTACGCCGGGCCTAAACCCACAGCAAGGGGAGGGTCGTTCCATGGCCCTCCCCCCTCTTCCCTTGCCGGCGGCACGGTCGGCCTCCTTCGGTCGGTCGGACCCCACCGAACATCGCCCCGGCACCGGTGGGGGCTGTCGCACGGAGATCAGGCTTGGCGAGCCGGCGGGCACACCGCCAGGCCCAAACCAAGCGCGGGAGCCGATTTGGCTCCTGCGTCAGGGGAGGGCCCTCCTGCGGCCCTCTCCCTCTCTCTCTCTACCACGCTAATCAGCTCCCGCGTCAAGGGAGGGCCCTCCTGCGGCCCTCTCCCTCTCTCTCTATCACGCTCTCTCTCTCTCCACTCTCCTCGCCGGTGAGGGGGGTTACCTGCCGGCGGTGAGGCATCGGGGACGAGCGAAGGGCGACAGCGGCGACGGCAACGAGCAAAGAGGGGGTGAAGGAGATGGAGGGGACTGGCACACCAGTCCCCTCCTCTCTTTCTTTTCTTCAGCGAGGGGAGGGCTGCCCTCCCCTGCGCCTATGCGCGCGCGCGCTGGCGCGCATGCAGCGCGCCGCGTGTCGCGCACTCACGCCGCGTAAATATAAAAAATAATTCACGTGGGAGGGGGTTTACATCCTCCCCTCCTTATATAAAAATTTCGGCCTCGAAATTAATGCATATCATGAATAAAAATTTTTGAGGCCTAAAATGGAAATTACAAGCTGTATTTATCTTTTTTTTTATCAAAATACAACGATAAATACACTTTTGTGCATATATACAAATATCTATTCAGATACAAATAGATGAGGATATTTCTTTTTCACCTCCTCTTTAAGTTCCCACGTAGCCTCCTGTTCAGAATGATTGCTTCACTGAACCTTAGTATAGGGAATGCTACACCGTCTCAGAACTTGATTTTTATGATTTACAATACGTATAGGATGCTCATCATATGTCAAATTCTTCTTTAACAAAATGGGCTCCGCTTCTATCACATGACTGGGGTCAGGAATGTACTTCCTCAACATAGAAATATGGAATACATTATGCACCCCAGAGAGTGCAGGAGGTAATGCCAAGCTATAAGCCACTTCCCCCACTCTGCTCAAGATCTCAAATGGCCCAACGTATCGTGGACTCAATTTTTCTTTAAGCCCAAACCTCATCACATCTTTGGTTGGTGAAACCCTTAAGAAGACATGGTCCCCAACCTGAAATTCCAACTCCCTTCTTCTAACATCAGCATAACTTTTCTGTCGGCTCTGAGCTACTCGGAGTCTTTCCTTAATCAGCTGCACTTTTTCTACTATCTGCTGAATTAGCTCAGGGCCCAACAATTTCCTTTCCCCCACATCATTCTAACACAAGGGAGATCTGCATTTTCTACCATACAGAGCTTCAAATGGAGCCATTTTGATACTGGCTTGGTAACTGTTATTGTAAGCAAACTCCACCAAAGGTAGGTGGTTGTCCCAAGCACCACTCAAGTCCATCACGCAGGCTCGCAACATGTCCTTTAAGATCTGTATGGTCCTCTCAGACCGTCCATCCGTCCGGGGGTGGAAAGTCGTGTTGAAATTCCGCTTTGATCCCCGCAGCCCTATGAAGACTCTTCCAAAACTCGGGACACAAACCCGGTATCCCGATCCGACACAATCGACTCGGGGACACCATGAAGTCTCACTATCTGCTCAATGTACATGGTGGCCAATCTCTCACTAGAGACCCCAACTCTGAACGGTAGGAAGTGGGCTGACTTTGTCAATCTATCAACAATAACCCAGATCGCATCATTGCTTCTGGGAGTTTTGGGCAAACCTATCACAAAATCCATAGTGATCTTTTCCCACTTCCACTGAGGAATCATCAGAGACTGAAGAGGTCCCGCAGGCCTTTGATGTTCGGCCTTCACTTGTTGGCACACTAAGCACTTGGCCACATATTGAGCAATCTCTCTTTTCATCCCTTTCCACCATAAATTTTTTCGTAGGTCTCTGTACATTTAGGTGCCTCCTGGGTGAACAGTATAGGGAGAATAGTGAGCCTCCCTCAAAATTTCAGCCCTTAGATCCTCCACATTTGGCACACAGAGCCTACCATTAAATCTCAGGGATCCATCCTTATTTATTCTGAATTCATTCTGAACCCCTGACTGCATAGCATCTTTTATCTTTTGTAGTTCCAAGTCTTCTTTCTGGGAAGACTTAATCCTATCAATCAGGGTTGGCTGCAGTACAAGTGTTGCAAGAAGCCCATCAGATCGCTGTACTCGCAAACCAACCTCCAACTTTTCAAGGTCTCTGTAAATGTGAGGTTGAGAAGTAATTATGGAAGCTAGCTCTGAGGAGGACTTTCTGCTTAAGGCATCAGCTACCACATTGGCCTTCCCTGGATGATAATGCAGGTTCAGGTCATAATCCTTTAGTAGCTCCAGCCACCTCCTCTGCCTCAAGTTTAGCTCCTTCTGGGTGAAAATGTATTTCAGACTTTGATGGTCTGTATACACATCACAAGTCTCCCCATACAGATAATGCCGCCAAATTTTCAATGCAAAGATCACGGCGGCCAACTCCAGGTCATGAGTAGGATAGTTCTGCTCATAAGGCTTCAGCTGCCTGGAGGCATAGGCTATCACCTTCCCTTCCTGCATCAGAACACCTCCCAATCCCTTTCGAGAGGCGTTAGTGAATAAAGTATATCCTCCAGATGTAGATGGAAGAGTAAGGATAGGGGCTGACACCAGGCGCTGCTTGAGCTCCTGGAAGCTTCCCTCACACTCCTCTGACCAAACAAACTTTGCTCGCTTTTGAGTTAAGCGAGTCAGAGGCAAAGCAATGCGAGAGAAGCCTTCCACAAATCTGCGATAATAACCAGCCAGCCCCAAGAAGCTTCTGACTTCTGATACATTGGAAGGCCGACACCAGTTCACTACAGCCTCAATCTTGTTAGGGTCTACAGATATACCGTCTTTGGATACAATATGACCCAAGAAGGATATTTGGCTCATCCAGAAGTCACATTTCTGCAGCTTGGCATAAAGTTTCTTCTCCCGAAGAGTCTGCAGAACAATCCTTAAGTGGTCTTCATGCTCCAAATGACTTTTAGAATATATCAAGATATCATCAATAAAGACCACTATAAACTGATCCAGGTATGGTTTAAAGATCCTGTGCATCAAGTCCATGAATGCTGCCAGGGCATTAGTCAACCCAAACGGCATCACCAAGAACTCATAATGACCGTACCTGGTTCTGAATGCAGTCTTCAAAACATCCTCAGCCTTAATCTTAAGTTGATGGTACCCTGATCGAAGATCAATCTTTGAGAATACCTGGGCTCCTTGGAGTTGATCAAATAAATCATCAATCCTTGGCAAAGGATACTTATTCCACACTGTTACCTTATTAATTTCTCGGTAATCAATGCAGAGCCGAAGACTGCCATCCTTCTTTTTGACAAATAATACTGGAGCACCCCAAGGAGAGACACTAGGTCTGATAAATCCTCGATCCAGAAGCTCCTGCAACTGACATTTTAACTCCTTTAGCTCAGCTGGGGCCATACGGTAAGGAGCCTTGGATATAGGTCCAGTGCCATGGGCTAAATCAACAGTGAACTCGACTTCTCGATTGGGGGGTAATTCAGTCAATTTCTTCGGAAAGACATCAGGAAACTCTTGAGCCACTGGAATATCTTCCAACTGGTATTCATCCTGTTGAAGGTCTCTGACCATAGCAAGAAAACCCTGACCACCTTTTCTTAAGTATTTCCCAGCATGCAGAGCTGACACTAATACCGAAGACAGATGTTCCTGACTCCCACTAAAACTGAATTCAGGAAGATTAGGAATTTTAAAGATTACCCTTTTCCTGAAGCAAACTATAGAAGCATGATAGGAGGCCAACCAGTCCATCCCCAGGATTACATCAAAGAATTTCAGTGGGAGGACTATCAAATCAGCATTCAACCTCCTATCTTCCATGTCAATCAGGCAGGATTTACACACTGAGTCTACCATCATGACATCTCCATTTGGAAATGCAATATGCAACTCTTGCTCTAGAGGAACGGGGGTCAATGATGCATTCTTGGCAAGATAACTATCAGATACAAATGAATGTGTGGCACCCGGATTAATTAAAGTTTGAGCATAAGTGTTGCCTACTTTAAACATACCTGTCATAATGATTAACTTAACTTAGATGTCATGCAGCATCATATGTTTTTCCTCTATCTACTATCATAATCCATGCATTATACCAGGTATAAATGCATTAATTTTAAAGAAATTAATTAATTTAACAGACATACCTGTCACCACAGTGTTAGAGGCAGCAGCGTCCTGCTGAGTGAGGGTAAAGACCCTCCCTTGGGTCCTGGGCTGCTGCTGGCTCTTCCCCTGATCTGGAGGGGGCTGCTGGTCCTTCCGGAGGGGACAGGTAGCCATCTTGTGGTCCATCTTCCCATAAATATAGCAGGCACCAGTCAGCCTGCGGCACTGTTTGCCCTGATGGGCCTTCCCGCAATGAGGACAGCGGGTCTCCTTATCCTTCTGCCCTGAGGGAGCCTGAAAGAAACCCTTCTTCTTCTTAGCCTGCCCTGAAGACTGGCCAAAAGGAGGTCCTCTCTTTTTCATCTGCTGCTCCCTCACCTGCTGAATGGCAATCATGTCCCTCTCAATGACCAGAGCCTTGCTCACCACTTCACTGTAAGTGGGGAGCTCAAATGCATTGACTGCCTGCCTCAGCCTGGGGTGCAGTCCCTCGATGAATTTGGTGATCTTGGCTCTCTCAGTCATAATAAAATCTGGAGCAAATCGTGCCAATCATCTAAACTCGGCTTCATACTGGGCCACAGAGAGGTTCTTCTGCTCCAATCTCATAAACTCAGACTCCATCTGTCTCTGCACACTCCTGCGAAAGTACTGTCGATAAAAAGCCTCCTTAAACTATTCCCAAGAGATGGCCCGACCTTCATATTGCTGCTCCAACATTAGCCACCAATCATATGCCTCCCCCTGAAGGAGGTAGGCGGCAAATCTAATCCGCTCCTCCTCCTGGCTGCCAAGGGTCGTAAAGGCCTTCTCTATCTCTCTTATCCACCTCTTCGCATCGAGTGGGTTGGTGGATCTAGTGAAGGGAGGAGGGGCCAAGCTCTTAAACTCTGAGAAGTTACGACCCCCTCCCTGCCAGGGTTGAGATGGAGTGGGCTGAGCAGACTGTTCGGGCTGGGCCGGCTGGGTCTGAGGAGTAGGAGGGGCAGACTGAGTCTGCGGAATGGTAGAGCCAGATATAGCAGGCAGTATTTGCTTAATCTGCTGCTGCATGGCCTGTACCGTCTGAGTCACTCCCAAGAAGGCTCAGAGCAACTCAGCCTGTAACTGCTATGGGTCGTTGCCAACTGGGGCAACGAAACCCGCATCTGCTGAGCCTTCCTGGCTTCCCTGCTGGTCAGGGTCACCAGCCTGAGAGTCCCCCTCATGTCGTTGACTACTAGTGCGACGATGCATTATGAAATCCTGCCACGGTTAGGTTCCAATCAATATCATTATAAACCTCCAAATCTCAAGCATTTTTAAGCAAGTCACTTGAATTTTTCCTAGAGTTATTACCCTCCTAATGTCATGTCAATATTTGGCTTAGAGTTAATCATGTGTTTAGCCCTAATGTCAAACCTGGCTCTGATACCACTACAAGCTGTCACGCCCCGAACCCAGTTGGTGGTGGCCCAGGGGTGTTAGCCCGCCGCATGCCAAGCATGCAAGGCATCCAGTACAGTATCATTTACAAACAAGGAGGGGTAACAACTATATGACATACAAAATTTAATCCTCCATAATACAAATTATGTAATGTTGGGCAATAAACCAAAATTTCAAAATAAATCCAAATGGGGTTACATATAACAAAATATAATCAATTTACATCAAGAAGCTCCCAATTATCTCTATTGTTGCCCCTGATAATTTTGTGGCTCTGAAAAAATATTGTAAGATTTAATGAGTTTACACTCAGTAAGTAAGCCTACTATAACATAATATAGCCAATTCAGAATTTTACTGAGTCAAATACATGTCATGCTTTCAAATGTAAAAATATTTCATCATATTATAGAATTATACAAATCTCATGTTCAAATAAATTGGAAGCAAATATTATGAAATAATATTACAAAATACAATTTCAATTTCAAATCATTGTAAATCTCATTTTATACTAATGTCCCACGTCCACGTAATAAACATCCCAAGGATGTAACCTCCCTGTACGCCCCCAGTGGATGAAGGGTACCGGAGTCTATTAGCATATAATGCCATATCCTGTAACAGCACATTCCTAGGATGTGTGTTCTCCACATATTCCCCCTGTGGAGGTCGATCCCGGAGTCATGTAACATATAATGTGGACCGTGATGACATATAATAACACAATCACAAATAACATTTATTTGCATAACTGTAAACATATATCAATTTACTTTTCATATTTTACCAAATTTGGTAATTTCACATATTCATGTAATAATCAGTTGCATGTATAAAATGTCAATTTAATTTACAGAAATTCATAATAATCAAGTCAAATGATCATTTACATAAATGTGGTACCACAAATATCATTTTTCAAACAATACTATAAATCAATTTCATTATTTCAATAATGGCATAATTTAATAATGATTTAAAAAATTATTATAACTGGCTTACTTACCTCACAACACTAATCCCAAAGTGTAAATCAGCTGTATGGACCTCTGGGTACCTACAACATAATTTATCAGATTTTTTAAATTTCAATTTTAGGATGTCAAACTGACTCTTACACTTAACCCAATCTAATCCTGGGCCCAACTTGGGGCTTGAATATCTCCAAATATAGAAGCCCAAATGGGGAAATAAAAATTCTCCGACAAACTAGGATCCATGTTGATCACAACCATATTTTTCTTTTATTGGGCCGGACCCAATTTGGGGCCCAAAAATTCAGCCCAAACAAAGTTAATCGGGATCGGGCCGGCCGCCCCTTTTTTTTTTATTCTCTCGTTTCACCCCCGGTTCAAGTTAACCAGGGGTGGCCGATGGCCGGCGGCCTAGGCCGCCGCCGGCCCTCCCCACGGGGTCGGCCGGCCGCCGACGACCGGCTGCGCCGCCGCCCGGGCCACCCCCTCTCCTCTCTTTTCTTCTCTTTTTTTTCTTCTTCTTCCTATTCTTCTTCCTCACCGTGCCGGGCACGCACGGCCACCGGCCACCGGCGGCACCGGACCTCACCGGACGCCGCCCGGCACTGATGGGGGCCGTCGGCCAGCCCAAGCCCGGCCGAGGCCGGCGGGGCACGCCGCCGAGCCCGGACCAATGCGGGAGCCGACTTGGCTCCCGCGACAGGGAAGGGTCGTTTGGCCCTCTCCCTCCCTTCTCTCCCCCTCGCCAATGACACGGGCCGGCCACCGCCGGACCACGGATGTCGCCCCCACCGGCGGGGGTCGCCGGCCGAGCCCAAGCCCCGGCCGAGCGGCTGGCACGCCGCCGGCTCCGAACCCACAAAGAAGGGGAGGGCCGCTCCACGGCCCTCCCCCCTCTTCCTCGCCGGCGGCACCCGGTCCGGCCTCTCGCGGCCGGCCGGATCCCATCGGACGCCGCCGCGGCACCGGTGGGGCCGCCGCCCGAGATCGGGCCGGCGAGCCGGCGGGGCACACCGCCGGACCCGAACCGAGCGCGGGAGCCGGTTTGGCTCCCGCATCAGGGAAGGGCCCTCCTGCGGCCCTCTCCCTCTCTCTCTACCACGCTCTTTCTCTCTCTCCACTCTCTTCGCCGGTGAGGGGGGGTTACCTGCCGGCGGCGAGGCATCGGGGACGAGCGGAGGGTGACAACGGCACGGCAACGAGGGAAGAGCGGGTGAAGGAGACGGAGGGGACTGGCACAGTCCCCTCCTCTCTTTTTTTTCTTTAGCGAGGGGAGGGCTGAGCCCTCCCCTGCGCCCATGTGCGTGCGCGTGGGCACGCGCGCGCTGGCGCGTATGCAGCGCGCGCTGGCGCGTATGCAGCGCGCCGTGTGTCGCGCACCCACTCCGCGTAAATATAAAAAAATAATTCACGTGGGAGGGGGTTTACATATCTCAAACCAATCAAATTGTCAAAATATTATATTATAGTTAGTAGTTTGAGAACAGTTTACTTAATAGACACCTGATTACATATAACAATAACAGTAATGAAGCCTTGATTCAGAATTAGTTTGAATCAGTTATACACACAACGTATATAGGGACGTGCTCCTGCATTGCAGACAATCCAAACACCAACTTAGTAATTTTATAGAAGATGGAGGGGCAAGCTTGGAAGGAAGGTTTTCACCATGAATTGCTTCATTTCTGCATGACAAACCATGGACTATAGCCGTGAAGTGCGACACGTGGTGATAGTGCTGCCACAGCCGTCCATTTTATATATATTTAAGTTTATAGTCCCCTTCTATGGAATATGACCATCCAATGCTATGAGTAAAGATAAAGAACAGAGTTGTTTAAGAGATCATATGGCACTAAATCATAGTTAAAATGTTAACAAGCTAATAAAAATTAAAAAAAAAAATTCATAGAGCCTTGGAGTGCCATGACTCATGAAAATGTTAATGAACTAAATCTCATAATATTCTCTTTTACTCTTCTCCTTCAACTTACATGTGCATGCAAGATAAAAGAAGCTTACACGCACATGCAAAGGTAACCTGAACTTCAGCAACGATAAATAATAGGCACTAACAAAGAAAAAAATAGTTAGGATTAGGGATCAAAACCTTTTCTCTTCTTGAGCATCAGTGATGCTTCATAGGTTACATCTTTCGAGCAACGAAGCTTCACCATATTTATTGTTGTTCCGTCAAGACCACAGAAGCTGTTTTTTTTTTTCCCTTCATGTCAAATGCTGTTCACGTACACGGTTCCTGCCTCGAGCTACATTTTTCCAAGTTATCTTGACTGCTATAAATGCAAAGCTATCATGCACACAGTCACGCACGTCGGGCAGCCCTTGCCACAACCGTCCATTTTGATGTTCCCGTACTCCTTGTTGACTGAGGAGAGCTTATACAGTAGCAACACGTACTTTAGAGAGACTGTGTGGGTCCGAAGTCATTACGTGAGCTCTGTGATTAGATTGAGGGAAAGAGAGTTCATCTTTCCATCTTGTGAACCCATAATGATCTCCTTCCTTAGCTCTGGAGGTCCAACTGTTTTTAATATCATATCTTTAGTTACCAAAAAAAAAATATCATATCTTTTGGAGTAAAAGGGGTTGAATCTCTCAAAGATACAGTGATGGTGATATGGAACCTTGGTGTGACTACTGAGTGATGGAGTTTGTGCAGCTCGATGTTGATGCTAATCCCAAGTAAAGGCAGGTTAAAACGGACTACTATAGCAAAACATGTTGGAAACAATTTTATCATAATTATTTATTTTATATATATATATATATATATATATATATATATATTATATAAAATAAATTAAATTTAGCAACATTCGAATGCAGTCAAATTTTAGATTCAATCTTCTTTATCCTTAAATCTATACAAATCCTGTAGCCATCCTTAATTTTTTTAACTTTAGAATTCATATACTTTATGATATAAGAATAAAAGAAGTGACGAAATATATGCTTAGCTATATTCGAATGTAATTAAGTCTAATACTCTTTTTATCTACACACATATATTTAAGTTTATTTTACACAAATAACTAATATATTTAATCTAGTATCTAGCAAATCCAAGCTTCAATATTATGAATCCATTTTCTAAGGGGCTCAGTCTACTATAAGAATACCTTCTCTCTTCTTTCCCTTAAAAAAAATCTCTCTAAAATTTAAAGGTGTCTTTTAAATTTATCAAATGCCATTTTTCTTCTGAATTTCTTGATGACAAATTCCCAAGCAAGGTTTGAAAAGCTGTGTACCAGCTCCATACCAGCTTGTATGGCCAATAGTGCACCCTGGGATACCTTGAAACAGCCCTGTACTGCCCGTACAAGAGTAGATTGGTGCGTTTGCACTATTGTGCAACAAAAGTTCCATATTGAAAGGAAGTACTTTGTATTAAAAAAATAAATTTTTTCATAATATCAGTTTTATAAAGTAATAAAATTATGCAGAATAAAAATAGACAAAATAAAAATACATAAAATTTACGTGATTCATCCAATATGGGCTCCGTCCATGAAGCTGCTGTAGATTTTCAATATAGAAAAAAAATGACTACAAGTGTTTACAACACTCAACACTCAAAACCTTACAACCCTGATCCCAAGTATACCTAAGAGAATTACTCTTCTCTCACACTTTCAAAAGAATCTCACTATCTCTCAAAATATTCAAAGAGCTATACCATTCTTTAATTTCTAAACTTTGAGAAAAAAAAAAAACAATAGGAGAAAGGGCCTTTATATGGGCTCCATAAGCACTCCCCTATTAATCCATCGTATAATTGGCTTTCCTAATAAATCACGCTGCAAATATATATGATACCATATATATGCTTGCACCTTAATTCTCTCATTGCTTAAAATGATATATATGGATCAATCGTATCTTTGCATATATCATAATGATTTATTTTACCAATTAGCCACATGGTTTCCTTGAATTTCATACGCGGATCATCAAGATTTATAAAATCATGCCAACAATCTGATACCATATCATAGTGATTTATTTCACTAATTAACTACGTGGTTTCCTTAAATTTCGTACGCGGATCATCAAGATTCATGAAATCGTACCAACACTTTGGATCTCATAAATCGAAATTGGGGTTTCTCCTTCATATTTTGCTTGATAACTCATGATAAATGGTGGCATTTGAAATTTAAAATTTTTAGGAGAAGCATGTTTACATTCATTTTGGGTTAGCTTGTCGTAGTTTTCTTTGATGTGAAGTTCATATAAAGCAGTATAAAATGTCTGGGATAATTTATGTTTTTGAGTAATAATTTGCTACCAATACAGGAGGAAGCAGCATTGAGAGGTCAAGAACTGGAAAATACTCTGTCAGATGCTGATTATAGAAGAGCAGTTCAACTTGCATTTGAAATATGAAGACCACATAAACTGTTTGAATTGTTTTCACAGCTTTGCAGGTAGCAGCAGTCAATAAGCTTGATCACATTTGCTATTTATCCTGGCTCAAGTTTGATTGTCTTGCAGGATAAGAGTTGCTGAAGATCCAATAGAGAAAACTCTCAGTGGTCTTGGGAAGGAAGAATGGATGTGCTTCTTGATCATGTTTGCGAATGCAATACAAAACCGGAACCATGTCATGTGGCACAGTTTGTGCTTTTTTGGATTTTTCTATATCTTTCCTTCACCCGAGATTATGGAGGTAACTGCTCTCTCTTTTTTCCCCCCAGTTGGAATAACTCACGTTCATAGTTTCGTGTTAATAGATTTAAAGCCCTTATTGCCACATAAGCTGAAGTTGCATTTAGTTTCCAATTACTCGTTGATACTTTACCGATGACCATTCTTATCCATAAAGTATCATTAAATCTAAAGCCCACGGTGCCACATAAGCTGAAGTTACATCCCCACTGCTCAATGGTAGTTTAATGGTATTGGTTCTTTATGCTTTGCAGCAGCCATTTGGCCTAAACTTGTACTATTTCCATCCTGTGCTGACTCCTTTTCTTCACACTGCTGTAGGTCTTTGCTTTACAATAAAGTTTTCTTCCAAAAAATAATTGCGATGCTCTTTGCTCATTTGGCAATTTCAATAGCCATGCGCTGTATTAAAAGTGAAGCAATGAACTTTTGATCAAGCAAGTTGGTTGCTAGAAGTTCAGGAGATTAGCTCTCCTCTTGTCTAGTCACCACTCAGAGTTGGGGGGGACTGCAAAGTTAGATTCGGGAAGGAAACCATAAACCAATTTTACTCTGGAAGAGCAGTTCTTCTGCATAATCCATGCTGTTGGTCACTGACGTTTAGGCGTCTAGGTTTTATAGAATTGTTTTCAATACCTATTTGTGTGTGTATATTCATGTTATCTGTTTACATGTTTGCAATCACTAGATAGTCGAAACTGATAATTCGTTAGTGCCATTTATGTTGTACTAATCAATGTCTTCCAGATTAAAATAGTTCTCCATTGTTTGACCAAATACTGGTGTTTATGCCTCTCAGATCAAAGGTGTTATGGAACTCCTTGAGGGGCTAATATGGTACTCACAGACATTTCAATAGGATCGAGAGGGTTGTAAAAAACACCTTTTTATTGGATTATATTCTTGCAGGAATGTCTTTATTGTCAAAACTCTTGCTAGCTTGCATTTAGTCTCTTATCAATTATATACTAAATTGGTTTTAAGTATTTTTACTAACAAAATTTAAGTGACATCTCTCAGCTAGTTTTTTGAGCGAGATTCTAAATTGTTAGAAATGGTATCAATGCAAATATAGTCCATATTTCATTTGAGCTAGGAAACATGACATATAGATTTTTTTTTTTTTTTTGTGACTTTATCATGCTGGATTTAGATAAAAGAGTATGTGAGAGCTTATGATTGTGTCTAAATAGATTTTGGATATTTATATAGGCTTAAGACATCGAAACAATAACTCATGGTTGTGCATTAAATAGATGTTTGAGTGAGGTTGTGGGTTGTTATGGTTAGAGACTTGAAAATTGACAATCAATAAAAATGGTTTGCAAGTTGAATAAGAATAGCCCATAGTTGATGATCAAATAGATGGTACATCTTAATCAAATTCTAGTCTCTTAGACGTAAAGATCGCCTTTCTAGACACGGAAGTTCAATAAATCAAAACGGGGCTCACAGGAGAAAGCCAGGCTGGTTGCGTGCATGGATGGCTTAATTTTCTGTCGGCTTTAAAAGCCTTTGTTTGTAGCTGGCAGCTTTACATGCTTTATTTTTAATTGTACGGTACGTGCATCATTCCATCAAAATGGTTGGCTGAACGTTTTGGAGGCAGAATATACACTCTGTAAAATGTTAAGAGGAGAAACTTCCTTTTAGCAGCTCGGTGATCTTCTGTTTATGTCTTCTCAATTTGCTGCCATTTAGATTTCCTCAACACAATACTTTTAATATCAAAATCTTTGAATGAACTTATCTCGGTGGGTTGGATTATTGCAACAAATGTTTTAGCTTAAATGAGGATGGGTTTCGTTACAAAGAAGCGTACGCAGAAATGTACGGAGATATTATTATATTTTTTTGTCTCTATTTTTTTATAAATTAATGAAATATTTCATGAAGATTGATAATATTAACTTGGAACTTTCATTCATTCTTTATTTTTATTTTTATCTTTTCTGATAGCAATACATTTTACAAATAACTTGAAAAACAAAAAAAAAAGTATCACTCTGTCTTTAGTTGAGATTGCTTTATTTAATTTAGCCTGATTTTCTTCTTAGGTTTTTCAAAATAAAAGCAATATTGAACGAGTACTTAACTTTTCATTTTGTTCTCCAGAAAAAGACTTTATTTTGTTTCAACTCATGAGATAATTTCATAATATGGGAAGAAAAAATTAGAACCTTCATTTTCTAGATTTTATTTATAAATATAGGATCAATCTCTAGATAAAAATAGGATATATATATATATATATACAGACACACCTATATTAAGAGCTAAACTTAGCTACATTCAATCGAGAGAAGATTCAACTGGCTTTTAAATCTAGCTAGACTTGGGCGCTATTTGGCCGAACTTTTAGAGCACCTAAAAGCACTCTTAAAAGCTTAAAAATACTTTTGAGTAATTTTATATTGTTTAGTAATATTTTTAAAAATATTTTCTGACTCTATCAAAAATTGTTAAAAGCACTACTTAAAAAAAGCTCCCATTTAAAGCTTTTCTTTTTTTTTTCAAAAGCTCTACGTCCCAAATATCGAGAAGTTTTTTTCATTAGACTTAATATTACATATTTGAATCAACAAAACAACCATATTTAATAATATAATATATTATATTAAAATATAATTATTATAATTATAATGTATTATATAGTGTAAAATATGATAGTATAATAATATTATAATATTTTAAAATTCTATAATATAATATAGTAATATAATAATATATTGTATTATATTATTTAAGCTATAATTTTGTGATATTAATATAATAATATATCATAATGTCATGATATTATATTATTAGATAATAATCATCATAAATTTAATAATATATTATAATATTGTTATTAAATAATAGTAAAATAATATATTATAATAATTCTATATTGTATTTTCTTATATTATATCATAATGCTATAATATGATATATTTTAATATTATTATAATATGATATTATTATACCATAATATTTTTTATAATAATTATAGGTCAAGAATATTATATAATAATAATTTTTAATAGTATAAATGATTAAACAATTAAAAGTTTTATTTAATATTTTTTATTATTTTTATTTTAAAAGTACTTTTTTATTTCGGTTGCCAAACAGACGTAAAGTATTATGGCATTTTAAAAATGTTATTACCAAATATCAAATAACTTTTTCACAAAGCTTTGTTTTCAAAAATTTTATTGCCAAAAAATTTACTTTTAAAAGCTCTATTATAAATAGCTTAATCAAATAGAAGCTTAACTACATTCAGCCAAAATTAAGAGGAGATTCATTTTCAAATTGTTCATCTAGCATATATCACAAAGCACACAAAGCATCGAGTTAATGAGACGGAGTGCATTTTTTTGTGGAAATGGAATGGGGTTCTTATTGGGATGCAATGGATCAATAAAAAAATATTATTTATAATTAATCTTGCATTAATGGAGTGGGAGGAAAAAATTCAACGGTCCAACAAGGATATTTTTATATAGTTTTTTTGAAAAAAATAGGCTTCAACCTTATCAATTTAATAGGCCACTTAACGTCTTTCAACCTTTATGCCACCCTCTTATGCCTCTTGCACCGCTCTTTATTCACAACACCATTCATAATAAAATCAAAAGCAACGTAGCATTTGTCAAAAATCAAATGATTTATACGATGAGGTAAAGAGACAAAATAGATTGTAAATAAAAAAAAAAAAAGAGGATAGACCTAGATGCAGTTCCTGCATGCTCTTCATTTTTTTCTTTTTACTTTTTTCTTAATTTTTTTCTTCTCTATTATTATTTATATGATGATGCTTAAAAAGAATAGAGAAACAGAAAAAACTAGAGGCCGTACAAATATTGTACTGTGTCTAAATTTTATTAAAAAAAATTATTTATGTACATCTATCTTCTCAACTTTTGGTTTTTTTTTTTAACATTTATTTATTTATTTTTGAGTTTGTGTTTATGAATTAGTGCTTATGGCCACTCATCATGACATCAGCGATCAGAAAGCTTTCACCTCTCTCTCTCTCTCTTATGTTATTTAAATAGCTATCATGGGCTTCCATTGGTCGTTAAATGCCATATATTTTATTAACTTCAAGTGATGTAACAGAACGAAAAAATCTTCAAGGATGTTTTTCTTTCTTTTTTTCTAGATGTATTTTTGCTATCATAAAGTCATAACACCTACAATGATGCTTGACGGCACTTGCTTGCTGGTCATGCCAATGCTATTAAAATAACTTGATACAAATTTATATAATGCACAACATTGATGAGCTAAATAATATATATATATATATATATATATTTATAATTTTGTATTATTAAATTTAAAAGAAAGGAAAAGGAGGAAATAAAAATTTCATCCTTCTAAAATTTAGATAGATCAAGAATGCTTACCCTAAGCTAATTTTATATTTAAAAAATAACATACTTTATTATATGATCCTTATTGTATATTTTATTATTTATTAAGAGTAAAGATGAATAGACAAGTATAAGGAAATGAAAGGGGCGGTGGAGAAGATAAAACAGAGGAAAAGAAGGAAAGAAATGAGAAGTATAAAAAGTATTTAGTTCCACATCAGTTATGTAATAGAAAGATTTTAGGTACTTATATAAAATGAATGAGTTTAAATAAAATTTTCTTTTTAGCATGGTGAGAATATCAGATTTTAAATAGAAAGAGCATGTGAGAGTACATGCTGGTTAATATATAATCCTATATTGATTATATATTGAAAAGATTCTAAGTGCTTGTGCAGAACTAAGAGCCCAAATAATGCCTTCTATCTAGCTTTTTCGGATGAGATCTTGAGTAGGTATTAAAGTGGAATCAGTTTATAAACCATGTGGAGGAGGAAGGGATATTACAAATGGACTTTATATATTTGTGATTGAATTTAATTGGATTTGAACATGAATCTGTATATGAATTCTTTGTCTGACGATGATGCTAAAGCATGAATGAAAAAGTATGTAAAAGCCTATGCTCTATGTATTTATGATTAGATTTAATTGAATTTAAAAGTGGATTTGGATGTCTAATCCTTGGCTTGGCGAAAATGCTAGAGCATAAATGGGATAAGTATACGAGAGTCTAATGAATTTTTTAATTTTATATTAATTATATATTAGGAAGAATGCTGATAAATATTTAGTTTAACATTGATTATGTATTAAAAATATTTTAGATGCTTATGCAAAATTAAGAAGTTTAAATATAATTTTATATTTAATCTTTTCAAGCGAGGTGAGGTATGGATTATAATACGATGGTTTCTCAAATAAGTGCAGCATGGGCTGGAAATCACCTGGCATGTGAAAGGATCTTCCCAATTGGATGCGGACATGTGAAAGGATCTCCCTAATTGCGGCGTGGGATTTGTTTGAAGCGGAGATATCAGCCATTAAGAATACTATTAATATTAATTATTAATTATACAAATGTTCATATAAATAATGTTTAATATATTTATTCCCCTGCCATGGTAGAAAACAATGTGTTTGTGGGTCCCTCTGCATGTACTCTCTAATAATAATAATAATAATAATAAGATATATTATTCGGACGCCCTCAAAAACGTGTCCGCTCCTCCAAGTTGAAGTAAATTATAATCTTTCGACTCCATATCCAGCGTGTTTGTTTTGTCAGACGGGATTGAAAGCACTCATAATGCTGAGGGTATATACTCCAGGTTTGGTATTTCGGATTTCTTTTTATGATTTCATTCATTTTATGTGCTATAATGTTATCTACTAATCTAATTGAATCCATTTGTTCTTTGTGATGGATGGAAGGAAGAAAAGGTTGGCAAAAGAATGCAATATTTGCATAATATTTGCATGATAGTAGGCTTTTTATCAAATAGTTAATGTTTGTGTTAAAAGGGCACTGATTCTTCATGATAACAAGAGAGGTCCCTTCAAATTTTCTATGGCTACAATTGTGTGCTATAATAATGTTATCTACATGTGAACCCCCCTTCCCTTTTCTTCTTCATTGAATTTTTTTTTTTTTTTTCAGATTTTTTTTCAGAGAAATACCAATTATCACGATCAATTTATTTATTTAGGGACTGTGGTTATTTGAAGCAACGGAAGGCTAACAGAAAGGTCTATTGGTAAATTAAACTGGTATTATCTGGGTCAACATATAAATAAAGACAAGAGAAGATATTATACACAACTCCAGTGAAGTCTGGAGGTAATGAGCAAAAGAACCCTTTTAAGTTGTGTCCTTATAAGCAGTGCATTGTTCATCCCCTGACCAATGGAAAACTATCATGTCATAGTGTCATATAGAAAGAAATCTCTTGCCTTCCCCAAAACCATTACATTCATGAAGTTTTGTTAAAAACAAGATATTTTACATTTAAACAAGCTCCTTACAAACTTCTTTTGCATGCCACCATATTAGCAAGTAACAAAGAATGTGTAAAAAGGAAATCGGGCAAGTTATGTTCTTATGAAAAATGATTAAAACCCAAGATATATAACCAATATTTTCATCATATCCAATATTTTTTTTTTTCAACATAAAAACCACATAATAATAAAATAAACATATTATTTTACAAAATTTACTATATTATCTTGGTTTTATTAATAAAATATAGGAATATGCATATTCTTTTGAATTCTATTGATTTTTCCTACTTTATACAAATAGTTATAGCAAATTTTCTACATAGCTATGATCTTAAAATGTTTTGTATAAATTCTTTTAAAAAAGAAATGCAAAACCCTTTATTTTGTTGTTTTGAACAAAAAAAAAAAAACTTAATTATTGTTTTTGCAAGAAAAGATTGGTTCAATAGTATTCAATAAATTTATATCAAGATCTAAATATAAGATGAACAACAGTGCAAACAAATATGTGTCATCTATTCCAACTATATGCATTAGTCATTCAATAAATATTTATCACCTATTTCATACTTAAATCCAAATCCTAAGTTGTGCATGCCTCCTAAAATTTTTACAAAATTAATGATTATATTCATTTTATATATTTTTTAATTAAAAATATATAAAAATATACTTTTAATTCTTGAACTTTCATTTAAATATTTAGGTCTTTAAACTTTTTATTGTTATAATTTATTTTTTTATATTTTAAAATTATTATATGTTTGCATCAGTTATTTTATAAATTTTAATTAGTTATAGATAATATATTTTTAAATATGAATTAAATTATGATGCGTAGAAGTTTGAGGGTTAAAAATATTTTTTTTGGTTAAAAGTTTGAGGATTGAAAAAAAAAAAAAATTACTGGCTTTGAAAGTAAACGTCGCTGTGCGGCTCGGCGGTTGGTTCTGTGGTTCGGTCGGCGCCCTGGTGGTGGCCGGACGAGCCAGGCAAGGCTGGTATAATCCATCGAATTATTTTGGCATCGTGGACTCCCGTCACCGGCCAAGAAGTCGGCGGTGCTGCGCGCGCTGTCGTGCCTTCCAGTTTGGAGCTGCGGCCGTTAGTTGGCACAGCTTGGCTTTATTCTTTTCTTTCTTGTCATGGATGTTTAACAATGATAATGTGATCATGTTTTCCATGGATCATGGACTGATGCTTCGTACGCTGCGGTGAAAAGCCTGGGACATCAGTCATCCTGCATTCCTGCCTCCACATTAACAAAGTATTTTAAAGTTTAAAAAGTAACATGGTACCTCATGCGTGTTCAACTTGTTTCCATGAAAACCAATAGGTGGGTCCACAAAAAACGAAAAAAAAAAAAAAAAAAAAAAAAAAAGCGAAGAAAGACTCCTAATTTTAAATTTTATAAAAGAAATTATTAAAACAATATCTGCTCAAATTTAGAGTTAAATTGATAACTCCAAGTAAATTATCCGAATCGTTGGATGTAACCTATTTTTAAATAATTTAAAAATCCATAATTCATCCAATAAATAATAAAATAATAATTTAAATATTATAAAATAAAAAAAAAATTTTAATATCTTGATGTATAGGTTAAATATTTTTCAATTACATAATTTTTTATGCATAAGCATTTTAGACCCAGTAGATTATGTATGATCCTAATTATCTAAATATATTGAGTGCATAGGCATGTTAAACCTAGTAGATTATGTATGACCCCAATTATCTAAATATATTGAATCCAAATAAAGGTTCTCTTGAGCATGGTTAAGTTAACTATGTGTGCTTTCTCTCTCTATATATATTTGCACTAATATATGGAGGGAGTGAAGCTGATGGCGTGCCCAAAATCACTAGGTGGAGTCATGAATATATTCATTGTTCTCTCTAAATCTTGCTCAAGATATTTCCAAATGGCCTAGCTGGAACATCCACTTATATTTTAGAATTAATACCAATTAAATCCCTTTACAACAAATTCATGAAAGTATAGTTTTTAGAGTTGAACCAGGCATCGATCAGGTTGGAAGATTGGTTAATGGTTTGATGATTCGATTAATGAGTCAACGATTGAATCCCATAAATAATTAAAATTAAAAATTTATAATGATAAATAGATAATTTTCTTATAAAATTTAATTAATTCAATAGCTTTAAAATTTTAATCTTTAAAATTAAATTATTCAAGCCATAAGAAATCTTATGGTTTGAAATATTATAATTAACTATTATATGCTTTAAGTTTTATCAAATTACACCCATATGATTTACTAATTACACTTAATTATCATATGTTTTAAAACATTATCAAATTACACTAATATGAAATCTTGATTAGGTTTAAAACACTTTGATAAAGCTTGATTAAATTTAAAACACTTACCTACTTAAATGTAACATTTTGAATCACAAAGATATAATTTGATAGTATTTTAAAAGGTAAGATAGTTAAGTATAACTGCCAAACTATAATTTGATAAAATTTAAAGCATGTGGTAGTTAAGTATCACATTTTAAACTATAGGGGTTTAATTTGATAATGCTTAAACTATAAAGCATTTATATATATTTTATCCTAAAATATAGTATCTAAACTAATACTTGAAGTTAATCATAAAATTTTTAAAAAATATTTAAAATTCTTTATAGTTTGGTTAGACAGACAGACAACGATAGAGCCAAATCAGTTAGAGAAATAGAGAACAAGAGATTAAGGTTTAGAAGATAAAAAAGTTTATAAAAAGTAATGTGGATAATTAAACTAAATCAACTAAATAATATTAAAAGATATGAAAAATACGATTTGGTTTTAACTATTCACATCGACTCATTGGATCAATAAATATTTCATTTTTAGATTCTCGTGCTAAAGAAGCCTGTTGTCCTGAAAGCGACAAACTTAGTTTTAGGGTCAAGACTGCTAATATAAAATTTGAAACGCATGAACCAAAACCTATTGCCAAGGTTCACTAGATCAAGTGAAGTGATGCTCAAACACAACATGGCATCATTCTTTAATAGCAACAAATGGTGATCAAATAATAATATAAGAGTGAAATAAGTCCAGTAAATAAAGTCATGGTGACAAAGTATGCATATTGTTAATTAGGAGATGCAGGAAAAATAAAGAGAAAAAAAAAAAAAGAAGATAAAAATAAATTTAGTTTTTCTATAAATAAAATAAATAGGTTGGAAGAAAAGATGAAATATTTAATGTGCGCCACTTTATCAAAATTATCTATTCTAATACTTGAATGAGTATTCAATTTAAAACATATGGTGCCAGTAGATTAAAAAATTTTTATTCCTTCTTATTCTAATTTAGATGCAATTCAAAAGATTTCTATTGAAAGAAATGGATAACATTGGACTACATGGTTTTCATGATGCATGCATTTTACGATCAAAATAAAATCCAAGAAACAATAATAGGGTGTAGAAAAGCCAACCACAATTTATAACATGATCTTGTAGACATCATGGAGTTATTTAATGAAACATTCTGATGGCACTGAAGGGCCACATTGTGATCTTATAATTGTTGAATATGAACTAGTCCAAAAGTTCAACTCCCAAAAGGGCTACAAAAACCTTAAAAGGTTCATATAATCAAAAGTATAAAATTATCAACTCAATAGCACAACTATTTTATCTTATAAGTGTTTCATTGCCAATTCTAAGGTTACAATGTAAGAAGAAAAATCGATTTATCATGTTCAACCACAAATTTGAAGTAGATTCGATTGAATAACTTGTGAAACCAGTGATAAATAGAAAGGATAATATGTATATTAATTTGAATCTCTCCTCTAATTTAGATGAGAGAGAGTGCTTGTGTTTTGCACTAGAGACAAATTCTAAAATTCTTTATTAGCATTGATAAGGATAATGGCTGCTGGCAAGAGCCTCTCTCTGTGTCTCAAATGCTATTTCATTATACCAGGCTTTTAGTGAAATTGTTATCAATTGTTATGATAACTATAATAACTATTGTTTAATTTTAAAAATAGTATTTTAAATCTTTATTACTACAGTTATTATTATTATTATTATTATTATTATTATTATAAACATCCATTATAATAGTGTTACGGTGAGCTGTAATGAAAAAATAATTGTATTATTTTTCCATTCTCTCCATTCACTGATAGAAAGCTTTATTTTTAAGATCATACAATTTCCTTCAAAGAGAAATTAATACAAAAACTAAGGTTTTAAAAATAATATTTTATTAGATTAATTCCATTTAACCTACCTAAATTATAGAGTATTTGCACTTTGCCCCCTAATATAAAAAATTTTGAAATTGGCTCTCTAATTACGAATTAATTTGTATTTCATCATTATCGTTTAAAAATATATTAAAATTAATAAAAAATAGCCATATGATTGATCACTAAAGAATGAATTAATAATTGCTAGCAAAAGTCATAAAATAACATATGCTGTTTTAATCAAAATTGATTTAATCAAAACATATTTAGAATCACTAAAGATCATTTTTTTATTAACTTTTAACATCTTTTCAAATGACAATGACAAAGTGCAAATTAATTCGTAAATAAAGGATTAATTGTAATTTTTTTAATTTAATAGGTAAAGTGCAAATACCTTTAAAGTTTAGGGGGCTAAGTGAAATTAATCCTATTTTATTTTTAAAAAAAATTTGAAACAAATATAATAATTATTATGTATTATTGGATTATTCTAGTCACATGCGTGATTCCCTTTTATCATTTTAAAATGCAACACATGGGACTATCCCACCCATACATTTATGATAGATGCTATATTATTTTTTAATTCAATCTTACTAATTATATAAATATTTTTAAGATCACATAACATATACATTCCATTAATCAAGAAATCTTATGAGACCATATACTATGTATAGGGCATTATATATATATGTATGAAAATATTTCAAAGGAGAAATACTTTCATTAATAAACTATGCAATCATCCCAATTAAAATAAGGAAAGAAAAGCAGAAGGGTGAACAAATGGAATATGATTTTTGGCACTTTCTGCTATTTCCAATATTTATTCTTTTGTACTCGGCACCGCATTATGCTTTGCTTCAACAAATGATAATTTTTGGAGGAATATTTTTATTAATAAACTATGCAATCATACTAATTAAAAAAAAGAAAAGAAAAGAAAGGAATAGCAAAAGAATGAGCAAATGGAACAGGTACTGTGCCGGTCTTTTCGCAATTTCTGACACTTCTGCTATTTCTAATATTTATTTCTTTATTTTTTTGTATCATATTTTGTTTGTCTATATATATATATATATATATATATATATATATATATATATATATATATATATATATATATATATATATATATATCATGCATGAAAAAAAGTTGATGTTTGAAACTTAATTTTACAATCAAAGAAAAATATTGAAGAATAAAGAAAGAACAAAAAGGACTTTAAAATTTTCTTCAGAAGATTTTCTTTAAAGATCTTTTAGCATTTAAATCAACTTAACATTTGAGCATTTAGGTAAGCATTCTAAGATTTTGAAGCTTAGTTTTAAATTTGATTTATGATGAAAACTTTTTATATAAGGCTATAGAATTTTTTTTTAAAAAAAAATAAGATGATAATTTTTTTTTTCAAAGAAAAATATTTTTTTAATAAGAATGTTTTGAATTACCTTTTAATGAAATACATGGCGATATGATTGACCATAATGTGTCATTTTTTTTGACCATCCATTACGTGTTGCTATGAAATTGATCTACCAGCAATACTCCATCAAATAAGATATTATATTCTAATAATTTTATTTTTTAACGCTTCGGATGCAGCATTTTTTTAATAATCATCATAACGATTAGTTCAAATACTTATGTTAGCAGGAGAATGAATGAATGGATGAATGAATGCGAATGGATAAAAATAAACCATCTCATCAATACGTAGGCACGATATCGGCCATCGTAATAAAATGGGTGCCACCGGTTGACGAGGCGCCATGGGGGCCATTCCGGGGAATCCGGTGCCGAAGGCGTGCAAAGCCACCGCCGAGGTCTCGTGAAAGGCAATGATTTAACGTTTCCAAACCCGCGCTCCGGGGACCAGCGGCAGAATATGCCAGTATTCGGCACCGCCTCCGTTCTGCTGCACCTGCGGAACCATATAAATCACCCACAAACCCCACCAGGCCGTAGCGTAATAACTATGATAACTTATAATATACATTTATAGAGACGGCGCGGGATAGAACACCAACCTCCCGAATCTTTCTTCCCTCGAGAGAGATCGGGAGAGCCAGAGGGAGAGACGTGGAGGAGAAGGAGAGAGGGGAGGGGGGGAAAGTATTGAGAAATAAAGGGGTCGAGCGATTTTTTCCATTTTAATTTCCCTTCTCTTCGAATTGGTCCTTCTTCTCCCTCTTTTTATCTCCTTCGGGAACCCTAATTTTATCATTTGGGGAAAGAGGAGAGCGAGAGGGGGACGGAAGATGGGGAAGGGGGTCTCCAGGTTCCCGCTGTCGGGCTGGGAGTTGGGGGCGGCGGCCACCGTGTTTGTGGGCTTCGGGGTGGGGCTGTTCGGCGTCTACATCTCGATGCCTGCCTCCGACTACAGCTTCCTCAAGTTGCCTCGCACGCTCGAAGAGGTCCAAGTTTTGAGGTATATTTGGGGCCCTTTTTTTTTTGATCTCGAAAGCGGAGTTTTGAGGTATATTTGGGTTTTTTTTTTAAATTTTTATTTTTTGATCTCGAAAGCGGGCTTCTTTGTTGGTGATGGTGGGTGGTTCCAGCAATTCGGGGATGTAGGTTTCGGATTTGATTTTGGTTTGTCGTGTTGTTGGATTTATTGTTTGGGGCTCGATCTGGGAATGGAGCAGTGCCTGCCTGTGGTCATTCATGGATATTCTGAAATTTTGCGGTTTTCTTTGGGAATAGGAGGATTTTTTTTCAGGGGCATTATTATGTTGGAGAATTGGGGAAAGATAGTTGAACAAATTTTCGAACTTGGATTAGATATTTGTAGGAGAAGAACAATAATCAGGCTTTTATTTGATAATTATATGTAGCCTTCTGATCTGAAATTCGGCTTTCTAGTTGCTGCCTAATTGATTTAAATGCTTAGCCGTTGTTTTGTTAATGAAATCCTAATCTGCTGGTTGGTAACCAATTTATGTCAATTATTGTCAATGCATGATGAACTGATACACAATGTACGAGTTGCATTGCCTTGACACACTCAATCTTCTTCGTAATTATCAAGTGCCTTCCTCGAATCACCTTTCCAGAGGAAAAAAAATCGCCTAAAACCAAGCATGAGATGTTGCATATAATTCATCATATTTCATTTGTTTGGACAGGCATGCTAATGTTTGGATAAGATCCATAAACAGCAATTTCACTTTTTTTATAATCCAGGCGAGAACTTGCTGTGTGATTTTTCCAGATCACTACCATCATGCTTCATTTTGCCTAGCGTATGTCACGTAGTTTTGGATTTTGTCCAGTTCCATTGAGCTCTATATCCATTTTATTTCATTGTAATGGCATTAGTTTGTGCATTAGTGCTTACTCTTGTTTGGTGCTACACACTTTATTTGTTTTGTAGGGATCATCTTGAGAGCTACGCAAGTGACTACACCATCCAGGTCCTGGTAGGTTATTGTGCAGTCTACATATTTATGCAGACTTTTATGATTCCAGGAACCATTTTCATGTCTTTGCTTGCTGGGTCGCTTTTTGGAGTTTTCCGTGGTGTAGCTTTGGTAGTCTTTGCTGCCACAGCCGGTGCATCTTCCTGCTATTTTCTGTCAAAATTGATAGGAAGGCCCATTGTCTTCTCATTGTGGCCAGACAAATTGAGTTTCTTTCAAGGGCAGGTAAATATCTCTTTCTTTAATGCTATAAATGAAAAATATAGAGTTATTTGTTCAATTTTATATTATTGAATTTAAATTTTAAAATTATTGGTTTTAAATTAAAAAAATAAGGATAAGATAAATAAAATACATGTATTAGATGAAAATATTTCAAAATTTTAAAAAGGGTTAAATTGATTTGAAACTATGGATTAAAAATAGATTGAAATATTTTCTCAGAAAAATAAAGATCAATCATAAAGATTTTTTTTTTTTTAAAAAAAAGAATCTTAATGATTTTTTTTTTTGGTGCTAGAAGCCTGATCATGGTAGAAATAACTACTATAGTCCCCTTATGTAAGGGAGCAGCTTCTCACTGGTGGTATTCTCCTCGGCAGCGCGTGACGCATTATTTTAACAAGGCTACTTAATTTACTTGTACATGTGGCATAAAAATAGAGAGTCGATACATACATTTCAGCTTTATAAATATACATTAGATTAGACTAGTAAACTGTTATTATAAAAACATGTGCTTAGCTGGTATCTTACCAAACACATAGCTCACTCCAGGCTAAATATCCATACTGGCAGCGATATGCTCTAAATTTCACCTTATTCTTTTTAAGAAGTTTACTGAAGTACGTTGCCAAGCCTTATGGAAGTAGAAACATCATCTTTTTGTGGATTTAGAGGAGCATTCTTCGTGTTGAAAGGATGGAGAAGGAAGGCCGCACGGTTCCTAATTTTTCTTTCCCTGCTTCAGTTAATGTGCATATATTGTTGCATTGCAATATTTTCCAAGTTTTTTTCTTTGCATTAAGCTCCATTAGATATATCAGACTCGTTAGCATTATAATCACATTGGTCTATTGACCTGATTTTTGTTCTGTTCTAGGTTAACCTTGAGTTTTAACTGTTTTCTTTTGCATACTTTCTTTCTGCTAATTGAGTAATCATATTTCTATTTCAGGTAGCTAAAAGAAGAGAAAAGCTGTTGAACTACATGCTTTTCCTCAGAGTCACTCCTGCATTGCCAAACACTTTCATTAACATGGCTTCACCAATAGTGGATGTGCCATATCATATTTTCTTCTTGGCAACATTCATTGGACTCATTCCGGCTGCTTATGTGACAGTCAGGGTACCGTTCTTGTTCCTTGCATATAAAACACTGTTATTCTGATGAGCCTCCATGTAACCTTCCAAAGTAGCTGATCTTATTAGGGGTTTCAGCTTCATAGGTCTAGTCATTCTATAATACAACCAGATGTTTTGAATAAGTCAGTGTAGCGTTTTCTATCATACATTTGTGACTATCTTGCATGCCTGCTGCTTGGGTAAGTAATAATCATCTGCTTTTGTTTGAAGCAGGCTGGAATTGCTCTTTCAGAGTTAAGATCATTGGCCGATCTCTATGATTTCCAAGCAATAGCCACATTGTTTTTCATTGGGATTGTTTCCGTGACACCGACACTAATGAGCAAGAGTCAGGCACAGGGTGCTGGATCCGAAGAAACACTGTAATGGCAGCTGATTGCAGACGGTGTAACTGCGCTTATTGTACATATCAGCTTCATTACTGATGTAGCTCTTCCCCATGCCGTGCGTCATGGCAAGGCTAGCGATTCACTGGGTAATCTTCTTCAGTGTTAATCTGGGTCTGGCTACAGGCTACCGATTCCTTGCTGCTGTGCCTAGTATCGTGACATAGGAAATTAGGGAAGCAGAAACACAATATGCTCTAAATTTCTATTAATATTCATTCAAGGTCTCTCAGTTCATTGTACATGCCACCCTTCGTCGGTTATAATGAATTAATTCTGATTTGTTAATGTTCCCCTCTTGCCCCTCTTGCTCATGCATGTATGACTTATTTGCTCTGTTGTGTTGATGATGGGTAGATCTGGTAGATTTTTAGTCAGGTAATCTTTCAATCTTTGTTGGTAATGCAACTTTCTGGTGGCCCCTTGGTCAACCTTATGCAAGGATCAGATTAACTAATTAACTGAGATAGGCTTGAGACATGCCAAGTCCTCTCCTGGTGAAATCTAGGAGCTTATTAGTTTGTGAAATATAGGTGGTGTTTGTTATCCTTAAGTAAGCCTACTATATGTGGCATCCTTGGTCCTCTTGGACCAACGTGGTGATGGTGGTGTGCATAAAACAATTTTATAATTATAATAATATAAATATAATATGATATTTATAATATATTAATATATTAATAAATTATATTATTATTTATTATAATACAATAATATTAATATATTGTAGGTTAAAATATATTTTTGATCCTTAAACTTTTACTTAAAATTTATTTTTCTTCTCAAACTTTTACTTTTAGTTGTCATACTTTGGTTCATCTTTTAACATGGGATAGTAAAAATTAATGGAATAGTTGAACTAAACTGTGACGATCAAAATCAATTTTAAATGAAAGTTTAAGGACTTAAAGTATATTTTTGTCAATTTTATATACTACAATATTAATAATAAAATCATATCAATATTATTTCTTTAATATATATGTAATCTTATATTATTATAATATTATATTATAACATTTATAATTGATTAATTAATACAATTATATAATATATAATAAAATTAATTATTATAGTATAAGGGTTTGGCTATCATGCTTTTTTAATATTTTTTCAGAAACCAAGCTTCAATCCTACCATTTAAGGCCATCATTCTATGCCTTTAACTTTAACTTAATGTTGTTGCACTTTTTGACTTCTCATTTTTGCGGCACCACCCACATACAGCTGGAAGCGTAATAGAGAAAGCATATGATATAATATTATAATATATTATATATTATTATATATAAATATTTTGTACTTCTTAGATTAAAATTATAGATTTCATATTTATATATTATGCAAAAAAAAGTTTTTAAAGATATTATTGGTAATGTATACATGATAATCTTCCATTTCCATAATATATCAAATACGGTAGGGGTGAGCAGTGAGTCAGGATAACTTAATAATCGATACCAATCTAGTCTATTAGGGTTGGATTGGTTTAGTTTTGAGTATTAATAGTATTGGTTCTATGTCTAAAATCCTATAATCAATCTGATTCTTGATTATGAAGTTAAGAGGTTCGGTTACCCGTTCTGATTCGAAAACTAATCATCTTTTTTCAAGCAGAATACTAAGAACCAACTCTTTTTTTAAGCGGTCTTAAAAAAAAAAAAAAATCATCCCTTTTTCTAAAGCAGAATACCAAGAGCTAATCATCTTTTTCTTTTTTTAAGGAGAATCTAAAAAGCAAGGTTCTTTTAGGAATCAAACATTAAACATTAGGTATACTTCATAAATTATTTACTATCCTAAATCCAAAATATTAAATATTAAATTAGTCAATAAATACTATGTATATCCTTGTTATTGAGTATAATTAAGAAAAAAATTCTAATCATTAAATATTAGACATATGTTAAAGTGTCAAAAAAAAAAAAAAAAAAAGGTTCTACCTTGAAATTGTCTCACAATTGAACTGATCCGATTGGATTGGTTCTGCATTAGTTCCAAGTATGATTAGGTTGGTTATGGATCCAAAATTCAGAAATCAATTATGATTAAGTTAGTTTTAGGTTCTAACCTAGAACTGACCTAACTCAACCCATGCTCGTCTCTTAAATACAATGATATGTTATCACTAGTGATTTTTGATTATTGAAATATCTCATACCAAATAAGGTAATATTAGATTATTGGTGGTCCTATCATCGAGAAAAATTACCATGGTAATTAACTAAAAAATAAGACTTAGGTGCAATTCTCTATGTGCGGGCCATCCGATTCTCTTTTTGTCTCTCTCAGTTACCATCATACGAGGCTTAAGTGGAGACTTAGATAGCCGTAAAAAAGTAAGAGAGACAAAAAGAACTAAATGGCTCGCATTAAGAAATTACACCTAAGTTTTGTTCTTAACCAAATAGTCCCCATGACTGGTGATACCATAACCGAGCAAGCATAGATGATTAAACCTGTGCTTCGCATTAGTAGATTTAATCTTTTACAAGAAAGTTGCTTCCCTCCCAAACCTATGTTTGAAGAGGTTGATAGCTTAATCAATGCATCAAACCCATGGACAACCATAAATGGTATTTCTAAACCCAAATTAACTTGCATATCAAATAGGTTGTCTTTGGGGGTTGTTTGGTATAAGGTTATTTTTATAACATCACTAGTGATCCGGAAATGATGATAAGATCACCCATTTGGTCTCTTTATTCTGGTAGTGATTTATGATCATCGTGGGATTAGGATCATTACTCAAGAAGACGATCTTGATCCCACCTAAGGGAGTGAGAATGCTGGATCACTATTGCGATGGTGATCTATATTAAAAGATTGAGACAATTTTGTCCTTATACTTATCAATCCCTTTCCTTTATATGATAATAATATAGGCTATTACTATAGTGCTCTACGCACTTTTTTTCTTAATTTTTTTATATTTTTTTCTAACTATTTGATTTATTTTTAGTGCAGCAGATTAAATGACCAAATAATCGGTTTAATTAGTAGTGTGCATAGCTAGTGCACATAATTAAAACAAAATAAAGAGGATTTTGTTACGGAATATGGCTATGGGGAATACATAGAGCAAGGCATTGTCAAATGCCCTGCCTATGACGGCAACATCTGAAGATTGAGTGGGGGGAGATCAAACGGAGCCAGATTTACCATT
The DNA here is from genome assembly GCA_017589505.3 of Metroxylon sagu. Classification (NCBI taxonomy): domain Eukaryota; kingdom Viridiplantae; phylum Streptophyta; class Magnoliopsida; order Arecales; family Arecaceae; genus Metroxylon; species Metroxylon sagu. The sequence goes on along the minus strand of JACVBY030000582.1, from coordinate 1,585,753 downwards.
ATTGCTAGAGAAGAAAAGAAGAATAATTGAAGTCCAATTGAAGCCTTCGCTTTATGAGGAGGCAAAGGCCTTGCTAGAGATGGTCTTTTTTTGGGGAATTTTAATTTTAAAAAAAAGTACTTGAAAGGGTAACGGTTCCCCAATTTTTATTCTCTTCCTCCTATTTATCCTATTTTGAGATTGAGTCCATCCGATAAAACTCTAATCAAAAGCCGAGGCTAAAGCTTCTTTGGAGCGAAGACAGCGTGTAAAGCTATCGGATGTTCTTAATTAGATGATAGGAACAATCGATTTATCGGATAAAATATCAAAAATAACCATACTCTAAGGAACGGTCCTAATGACTTTAAAAATAAAAGAAGAGTACCGTAGTAAGCCTTAATAATATAATATTTATAATATATATTATAAAATTATATATAGTATTATAATTATATAATATTATTAATGTTATATTATAATATATAAATTATACAGAGTTGGACTAGCCAAATCCAGGATCCGATCATTTTCTCCACCTTTGAATCCACTCGAATCCTGGAGTCATCCTATCTTTTCCACTTTTTTTATCTTTGAAATCCATGAATTTTGATGGAAAAGGTAACTGAATTTAAGCTTGGCTACATTCAAATATTACCAAGTCTAGCTCAATACATACATAATATAATATTAATAATATTATTAGTAATACTATAAATATATATTATGTATTATATGTAATGTATTATATAATATAATAATAGTATTATCATATAACATATATAATATTATAATATATTATACAAGTAAATTTTTAAAAGTATTATTGATATTGTATGTATGATAATTTTTTATTTTTATTGTATATCCAACATAATGATTTATGATCATCAGTAATCTTACGTTATTAGAATATCTTATATCAAAGGAGGTAATATAGAATTATTGGTGAACCAAAGAGCCAGTGATCCTGAAGCAACAGTGGTTAGCCAACTAGCTCTTAGGGTTCAGCATAGCTGACCAAGTACAAGTTTAGCTTTTAATGACCTAGATTAGAGTTAAAACTGTAGGACACTATCCTAGAAGAAGAGGATCCCTAGGGTTCCCAGGCCACACCTGCACACGAGAGCTGCAAGGACGCACAAGTGACACCGCTCAGATGTCAAAATCTCACCGTGCAAACCCGTCGAAAGCAATTCATCAATTCGTCAAGCTATTTTGCAAATTTATCTTCTATCCCAAGAGTAAGCTAACAGGGCACCTGGATCAATTCAACGCTGATAATGATAATATTATTATTAAACCACCAACCTGCATCCATGAATTGGCATTTCCGGATAACTACACGATGAAATTGTCCAAGAAAACAGCCTCCGGGTGCCAGCCTTGGAAGGTTTAAAACTAGATCACATTCATGACCACATTAGAAGTGGGGGTTACTCGAGAAAAAGCAACAGAATAACAGCTTCATAACTTAAGAAAAAGCTACAGATTAACAACAGATTCATACTTCCGCTCAAATATCGTGACAGGGTAAATATCTGCACTGCTTGTCAGGTTATCAGCACAGCTGGCTAAACGATGGATCTGAGGCTGTGAAGCTAAAAGATGCATGCCTGAAGACCTGCCTCAATTTCTTCTTGCTTTCTTATTTCGATGAGTATTTTCTGGAGTTCCATTCTCCTGCTTGCGTTTCTTGGAGAGCTGCTTTGCCTTCCTAGCAGCAACCGCAGGCCTTTTAGCTTGGCGAACCTTCTGATCTGCCCCTCCTGCTCTCTTAGTTGCCTGATTCCCACGGCTAGAAGTATGTCTGGACAACCCAGATTTCTTCACAGCACCAGATTTGCTCGATCGCAGGCCTTGGTAAGAGAAAGAAGCTGCTTTGAGCTTGGGTTTGCCATCCTTACTTTCAGATTTTTGCCCAGCTGAAACTGCCAAATGCTTCTGTGGGAAATCCGGCTTCAACCCTGGGCCCTTCCGTTTTGACGGTATGGTGTCTGATGACTTTGCGTGCCATAACCGCAGAACACGATCCCTGATCTTCAAGTCTTTTTTCTTAACAACGGAATTGGCAGCATCCTGCAGAGATGAATTATATATTTTTTTAAAGCAGTGCTGAAGGTCAAGAGCAATAATTTTTCCATGAGAAAATACATATGTAACTAATCATACCCTTGTTTTAAACAGGACGTAAGCAATACCCTTTCCCAAGCTCGTCTGAGGATCTCTGACAACCCGTACAGCTTCAACAGTAGATTCAGATTGGCTAACCCCACAAAATAATTGGTAAAGTTCTTCATCCTGAAGTAACAGTGAACAAACAAAGGTCAGTAATTAACAACCATACCAGTAATAGAACCCAGCGAATCAGAAGCTGTCTGCTCTGCAAGTTGCTAAAAAAGAACAATCACCTTCACATCAAAAGGCAGGTTACCCACAAAAACAGTCTTTTTTCTCTCATAAAGTGGGCTTTCTCCTCCTCTCAGTTTCTTACGAGGTGGGCATGCCATATCAACACGGATGTGGTTTCCACCAATCTATAAAAAGAGTTAAAATATCTTTATCGGGCAATTCATGATGGTCAATCAATTGTGATTCATAGACTGAAATAAGGTGCCGGGCTGTGCATACTGTCTGATTGCTTATGCACCAAGAAGCAACATACCAGTGCCATATTGTGAGATCGAGCAGAATGTGCCGATTGCTCATCTTTGAAAACAATGTAAGCATGAACACTGCAAATCATACAAGAGAAATGAGATGCAAACAGCATTAGCTAGATGAGTATTAAAAGCAGAGAAACATACCCAAAGTTGTTTCACATATTAATCTGCAAATTATAGTTTGCACAATGTAAGATAGGCAACATTTGCAAAATAAATTAATTAATCATTTCATTTCCCAAAATGTTTTGTGACCTATCTAGAAATCGAATTGTATTATAAAGTACCCAGCGATATACTGAACAAGCCATTACCATCTAGAGACAAGGGACATAAACATCATTGGAGTTCTTATATCATCCTCGTTGTCTCTTTTTTACTGGTCCCAAGAGCTGGTAGAGGTAATAAAATATCAACTTTAAATTTTAAGGTAAAAAGTGTTTCCATTCTAGGGCAATGAACTCACATGTGCATGATACAAATTAATTTGTACATGATACATGATGGATTGAGGTGAAAGTCTAATAAAGTTCTTGCTGTGTTGAAACATAACAAGGTGCACTTTGCCAGAAGTTGTCATTTTAACATTACTTACATTTAGGTACATTTATCAGATATATCTAAGCGGAGGACACTCAGAGAAATTTACTACAGGTGTTAACTAACAAGGAGTAGGAGACTAGGTTAAAGTGTGCTTGCTGCCTCATAAATTGCTGCATGTAAAGTAAGCACCGCTAAGAGATAATGATAGTATAACTGCTGAGACTGATGCCTCTCTAAAGAATTTTTAAAGTTGAATCCTGATAGTTAAGAAAAGGCCTTGATTATTGTCATGTTTTGATAGCAACCATTGAGACAAGTTAAGGAACTAACAAAACATGGTAAGTTTCACAAAGTGGCTTCAAATTATGAAGTTGCTAAAGAAAACCATTGCTTTTGAACTTATAACCCTCTAATTTCCTATTTGCACTCTTTTCACGTAATTTTTTTTAAAATTTAACTGCAATTAAAACTAAATTCATGATAATAATCATTTTATAACCAACAAAAACTTAAATTCATTAGTTCGGGGAAACTTAAACTGAGAGGATTACAAAAAGATCAAAATGAAATAAACTAATCACCAATAATATGAAGAGAAAATAAAGCAAGATTTGTCAATTGAAGAGTAAGCGATGGAAATCCAACTAATGAAGAGCAACTAGGAGTCTGGGACAGCACATGAATGCTCAAGATATGCAAGAGCTCACAATAACTCAAAACCAACAACCACAAATAGGATTATCCATACTTTGATCCTCTTGTGCATGAGGACTTATTGTCAATGAAATATAAAAGTTGACAAAGCAAGATCTACCAATTGAAGAGTCAGTGATGGAATGACCAATCAATGAGCATCAATAAGAGCAATTATAATTTATAGAATCTGGAAATGATTCGAGACCTACAATCATAGCCGAGAATAGGTGTACCTGATCCTCTTGTCCACAAGGATCTTTTTTCTTACAACACTCGATGCTAAATCAAGTTTGAAACCAAATTTGATTGTTTGGTTGTACAAGAACATGATTGGTCTCCTCCAATAATGGAGATCAATGGTGATGCGAAGCAAATCAACGGTGAGAAGTTCATCAGGAGAAGATCAATGCAACATATGCATATTGATGTCACTGGAGCATTGGATATTTTATTTTATTTGAAACTGTCTTGTTCTATTTTCTCTAAAGGCTGATTTATTCTTTTTTTTTTTTCAATTCTACTATTCAAATATTGGAAAATACTATTTTTTTTTCCAATTCTACTATTCAAATTTTGGAAAGTAAATGGCATGGCCAATAACCAATATTCAAACACAAAGAGTTGAATGCTTTTCCTCAGGCTCGGACTGATGCAAACAGGCTGGTTTGTTGGGTCTGTACAGCCTATACCTTTAACCTTTCGGTCATCATATGTTTTTCATTCAAGGTGCTAGCTGACTTCACTATTATGGCCCTACAAATTGGTTCAAGAAGTGACAAACTTAGGTTTTAGTTTAGAGTTGTCCAAAGGTCCTTTAGTTAAAAAGTTTCAGATGCATTTGAGCATGACCCACAGTTTATCATTGATCTATTAAGCTACCAAATACATAAGAATGAGTTGTTAAGTGCTTTGAATGCCAACATAAAAAATAACATAAAGAAAATATTCTTTTATTTTGTCATTCTTTTATACCAAAGCTAGTGTTTATCAATGTTTTTTTCCCTTAAACAACATGTATTTCATGAATTTCTTTTAGGCTATCAAACAGTACATGAAACTTGTCAATTGAACAACTCATTCAACATATTTCACTTTCCATATGTTTTTCCTTACTAATTTGATTCCACTTGGAGTGCAGTTCACAGTTAGAAGAGTGCAGATTTAAATTACTCTTGCCTATGTCCTGTCTTGGATTTAATTACGCTCCTTGGCTTTCCTCAGCTCTAACTTGCCATCATGCACTCTTCTCAGCTATATTAGATGCGTTTTGGGATGCCATAACGTAATGCATCTTTTCGATGTGTTGGATGCAGCATAAAGGCTAGCTTCAGCCAAAGTCATCAAGCTTCGTAGGTAGCTTAGTCCAATCAATGATGCAGATAAGCATTTATGCCTACATATGTCATCCTTAAGAATATAAGATCCACCAATGGGAGTTTTCTCCTAGATTTCAGTTGCTTGTTTTTCTTTATCTTCTTCTTCCTTACCCCTTTCTTTCAACTCTGAGGCTTGAGGATCCATTTTGGAGCATATTATCATTTTCCCATGTAGGTTTTTTTCAAGTTGCATCTATTTATAAATTTGAATTTAAATTCACATCTGATAGCTACTTGTGGATCCAGCCTCCTAGATCAGATTCACATCACCTAAAGTAGATCCAATTAGTATATCATATGTTTATCATTTTTTGGCCAAAAATGGCAGGTAATCAAATAATATGTGGAATATGGTCATGATAACGAATATCAGGCATGCAGAAAGTTGTTAATGCAGTACATAGAAACCCTTAAAAAGAGTAATACAAATACATAGATACTACTTCAATTCTCAAAAGAAAAGAACAGTGACACAATGGGGGACAAGAATGCTTAGACAGCAACATAGGAGAAATGCTATGGAAGTGGAACAAAGACTGTAATCGATATACATGCCTGACAAGTACCATAAATTTGATCATATTAATTTGCTATATGCAAATGGAAAAGTGGAAGAATAAATAATGTCATAAAAAAAAGCTTTCAGTATGCCACCAAGTGTTGTGCTGGTCAAGAAGGATTTTAGTTTACGAACAAAAAAGAGATCCACATGGAAAAGAAGATTGGTGTGTGTATGCAGTAAAATTAGATGGGAAACAGCCAGAAATGCATATGATTGAGAGAACTCAGAAACTGCAAGATCAAATACTAAGGTAGCCTATAAGTGATTGAGATAGCAAGACTTAGAACAAGGATGCAATCATGTTAAGAAGGCCCTGACAGTGGGAGAGGTTTGAATTTGGGTGGCAGGACCAGAACAGAGTAAATACTATAATCCTTGACACTTCTAAGGAGCAAAGAAAGATTCACAAAAGCATAACCTGATCCATGCTAATAAGAATTCTGTGGGGTTGGTTTGGATAATCCTACAGGGAAATGACAATCGAATCCATAATGTAACATCTTAATACAAATGATATTTACTTAATTCTTTCTTTAACTTTTCTCCATCACATTTCATTAATCCAAGAAAAAAAATTTTGCGTAAAACAAATTGGAAAAAAAAAAAGAAAAGAAAAGAAAAGGAAGAACTAACCTATCAGCAGCTTCATTGATTTTCCCTTTCATAATGGCTGCCTTTCTTGGAGTCTTGCTCTGATCAATAAAATCAACAACAAAAAAGAACAAGAACAGAGAATCAGCATCTTATGCTCCATTCCGTACAAAAGAAACATTTCCAAGAACGGTCCCAAAAAAAATAATAATAACAAAAACAAAATTCATATTACTCACATCAACAATAGGCACCGATCTTATCCTGACCGACTCGACCTCTCCGAACCTCGCGAATTCCTTCAACAGCGCCTTCCTCTTCGTCTTCACCGGCAAGTTCCCAACGAACACCGTTCTCATGAGCTTGCTCTCATCATCAAAGGATTCCTTTGTGACGACCATCTCCGACGAGACATCTTCCGCTTTCCTCTTCTCTCCGACGGCAACCACCCCGCCCTTCTCCTCCCCCTCCCCGTCCTCCTCCCCCTCCCCCTCCGGCACCTTCTCGTCCACCCCATACTTCCTCTTCTCGTACTCCTCCTCTATTTCGTCCCTCTTCCTCTTCTTCCTTTTCTTCTTCGCGCTCCCCTCCTCGCCATCGTCCTCGAGCTTCTTCCGTTTCCTGGGGATCGAGACGGAGGCCGAGCTAGGGTTTGGGGCTTCGCCCCTCTCCCTCTTTCTCTTCCCCGCCTCTCCGGTGTCGGCGCCGCCATTACTAGGGTTTGCGTCTCCGCCGGTGGCCGAATCCAACCCTAACCCTAGCTGCTGGGACGGTGGGGCGGCGGGGGATTCGGGCTCGGGTTTGCGGCGGAAGGGGTTGTCGGCAGCGAAGAGGGATTTGACGGCGTCAGAGGATCTTTCGCTCGAATTCTTGGATTTCTTCGCCATGTTTGGTTTTCGATTCGTGGAGAGAGATTGGAGGGAAGGGAAAAGAGAGAGGAACTTGGTTTCCCTGCTCCCTTCTGGCGGAGACGCGGTTTCAGGAAAGAAGCAAGCTCGTGGCTACGGCGTCATCTGGAAGGGTACCCTAACCCGCTCCGGTTTTCAATTCTTCCTCTCTAATTTTTTTTAAAAAAATTCTTTCTAAATAATTTATTAATAATTAATTTAATTTTTTAACCATACAAAATTATAGTATTATTAAATCTTAATAAAATTAATAATTATAAACTTATAGAACATTAAAATGATATAATTAAGTAATAGTTCATAAAAATATAATTTTAAAATTAAATAAATATTAATATTCAATTATTAAAAAATAATAATAAAATGATGCAAGAAAATATTGAAAATATGCTTAAACATATAAACAAAAAAAAATTATATTTTGAAGTTGTTGATTAAATTCCTAACAACACTCAACTTGCAAATATATACTTTATTCTCATCATTTATTGACTTTCGTTGGCATCAATCCAAAAATAAAATATTAAAATATTAATCATATAAATATTTTAATTAATAATTTATAAAATTATATAATATTATTTTGATAATTTTTTATTTTTTAAAAAAAATTAAAAATATATTTTGTTCTCGTATTCAACTAACTAATCATGAGTGGTATTTAAAGCTTATTTTTTTTTTAATAAATAACATTTTTGGACCCTTTCGCATCACCATGACCCCGACCCAACCTAATCCGCAAATTTTTGGTTATTTCGTGTTCGGGTTAAAAAAATAAAAAAGAAAAAAAGCAAAACCTAACTCTTTTTGTATAGGTTTGAGTTAAGTTCATGAGTTGCTAAATTCTCATATGCATGTAGATAAATTAGGCTATTCATGAGCAATCAAATGCCATGACTCGATGATATTTTAAGAAGCATTTGGTATAGAGTGATCAATCAAGGATCATTGGTGATTCAGATGAAGGTAATGGGATTAATACATTTGATTATACTTTAATGATTCTACGTAATGGTGTTTTCAAATCAACTTACGTCTAAAATCATTATCTAACCTAATGATCTCATACTCATCCCTAAGGTCAAAATGTTCAGGATCATCTCCAAATGATGATCTTGAGTTTGAGATTTGCGGATCAAAATATCCCTCGCCCATATAAAAAAAATACTTGGTGACATTTTCGTATTAATATAATTTAATTTAATATTATGAGATTATATCATAAATATATTATAATAGTATAATAATTATAATATTATGTTATATAACATAATATTATAAATATTGTAAACATATAATGTAATATAATATAATTATTTCATTATAATGTTATATTTTAAACATATTATAATTTAATTATGATATAATTTTATATAATATTATATATTATACCATAATACGATATTGCAAAAATAATGTTATAATTTAATATAAATATTAGAATAATAAATAATATGAAATAATAATAAATTATTATGTTAGTTGCAAAGTATATTAAGGATAGCTTTGATATTATATGATCGATGATTCGGATATCAATAGCATAACAAACAGTATAACCATGGATATCTAAGAATCTTTAGTACATACCAAACATGATGATTTTATATCATGAGAAATAAAATTTCTCTAAGGATCTCTTCGAATCACCATAATAATTTCATTTCAATTGTCAAAAGCTCTTTGCATGAAGGGAAACTATATTCTAACTTCAAACTTTATTTTAGAGTTTAACTCCTTAGTTGAGCCTTATGGATTGTAGGGCAAAATATAAAAGGAAACATAAAGGCGCTCTGAACCTGACAAACTCTTTTAACGAAGAAAATAAGTGGGGTTGAAAAATATATAGAAGAGTGCCCCTAAGAGATAATGGGGCTAAAAAAAAATTTCTAATCTCTCTTGTTAATTAGTAATGTATAATTTGCAACTTATTGGGCCACAAAAAAAATTGCATGCCTTCTCTTTCTTATGAGATTTATGGACAATATTAGAACTGTTTGAATCTTTTAAATTTTATTAACTTAAAATTGCAAGCATGAATCTTGAAATCATACCTTCCTAGTTTTTAGAGAATGATATACTAGGCCTGAATTTTCATCTCACTCAAATATTGGATATAACCCATAAATATACAAATTGGCTTGGTATGAAGGCCGTAGCTACTTCAACAAAATAGACTCCAGTGACCAGCAATCCAAACTCAATTGGGTCCAATGCAAGCTCAATGTTTGGATGTAACCCATAAATATACAAATTGGCTTGGTGTAAAGGCTGTAGCTACTTTGACAAAATAAATTCCAGTTTGTTTACAATAGTCCAGATAGGCTTTTTAGATTGAAAAATGCCCTGGAGTGTAATCCTATTAAAAGAAAAAAGAAAAAAAAATGCTAGCTATGTTATATGGTGTTGAAAAAAAAGAACAAAAATCTATCCTTTGCACTGCACCATCACGAACCAATCTTGTAAATCAACATACGATTTAAATCCAAACCTACTTGCAATTCATAGCAATTTTTAAGATCCATATCCACCGTCATGTGTTCAAAAAATGCACTTAGAAATTTTGAAGTTCGTACGTGCTCATCAACAGCATAACACAATTTCGATTTGATAATGAACTTAAAACCTTGCCAAATTATAGTAATGGTGATATGTGAGTGCTGCAGTAAATATTTATTATATGAGGATTGTGCCTTGTCAAATATAACAAGAAAAACTCCTCATACACTCGAAGTTGTTGTTGCACGATGAAATGCAAGCTTAAATTATTTTCTTGGCTTTTATTAAAGTTGTTGTTGAACGATGAAATGCAAGCTTAAATTATTTTCTTGGCTTTTATTATGCTACCTTATACACTCGATAAAAGATTATTTTCCATGTTATGATCAGGGATTGAAAATGAATTAGATATGGACCGAATGCTAATATATTAATATCCATATTCATTTCTATTTGGTAAATATGGATATGAATATGAATATTTATCAAGTACAAAAAATTATATTCATATTATTTTAAATATATATATATATATACACACACACATATAATAACAAACAAAATCTTAATTTAAAATTAGTTCAAGTTAGCTATATGAATCATTTTTCTCCATTTTACTCGACTTTGAGTTAAATTTTCATTAAAATACAATGATTTTAAATCCTTTTTATCATTGACTTGTATGAAATTTTCGATCTACTTCTATTTTTTTTATTTATACATATCAAATTACTCATTCATATTAATATATTTCTAAATTTATGTTGTGCATATTCAAACTATTTAAGATATTCATATTTATTTATTTATTTATTTTGTATTACCATACATCAATCTTAATAATCTCATTTTTAAATACATACATAAAAATTAAACATTGAAAGTATAAAGTATAAATAAAAATAAATATAAGTTTAAGTGTTAATTTTTATGATAATCAAATTAAAAATATCATCAAGTGGATAGCAAGTTAGGTTAATACCATGTTAATATAACAGCTTATTTTTAAAAAAAATCTAAGATCAAATAGGATTACAAACAGGTATAGGTTGGATTATTGTCTAATAATTATTTATTTTTGACAGATAAATATAAATATGAGTATTAGTCGAACGCTTAAGTTTTTTATTAAAATGGTTCGAACAAAATCGGATTCCACTTGGTATCATCCGATGCATTTAGACGTGATCAGACGGTGAGAACACTCTCATCACCTGATGAGCATCCAGAGCAAAGATGGTACATGATTCCATTGTAGCTCCCACTCTTCAACCGCACTACTCTTCCTCTCTCTCTCTCTCTCTCTCGCTCCGGCGACTTGGTCTGTGCATAGCCCGTCGGGGGCGTGGGTGACTGGGATCCCTTCGGAAACAATGAGGAACGCGCTCTTCAAACATCTCTCCCGCGCTGCTGCGGTCGCTTCCTCGAAATCAAGACCCGCGGCCGATCGCTTCCTTCTCTCCTCCCCCTCTCTCTCCCGAAGCGTAAGTGCTGCATCTTCCTCTCTCCTTTTCTTCTTGTACTTGTCCATTCGATTTTACTTTTAGATTTGATTCCCGAAGCATCGATAGATCTTTCTGGCCTTTACTCTTGTCTTGATAACTAGAATCGATCGATCTAGGGTTTGTTCTTGGTTTGAGACGCCCTCGAAGATTACTTTTTTTGGTTTCGATTGTTGATATTAGATCAAGGTATTGTTTTAGGGACATGCTATTCGATAGAGGGAATATTGGCTCAAGATTTCGTTTTTTGCCTCGAATTATTTGTTCTTTTAGCTTCACACATGATGTTGAAGGCAACGAGGTGTGAATGGGGATGGGGATTCCGGTTTGAATACTCGATTCCTCCTTTGGAAGAGTATTGGTATGGAAAACCATGCCCATTTTTTATCCTCCTCATCCTCCTTATTTTTTTCCCCCGATTTCCTTCATTTCAAGTAGAATTATTGATGTCCAAAGTAGGTAGATCAAAAGTATGCGCTTTCGGTTATGGCATTTTACTAGAAATATCTTTTAAAGCTTTTTACTTGGAAGAATTCTACTGTTTGATGATGTTATGATCTAAAGGGATTGTTTACTTTGTCAAATTTGCAATTCCAAGTACTTACGAGGCATAAAATATAAATCAGTTTACATTTTTTTGGCATAACATGAACCTTGACTCATCAAATGGATATTGTTTAACATCATCATCATTCATCAATAATAATGAAAAAATGCATTTCAGTTTGAACCATTGTTGCATTGATTATCTTTCAGATTGTAATACATTTTAGCTCCTTCCGATCTCAAGTTCTGGGTTTGTGCAGTATATGTTTTGTTAACAACATGCATGAAAGAAAATATGCAATGAACTAGTTCCAACATGCATGGAGTTATGGATGGCATTTATTTAACCTGTTAAAACTATAGGCAGATGTAAAAACTATAGTCTTATCTGATGGTCTTCCATTTTTTAAAAAAACTTTTTAATTCTTTTTTTTTTTTTTTGGTGGGTTATGCAGTATGCAGTTGCAGCATCCTTAGCTGAGGAGGAAGCAGAAACTGTAGTCTTTCCTAGGTAACGTCTAATGAAGTAATTTCTCTTTGTTGGATCAATCTCTTTTGACCACACGTAATGTGGATAGTACAGGAATGTGGCATGTATGATCTTATGAAAAATACTTAATGTTAGTCTCTCAGTTGAATGCTAGCATTTTGTTTTGTGACGGTCCTACCCTTCAAAATTATTAGGTCTTCTATTCATGATTTCTTGAAAATCTGAACCAGTTCTCTATTGGTAATATATATATATTGGTGGGCAACAGTGAGATTCATGTGTGATGCTTATAGATAAGACAAGAATACACAACCAATCTTCTGTCGACCATGTCCTCCTGCCATGTAATACACACAAAGTCAGATTTTCTGATCTTCATATAAGGTTTCTAAATTCTGCCATGTATTTTATTTTTTTATTTTTTTTGATTTGGGGTTTCAATGCATTCTTATTTTTGGTTTGTTTTTTTCCTTAAAGGATGCTTATTTCACCATCCTTATTATGAATAATTGATGATCGCAAGAGTTTGTTGCTTGAAGTGAGGATGCACATGACTAAAAGGCCTGTAAACTTTATTTACTTTGCCCTGCAACTTAATGTGTATTTGAATAAGTTGGTTGGTAATATGAATCTAAGATCCGAGAGACTCATGCTCATGCCTAGGACACAAGAAAAAATAAACTATGTTTATGCTGACATAGTTTAAAACAAACACCTCCTTCCCCCCAGCCCTCCAAACACATGGACGTGTTTTTTCTTTTGCATGTGAAATGAGGTAGTTGCAATTTTTATAAGAAAACATGCAAAAGAAATACGCATGTGTTGAATGACCAAGGCATCCTTTTGTTTTGAATTGTGTGTGAATTTAGCTAGCTGCTAATAAGCAGTGCTGACCATTTCAATGCCATGTATAAACTATTCCGTAAAATTTGTTGTATATTGTGGTCATAGTCAAGTATGATTTATCTTGACCTGTTCCTTAACAAGTAACTAAATATCTAAGTTATGAGCTTCAGATGTGACTAGATTGAAATCATAACATAATTAGAGATGCTTTGTAATTGCCTAGGCTATCACATAAACAAATGGATGCGGTTGGCACAGCACAACACAATATGTACTATGCCAGTGCTGAGCTGGCATGCAGCAATGGCATGTCACTGACTGCATCCTAGTACATGGCATGTTGCAGTACCAATGCATGTTAAATCTGCAGAGAACCTGCACAACTCATCATGTCACAGTATATGTCATGTCAGTGCCTGGTCAAGATGCTGCCAACATGTAATACATTCCTGTGAAACTCACTCACTTGGGGTTCTAGATCGTAAGATGTGCTTGGACACCTATACGGATGGTTGAAATAACACTAATTAGGATCCACTAGCCCAAGGAATGTCTGTTGTGGAACTTAAGCATAGTCAGGTTTGTAATAAGAGAAGAGGAACTAGTAATTATACCACAATGCATAGTCAGTGGAGCATGTCACACTAACAATCTGTCTTTACACATGAAAAGGCAGTGGTTGGGTGGTTGCTAAATTGGACCAACTGTAAATTGATGATGCATCTTGAAATTGAGGAAGGCAATGTCTATGCAAGTGTTAGATGTGCATGTATAGCTGATATGGGTGGAAAAAATTTATTTTAATGCAATTTAGTTCTGCTGTAACATGCCAACCAGATGTGTTTGGAACTTGTAGGTGAATGATTTAATTATGCAAAGTCGATTAGTATCTACTTTGTTACACAGTGAGAGAATAAGTCTTGACAGCTTTTCCTAGGGATACTTGCACTGAAGCTACAACCTAAAAGTATGTAGCTTAGTGGAAGTTTCCCTCTATCCCAACTTACAATGTAAGTTTGGTTGGAATGAAGTGGGATAAATCTTGCCTTTGGTATTTCTTCATCTTCATTTAGGTGTTATGTAATTTCATTCTTTATATAAGACATAGTGTTTGTCAAAAAGTAACAACCAACTTATTGTTTATGCCACAGGGAAGGCCCAGGATTTTCTTATAGTTTAAACTGGGCCCTTGCTGGAAGAGGTGTGATTGTAAAGGATAAAGCTTTTTACAACTTGAAGTCATCTGATCTCCAAAAGAACAGTGCAACCACAGTGGGTAGTACAAAAAGTTCATTGATTCCTTTTTCTAGTGCTATTCAATTTCTGCTACTTGAAGCAATTCATAATCACTTGGACTGTCATCTGGATTTATATAGGACCTTTGTCTGGCCTTCCACTTCATGTGAGAGGAAATGCTGTTGGTGGAGCTTCTGACATTTCAAAGGCTCAATTTGGCAAACTTTTGAAACAGGTATATTGTTATTCAAAGGTCCTGCAGCATATTACATTGCTGTTTGTGTTCATTGCAGAAACCATTCATTTGTGAACATGATTCTTTTCTCCATCATAGTTTAAGCATAACCTATTCATTGTTTCAAATGAGTGCGTACTAAAAAGGCTTGTTTGAACTTTTTGCTTTTTGGGTTACATGTCACACAACAGCAATGGTTATTGCTATAAAAGCTAGAGCATATTAATGAGGATGCAACTAGGAAATCCAGAGCATGCCATTCAGATCAGACCTCCAATATTGTTTAGAATTTTAGCTAAGACAAGGAGAAATTAAGGCTTCTAAAGCTGAAGGGTGAGATATAGGTTCAATGAGAATTTTGAATTCTTCTATAGTGTTAGATTCAGAGAGAGAGAGAGAGAGAGAGAGAGAGCTGTGGTCTCTGTAAGTAGACTGAGAAAAGAAAAAAGATTATGGGAAGGAATAAAACCTATCCACCGCGGAGAAGCTCTGTTATTTATTTCTTTCAAGACTTGCTTAATTTTGCCACACCCTTCTCCCATACCTTCTACTTCTGCAACTATAGGCTCTGATACAGGTAGATTATAGTGAGGCTCTCCTTACAAGCCAAAACAATAGACTGAAAAATAAAGAGAAAATGAGCCAAGTATTGCAATAATCTTCTTGGAATTACTTGCTGCAGCAGAGAATAATTTAAGAGATATGGCCAAGTTAAAAGAATGTATGCAAGTAAAAAAAATTCAGTTGAAATTGGAGCGAAGTGGACAAAATATGCCTTGTCCCCTTTCAAGTTGTTCCTTGAGTTGAAATTTCTTTATCTGGAGCAGAAAGACAAATATAGATGATAAACCTGCAGAACAGCAATTTCTGAAGAGGTCAAATTATGGCTGTTGGGTTAAACATAATAGCTTCATGGACCTTCATCATTTGTACATGACCACACAATTTCATTAGATTTTCCATCACCTCATTCCATTGCTGTGCAACTCTACACCTTCATTTAATGCGATCTAACACTCCGACTTGTCTCTCTCAAATAAACACTCTTAACTTGCCTATTATACCACAGGCCTTGAAATATTATCCTTACAAAATTCATTTTGTACGTTCAATTCTATATGTTGAGTATGATCACTGAACATTGCTGACTTTATTCTAGTGTGATAAAATTGACCTTTGAGATGCATTGTTTCAGATGTAATTTAGGATTGCATCTCACCCTGGTTTTGATTTTATATTATGTCCTAACATTTATTCTTTCTAAGTATAAAATGAACTGGCATTGACGGCTGTGGGGTAACTTTTGGCCATTAAGTTTGGAGAGGTCATATTTTACGTTGTGACCTCATCGGGCCTCTGGACTTATAACCATATATCCTTGTTTTCCATTTATCTTTGTTTTATCCGTGCTGATTTTATTTCCTACCAATTGTATCATTTGTTCTATCAAAAGGTAGACTACAAAGCAATGTGTGGCAGAGGCAAGATATATGTGCATGAGTTTTGCTACTCTTAGATTGTTGAGTTAGTAGGGAGCTTTGGATGATTGTGCTGGAATAGAGGAGGCTTCTGGTGAGTCTCATGCATCTTCCATCAAGGTGCAATTGTTCAATCAAACTGTTGCACATGAACCAGGGAAGGCTGGGCTTGGTATGAGTTCTTATACATTTGAACTTCATTTGGAAGAGTGTCTTTCCTAGGAAAATAACATGGGGTTCCATCTAAGATAGAGGGATTCAATCTCTCAAGAGTTTTAATTGATGACAAAATACAAAACATGATAGAGACATCTTGGGAGAATAAATATATTTTAATATTATATAAATATTTTGACAATAGACAACTTTCCAGAGTTTTAATAAATAACAAAATCCAAAACATTATAACATTTTGTATGTATGCATACATGCGCATTATAGATATTTTAGGAGAGGGATATTTTGAGAATAGAAACATTTTCACATGAAATATTGACACATATGTGGTTTTTAGGATTTTTATAAGCTCAAGGTAATTTTTTCACCCTGGTTTATAAGTCAACACCTTGAAACTTGAGCTTCACACATTTTTTTTCTTTAAAATATTAAAATAGTTACAGCAAATGATGTAAATGTCTTCTATTTCACAATGTAACTACCACATGCCTGTTCAGTGCTGTTGTTTTTGTGTTTTTGCTTTTCTATAAATTAGTGAATTATTGAAAAAGCTATGCCTGTTCATGGAGATTGATGTTGAAGACAGCATTTGCAGATAACCTTTGCGATTCCTTGCTTTTGTTTTCACTTTTTTTGAAAGCTTTAAATCTTTGCTGCCAAAAACTCTTAAGGTTCTGCATACAATTAAGAAAAAGCGTTTCATGATACATATTTGTTCAGTTTAGTTCAATTTTCTTCTTGGATTTTTGAAAACAAAACTAGAAAAACAAGAGTGGTACCAAATGGGCTCAACAAATTTTGATTCCAATATATGAAAGTTATTTCGTTGTTTACAAATTTATGGACAAAGATCATTAGATAACATACTTAGCCAAATAGCAGAACTTTGAATTGTTTCGATATTCTGAGACAGTTATTTCTCGGAACAAATTGAAGCAGCGCACAGGTTCCAGAACTAACTTTTCTCTATCATTTTTGCATAAAAATGTGACAAATAAATGAATATATTTTCATTAGACTATACTGTGGATATTTAAGCCTTGTCATGTATTTTATTAATATTAATTATTTTATCTGAAACCTGAAGAGCAAAAAAATTGTCTAATTTGTAGTTTGATAATGTGATTCAGGTCGGTCTTACTTTGATGCTATTATGAGTTTCAAATTTCAGAAAGTAGGGTTGAATGCTAAGTGCAGACAGTTTATGCAAAGCAATAAATTAGTGAATCTGCACATGACCTTTTACTCATGAATGGTTGTTGTTTTGTGCAAATTTTCCCCTTTTCTAGGTTACTTCTCATATTTCATCCGTCTCAAACATCTATGTTCAAGATGGAGCTGTTGGTTCATCTTCAAAATGTGATGCAAAGGTCCGTGTCATTAGTGATAATTCCTCTGCTGTGATATCAATCTCCAATATCCTTTGGAAAACACCCAGCCGGGCACTTTCCCATGACTCTTGCCCACTGACTGTTTATATTGCTAGCTCTATCAGGTAATTGGCAGTTCTAATTGGTATGTCTTGATGGATTCTAAATTCCAACTTGCTAGGAGTATATGGTTTTAGGTGGCTTTATAAGTGAAATATAACACTCTGAAGATAGTTTATACATGATAGATATGTTGCAAATTTTGGAGGTTGTATTTGTGCCTCCTTCCCTGGATGCTACTAACCTTATATTTATTAATCATATTAAAATGTGGTGACATCCCACCTTGCAAGATTTTAAAAGAGTTGATGAGACAAATTAAACATGTTGGTATGACAATTTATGGTATATGAAATATTAGATAAGTATCGGTCAGTCCAACTATAGTTGTTGCCAAGCAGGTTACATATGGATATCGTAACCTATGTTATTCAATTCGGTTCATGTAAGTCCTGGATCACATTGACTTCTTGAATATTGAATGTAAAACAATAATAACAACAACAGAGCCTTAAATCCCAAATTACTAGGGGTCGGCTATATGAATTTTTTTTTTTTTTTCCATTCTACTCAGTTTCGAATCCTATTTTCTATAAGATGCAAAGATTTTAAATCTTTCTTTATTATTTATTCTCATATAATTTTCGATCTACCTCTGTCTTTTTTTCTTCTATATGTATCAGATTACTCCTTCACATCGGTGCATCACTAGATCCATGATTTTAGTCCTGGCAAGATGAATCATAGGACATTGGAACGAGTTGCTGTCCTAAGTATCAGGACAGGACCGTCCCATCATCGTCCCGGATCTCAATTGTCACGATTTGGGATGTCTCACTTCTCTCTTCACAAATGTTTTGGTTTTGTGAAAAGAGAAGTGGGACGTACAAATTTGAAACCTGAAGAGGCATGTTGGATTCTTGCAAACAATCACATTAATGTTTTGGTTTTGCAAAGAGAGAAGTGGGACATACAATATAACTGTTGACTCTTCACATGAATCCGACATGCTTTTTCATAATGAGGCCTTCATAGTAGAGGAAGTGCGGAGAACATTCTGAATGTCCTATTCCTTTTGCCTGCAAGCATTGCTCCGTCAACTTAGATAGCATATCTAGTATGTACAGGCAGACCCTTTTGAAGCTAAATTAAAAAAAGGAGACCAAGTAACTGCTCCTTTTGCTATAGTTAATGATTTCTACAATAGGAGAATTAATGGTTCACTGAGTGAGCCAGAAACTGCATGCGCTGAAGCAACATACGTCCATGCTCAAGAAGAGGATGGTAGATCTTTGATTGTTAATATAGTTATTGCACCTATCATGCAAATGATTCATGACAGGGAGGAAAACAAAACAATGAAAAAAGTCCGATTGGTTGTTGGTAGACTGTGGTGAATTGCTTGGCCATGGAGCTAACACACATTACCCTTTGATTTCTGTTAAATTATGCAGTCCAAGTGCTGGGGAGGTTGTTGGTCTTGGGTCGCAAGCCTCTGGTGGATTTGCAGCAGCCGATGTAGAGCATTCATCCCTCATCTTATGTGGTAAGGCTTTTGCTGATGCCAATGCTACAAAAGATGCTCTAGCTGCTTTGGCTGCACCTGTAATATCTGCAAGGGGAGGCCTTCCTGTTTCTGCTAGGTAGTGATTGCTTATTTTTTGCTTGAGGTTAATAATTCTTATGCGGCTGGTAGTTCAGTTTCAGAATGTTCCTTTGTCAGGCTGCTTGTGTCTGGTGATTCTGTGATTCTACTATTTGCTCCAGAAGACACCATCCAGAGCTGCTCAGATCTTCACAAGGCTCTAGTATCCACTGATGCTGGTGTGATTCTTTCTTCTCATGGCGTTGCACCCTTCTTTCGAGGCAGAGATTCTGCAGCACCAAATCTGCTAAAGAAACCAGCTTCTGTAATTTTTGCGTCTGCGGATAGGTAGGGTGCAGAACTTATGCTTTATTTGTTTTGTTTATGTGGTATATAATCCAGCTTCTCAGTCTTATGATACAATTTCTCAACCACCATAGGTTAGTATGGTCACATATTTAAACTTGATAATTGTTAGACACCTTTTATCCCCCTCTGTGGAAATTGCTTTTTAAAGACCTACTGGTCTATATCAGTTCTCCCACAAGTATGACTGGCCAAGTGAAAATGTGTCATAACGTAACTCATCCATAGACAGCTGATTAAATTTTAGTCAAGATCATCTGTTATTACTGTAATGATATCAGTGATCAAATATAAATTATATTTGTAACAAGTTCCAACAAAAGCAAAGTAGATATTTTATGGTTGTTTTTTTTTTTTTTGGGCCCGTGTTTGGGTTGGGGTGGGGTGGTGGAGGTGCTAGGTGGAGGATAGGGTGTGCAGGTGCACTCAGAGGTGACCTGTGCTTAAGAGCTCTCTGCTGTCTCTGGTGCTACTGTGTGCATGGGAAGGGAGCTCAAGCATAGGAGATTTGCCACCATGGAGCTTTGGCTTATGGCTCAAGGAAAGAGGGAGCTGGATTTTTTCTTTTTTCCCTTTTTCTTCCGCTCAATGTGGGGGAAGTCAGGTCGGATATTGATCGGGTCAGGTTCCAAAATTGCATGCTTGGACCTTCTGAATGTACCATCCAGCCTCGTTTGGTTTGGCTTGGGTGTATCACTACCACACCTGTGCTTGACCTGAAACATCACTCGGATATATTGAACTGAAAATTGGGTCCTGGTTGGTTCTAGGTCTATGGGTCACTTTTCTCACTGATCAACATGGCTTTTGGAAACTACAAAGGTTGTTTTATTTGCTATTTGTTCATATTACTATCATAGTAGAAGCAACATACCATAACCATAACCACAATGATCCAGCTCTTTACCAACCATTTGGGATTGGTTTCATTGATCTTTATTTGCCAAGTATTTCTATTTAAGGTCATCTTTGATATTATTTCAAGTTTGTCCGTATCCTTCCTCATAGTCTCTATATAAACTCTATATTATGGTATATCTTCTCCTTTTCTTGCAACCTTTAACATTAACTAAAGCACCTCTTTCTATTAGAACCTTCTCAGATTGTCATTGTGGATATCAGTACCATCTCAATCAATTTATAGTAGAAACAAGCACTCTTCTAATTAAATTGTAGCAGTAGTTTGCTAATTTGACTGACATGATAGAAGCAATTATACATTTGATCAAGCAAGCCACGTTAGTCCATCCTGTTCATTCTTCTACATTGTTCTGGTGGCAAACTTCTATAAACTAATTGCTCTGTCTGTAAATTGCAGTACTGGTGTTCTTCCTTCAGTATCAAAGCTCTCGCCAGGTCAAGCTGCCTATCACTTTTTGGCAGGTTATCAGGATGGAAAATTTGTACCTTCTTACAGCAAGGGTCCCTCACCTATTGATCCACTTGAACTCTCGAAGGCATTGCTTTCACAGGTCTGGACAGAGATCTATTTGTTAGTATCACAGATGCATTTACATCATGAAATAACTCATCTTTGTTGTTTCATCCGTGTGTAGTTAAAAGAAAATGAGATCCCATCTTTCCTAATCAATGTAAATGATGGTGGAAAGCACATCACCGGTAAGCTGGAGATTAATTTTCACTTGAATTTCAACTCAATTTTACTTTTATGGAATTGATAACATGACTTGCAATCTCCAATCATCCAAATTTTGTGGATTCTAGGCAAGGAGCTTGTTAAACTGGTGGAGTCAACCTTATCTGGTAACTTGCCAGAAAGCAAACTAGGAGCTTCTGATTCTAAAGGTAATTGTAGTCATGCCACTTTTCCTTCCCTCCTACTTAAGATGGTCATTTCTTGCAAAATTATATGAAGGTTATATTTCTGCAGTTGGAGATCTCAAAGGGAAGTACGAGAGCTTTATATCAGGTAAATTCCAGGAGTTACCTGAAGAATTCTCCTTCTAAGATTTACCTGGAAGCTATAATCCTTAAGCCGTTCTACCACATGCACATTTTAGTTGAAATTGTCAGAATAATGTGCCATCTGCT
Source organism: Metroxylon sagu (assembly GCA_017589505.3). Taxonomy (NCBI): domain Eukaryota; kingdom Viridiplantae; phylum Streptophyta; class Magnoliopsida; order Arecales; family Arecaceae; genus Metroxylon; species Metroxylon sagu. The sequence goes on along the minus strand of JACVBY030000582.1, from coordinate 1,563,993 downwards.
GGCTATCTTTAACCAGATCTCTGGTAAACCAGATTTCAATTTACCAATTTTGTTATCCGAACAATCATGTACACCTAAATTATGAATAGTGTAATAGTTGTCTCAGTGATTATTTTGCATTATTTGAGACTGGGAAGATTTTCTTTGCTTAATTGTGTATGTCTGTTTTCCAAATTACATATATAACCCATGCCATCTTGTTTCTCCAGAAGAAAGACATATTGGATCAGTGGGTAATTACATCTGAACATTACTGAATACTACAAAATGTCCGGAATGTGTATGCACAGTGACTTTTCATTCAAATATGGTTTAGACAAATCTACTTCTTGCGGTATAGCTTTGTGGCCTCTGGAGGTTAGGAATTATTTCGTACCCTTGGGTAAAGTCTGGAATGGCATTAAAGTCAATCGTTCATTCTCTGTTAAAAATTTGATATTTAAGAGGGGTAGTAAATTTGATATGGATTGTGTTTCAAGGGACTTCTGGAATATTGAACATGTTGTAAATATTTATGCGAACATGATTGCAATAAAATGGTAACTTTAGACTTTTATAATAGGAGTATTATTGTATTCCAAGGGACGTGCGATCAAATTCACCGTCGTCAATCTTTATCACAAAATTCAAAGCCCCTCTCATACGGCATTCAAACCCTAAAAGGGAAAACGCGATTTTGTTCCTGATCAGATCTATGCCGATTGCGCTGTGTGCCCAGAGTATTTATTACATGATAGAATATTACCAGACTATTGACCTTTAGACGTTAGCAACGTAGAATTACATGGGAGAACATTATCAGCCAAGTGAGACCTTTATGGACTTGCTAAATTATCTGAACCTGAAATTCTATTGCTGGAACTCCGCTGCATATGTGTAGGGTGTTGCAGTCATCATAACGGGATCTAAAAATGTCTTTTCACAGCAGTTGCTAGTTCAAGTGCTTGGCTGCCCGCCAAGAATATCTTGCCAAAGAAATGGTACCCCAAAATTAACGTTCACCGTATTGTCCTGATCTTTTCAGCTTCATGTAGGTTTGATACAAGTGGTAGTGTCAGATATGAAAAAGATTTATAGATCAGATATCTTATTCGAAGGTGAGATGAAGCCGATGAACTTCTATGTTGTTTGAAGGAATATAATTCCCATGGTCATGTTGTTTGTTTTCTTAGGTTTTCTATTCTTCCTTTGTCCGGCAAGAAAAATGGGGCGAAGCTCAATTAAATCATTAACGAAGTATTCTTAGCTCTTTAGGTAAGACAATGTAGATGCATTGAATATATTAAGGATGGAGTGGAGTTGCTCCATATGGTGCCATATCGCAGAACATATATATGATGGAGAACAAAAAGGTCAAAGTTCCAAGGTGGAGTGTTACATAAGTTTCAAAGAGATTTTTATTCAACACAGTTCATGGATGCTTACAAATCACTGATAAAATACGGATTGAAACACAAGCATTCTGCGGAGAGACTTTGGGACTACCAACTCAAAACTCAATCCCTAAACGAATGAGTTAATTGACTAACAAGGGCCAAGATCTAGATACATTCAATATCCAAAAATTTGTGGGATAGCTGATTCTATTAAAGCTTACAGGTATGGTTGTATTTGCTGCTTTCAGAGGCTTAGCGTATGTTTGGTGCTTTATTAACCTATCGGAAAAAAGTAGCATGTTAAGCAACTTTATTTAATAAATAGGAGTAATTTACTCTCCCAACTGATCCCGATTACTCCAACAAGTTATTTTTCACAAGGGGGGCAAAAAAACAAAAGAGGAGAAAAGCTGCAACGATGACATTAGTTAAAAGATCAAAAAATCCTCCATACATAGACTTTTAAATGCAATGAATGAGAGTTAAATGCGACATCTTTTCTTGAGCATGCACCGAACGTGCTTGGGTCAAAGGATTGTCTTTTCTGACGTGATGGGACAAAGGAATATCATCCTTTTAGATCATTGCTCCTGAAAACTATCTTATCATAGAGTAAAGCAATAGTAGAGGATGCTCAGCAAGAAGCGAGATAAGGTGACCATGGCTCAGCGTTACGCAGCATGTCGAACCTCTTGCCGTTGTCCAACTAATCTGTAGGAATATAGTATCATATAGCAAATATGCTTGTTTCGTTAGATTTAAAAATTATCCTCTAATGCAATTTGAGTTTATTTAGAATTTTAGTGTGTATGTGTATGTGTATGTATGTGTATTAGGAGCGAAAATAAATATTGATATGAATTGTGCAATGAGATACTCTAGTTGATATAATACTCAATAACCAAAAAAAATCATAATGATATTCAAAAACAGTAGAAGATAAAATGAATGCTTTCGAGCTTTACCGTTGTAGTTCAAGCGATATAAATTTTTAGGATCTAAACAAGTCAAAGTGAACTCTTCACAAAGTTCCACATACGCATTATACTTGATGGATACGTATCAATTTTGTCCATCCAAGTATACATTTAGAAAAGGCTCTTCGAGAGGTTCTTAGTCTCGTGACAACATTTACATTACGTCCGCTCAACTTTAGCTTTGTTCCCCTCATTTATATTTGTTCACACGCGAGGCAAATTTTAACGAACGGAGTAGACGAATCCTTCGTTATCCAGAACAACGAGACTCGAGTATTAAAAGAGTGCTAATACTGCCGCTCTGGTCCCATCCCGGAACAAGAACAACACGTTCAGATACAATTCATGGGGTCGGGGGATGTGATCTACTACGGATTTGGTACGTTGATTTTGGACAAAATTCCCGTAATACCTCATCGCGGCTCTTACCAATTAGGCCAGTCCAGTCCACGTTAAACAACCATCTTTGAAGGCACTAGTCAAACATAACAACTCTTTCGCAGTGCTTTCATACAGCTAGCAATAATCTGGGATTGTGAAATCTCGGCAAAGATCCAGAAGCTGTCATAGCCAATTGACTCTCTTTCTTTTACACACACCTTTTATTTGCAATTAATTGAAAAAGAAAAGAGGAAGAAGGCACCCCACCACTTGACTGTTTTCATACAACACCAACAAAGTAGCAGTACACACCTTCCATCATCCTATTGGCCCACCCCTCTTCCGATCACAAGCTTCTTTTCTTCCACTAGATTCTTGTTCCTGTTACCATTCCGGCTGCTTGCTTAATTAATTTAATAAAAAACTTCTCGTTAGAACTATTATACACAGTACCGAAGACGCTGCCAGATTAACGGGCGGCCATCAAGAGCAGATCAGAAAGCCTCCAGCATCTGGGACGGCGTCGCGGTGCCCCGCTGCTTTCCATCGTCTTCTTCTTCCTCCTCCGCGTCCCACAGGAACTTTGCGTACGACCCCAGCACATAGCTGCAAGTTTGTGACGGCTAATTAATTAACTACGATCAGGAGGGATCAGGATACACGTGGACGGACGGCCCTAAGATGGAATCAAGATCCAAGATCGATCTTTCCTTCCCGCCAAGTTTCTCTTTTTGTAATAAAAGAAGAAGAAGAAGAAGAAGAAGAAGAAGGAGAAGGAAGGAATGATACCAGTCGTCGGGCGAGGCCTCGACAGCTCGCTCGAAGTAAGCTTCGGCTCTCGCCCCATCCCCGTGCGTCTCCCACACCAGCTTCCCGTAGAGCGACAGCACCTCCCCGTCCCCCGGGCTCGCCAGTATCGCCCGGCTGTAGTACTCCTCCGCCCCCCGCACATCTCCCTCCACCTTTATTCGATAAAAACGTAGAGGAAATCGAATTTATTGAAAACAGAGAGATAGAGAGAAGAAGAAGAAGAAGAAGAAGAGAGGAAAAAGGAGGGATTTTTATGAGCAGTCGAGTTCGTCTTTTTTCGTACCTCATGCAAGAAACGTCCGTAGTTCCGCAGTAGGAGTGGATTCCCAGGGTCCGCCTTCAGCATCCCCTGGTAGTAGTCGCCGATCCTCCGGTTCTCGTTCTGGTCACCGCCACCGTTCCCTCCTCCGATCTTCCTCCCATTTCCTATCCCACCGCCCGAGTATTGCACCTCCTCCTCCTCCTCCTCCTCCTCCTCTTTCAGCACCACCGCAGCCGCCCCCGCGGTCAAGAACCCTCCAAAATCCAACGCCCTTCCCTTCCGTTCCGCCACCTCCTCCTCCGGTAGCGGCGATCGCGGCCAGGTCCGGCTGGGACGGTCCCATCCGATCATATCCGCCTCCGATCTCGCCCGCCGGAGGAGATTTGAAGGGATCTCCCTCGTCCCCTTCGCGTCCACGTGCAGAACAGGGGATCGAGGGGAGAGCCAGGCGCTTGGGCTCCGCCGAAGGAAGGAGACGCCGGCGCCGGGGTCACGGTCGGCGGCCGGTCCCCTCGACGACCCGACGGCTAGATGGGACCGGACCTGGACCGAGCCAGTTCGGATCAGAACCGCTGCTCTCATGGTGGCCGGTTCGGAGCACGAGAGAACGCCGTGGAAATAATGGACAGTAGCGGGAGAGAGGCCACCGCCGACTTCTATTTTCTCGAGCTGGGGTTCCCATTTATAGTAGCTTTAAGTCTTTTAACGTCTCCGTCCACGCTGTTAAGAGTGACGGAGACGGCGTCAGGAGGAACGTCTAGAATGTTGACACTTACGGGAGCACGTGACGGCGGCTTCCGTTTGGCGTACCGTGAGCTCTCGCGAGAGAGCACGGGGAGGCGTCGACCATATGGGAAAGCCGCGAGGTCTACCGGGAGGGACGGCGGAAAGAGTGCCACGTGGAAGGTTCGTTGTATTAGCCTGGGCTCGCAGGGGCCCAGCGTTCGGAGTGCCGCCCCGGGCCTCAGGTTTGGCGTTGCGCTGCTTTTTTTTTTTTTTACCTTTTTTTCCCCCCTTTTTCTGTGCTGCCAAATCGGAGCTGCATCAAATCGTAATTGATATTAACAGAGATCTCTCATGAAAATAAAACAGCTATTTTTTTTTTATAATTCTCTATTTATTATTAAAAAAATAAATAAAATATACATTATTTTAATTTAAATATTATTAAATTATATCTATATTATTTTAAATTCTATTAAATTATGCTTGATATGTTATACTTAATTATTATGTATTTTAAATATTATTATATCATTCTCATGCATTTTAAAATATTACGCTTAATAATCCATGTGTTTTACTTAAATTTTACTTAATGTATTCAAATTTTTATATAGATATGATTTAATAAAATTTAAAATATATAATAGTTAAATATAATATTTTAAATTATATCAAATTAGTTTGATAATAATTTATATTTTATTATTAAAAAAATTACCTCGATCCTCTTTGGTCTAATGCGTACGAGTGAAGAGAGGAAGAAAAGACTTGGTAGCTCGTTTGGTCCTCTCAAATGGGATGCCGCGAAGCCTACGCACTCTTCGCCAAACTCCGCCCTATCTCAGACTCATCACTCTCTCTTTTATTTCTCTGGAAGTACTAATCATCACATATTTTACGCTACTTGCATGGGTGTCAGATAGAAATGATGGACGGTCATGGTGGCTCGTCATATCTCGTATTTCAAAAAATATGCCTCATAATTAAAAAAATTTAAAAAAAAATGTTTTTGGCTATCTGGCAATATGCTTTGGATAATCAATGATAGATAATATGCTTCATAATGAATCTCAAAGCAGAAGCTTGAGAGCTACTACCACTTGGATATCTGGCATTTTCAGCACAAATGTAATAATCCTATCCATCTAGCATAATCTAAACTGAACCACTCGAACTGAGCCATGCCATTTATTTCAAAAAGAAAAAGAAATATTTGAACGAGTCACTAATCTATTATGCATCTCATTTTATATGCCATTCTACAACCAGAAAGATGGACAAGATACATCCGAGTTTTTACCCTCCTAGAAGACGATTCTTTGTGTTATGAGATGACTTGGTTAACCTCTACGGCTTTAGTGGTGCATAAGATGGATCAAGGCCAAAAGAGGGGGAGGGCTACGTTAGTAAGCCCCAGCCAAGGTGACTCAACTTTCACAAACACGGCCTAGCGCTCCCACCTATTGTTCCATTCGACATTTGATACATCGACGTCAAATGCTAGCCACTATATAAGATCAGGCAATTCAACAGCGAAAGAGAGGGAAAGAGAGAGAAAAGGTGGAAAGGAACTAAAACCGTATATTATTATTAGACCAAAACCGGGGGGGGTCCGTGAGAGAGGAAGGGAGCTAAAACCGTATATTATTAGACCAAAACTAGGGGTCGGAATGGTGGGCGCCCCATGGTATTTCCGTCCTCCCTCTCTTGATAGGGGCAAACGCAGCGGTAGCTATCGCTAATTAATCCCAAAGGCCATAAAAATAAGGCGGCAAGCTTGTAGGTCCCGGCCCCCCTCCTCCTCCTCCTCGTTCTGAGCCAAGCTCTCAAAATGCCAATGCAATGCACCCAATCAGCCTACTGCTAAAACCGGACCATATGACGCAAGACGTCAACGTTAGAATAGCTATCAATCCTTGGAGCCATTGTGCATCCTGGCATCCAAAAACGGGGTGGTCGAGGAGAACCAGTCAAGAGTTCTGGACCGCCGGTTGCTAGTGGAGACGTGGGACCCAACTCGAGAGAGGTGTTGGGGGCCATCACCATGCTCCTCTCAGAGCTGGTGGTACTGTTCAACCATGAGATAACCATCACTCATTCGAACGTATGAGAGGTTTTCTTTCTTTCTTTCTTTCTTTCTTTTTTTTTTTCTTTTTTTCTTTTTTCTTTCTAAGTTTCATAAAGAGTAGGTTGCAAGTCTTGCCTCCGTGATCATGATTTGGATAAGATACTTAAATTGAGGTTATGAAGTCAAGCTGTTGCACCAAGTTATACTTTGAGATTTTTTTTTGAATATATATATAAAAAAAAATGCTTATGAAGGACGTAAAATAAGTAAAAATGACTCCAATGGAGTATCAATTGATTTACCTTTTTGACTTGGAAAACTTGTAGAGCATTGTAGAAATTAAATAAAAAATAAAAAGAAGGGAGCAATTCTATAACAATTAATTTGATAATCCATACAAAAAGTTTTTCTATGCTGATATCCAGTCCATGAATGAGCATTCTATCATCCACCTATCATCGGAATAATATTATAGCAGCAAATCATGCAGATTTGCTTAAAATTTTGAACGTCTATTGAAATGATTGGTGGAAGGAAGGATATCTTAAGAAAACAGGATCATATGGATTGGGCAAGGGTGGCAAATAATACTCATGATCTAATGGCAATTAGACATAAACTAGCAAGAAGGTGGACTCTTTTTTTTTTTTTTTTTTCCTTTTCTGGGCCTTGCCTCCCTAAGATTAGGGTTGGCAATTAACAGGTCTGGTTAGGTTTAGATCAATTTGAGCCCCTATCTTTAAAGCCTATGGGACTTGAACTAAATATTGCCCAACCTCACCTGCCAATTTGCATCCGACCCAGAGCCAACTCACTGACCCGTTAAAAGGCCAAGCCCACTTAGTTTTAGTTTTTATATTGAATAGCTAGAGTACTTTTTTATAATTTCTGAACCATTTGAGATACAACTTGTGTCTCCATTAGGTTCTACACCACTGGATCAATGATCTTATGAATTATATATATATATTATAAAAAAATACATCATGGACTAACAGGTAGAGGCATCTTGCCCTAAACCTAACCCAATGCATTAATAGGTTAGAATTGGTCATAGGTCGAGTTAGACTGGTCAGGATGGTTAAATAGGTTAGAACATATTACACAGGATCTAGTTTCAGGTCCTAAAACATGAAACTAATAAGCTTGCGTTGCACCCATCAAAAAGATTCGCAAGAGAAAGCTCCTTCACCATCCTTTTGTGTTTCCATGTTGTCTGTCTGACAGCAGATGCATTTTAATGTTTGTCTTGTATGGTTAAAAGCCAAGCTCGGTAGCATTCCTAATTGCAAACAGACGCCTTTGATCTTCTGTGAACATGGGATAAAAGGAATTTACGATCGAATCCTATCCAGTACTAATAAATTTGTACCTTTGTTGAGGAATCGGACTAGTAAAATGGTATTATGATGCAGCAGTACAACCCTTTCATATTCCATGACAAAGTAATTAATTTACCATCCTTTAAGGAATTTAGGATGCTCCGCAGATGACCTTTGTGTAAGATAAGGTGACAACATAAACAACCATTTTATGATTCTTTCATCAAAATAATGACCATGTTTCATTTTTATCACCTTGGATATCCTGTTCATTGCTTCTTATTTTGTATCAGACAGCAAAGGAAGTCACAGTTATAAAAGAGAGATCCTAAAATCTTGGAAATGATTGATTATTTTTCACAAATGACATGTGCACCCATTACTCCTTATTTAGTAAAAGATAGCACAGGAGAACAAGTTCAAATTCTTGGAAGATAAAACATTAGTTTTTTCCTCTTCATTCCTTCAGTATAATACATTATGCTGTTTTCAGCCGCAGCAAACATCGGAGACAACAGTTTCAAGATCTCTCCTTTCAAGAGTAACTTCCATGTAAGAGAGAACGTTCTAATAAATGTACATAAGAAAACAAAAATGCCCAACAGATTCCCTAGTTCAGTGCAGCCCGCATGTTACTGTTGTTTTTCAAGTTTTGTTGTTGACTTGGAAGAGACCATATCTCGATTTGAAGTTCTAATAATAAAGAGAACTGTTTCAAGTAACATCCCACAGACCAGTCCAAAGATGCCTCCAGCAACATTCTGCATGGTAAATTATGAGTGCTCCCCTAGTTAGACAATTGCCTAGAAAAAGCTCCAATTCTTCAACAAGCTATTATTAGCATTGAACTATAGGATTCAAGTAATCAGGTGGTATCAGCAGTTACCATCACAGAACTATGATTGAACAAGGCTCTGAAAGCAGCAAATCCAACCAAATAACCCGTAAACATGATCAGCACAACATGAAGACCTGTAAAGCAAAAAGTTTGCATGACTTTAATGCTTGATCTATCAATCTGCGTAGCATGTCAAACAAGAAGTATGCACCATAATAAACTAATCTGGAAAAGATCAATCAAATTTGCTTTTATTTGTATGGGTTTGTTAGGTTGTAAGCCAGCATTATTCCTATTCAAATCCTCATTCAAACTGGTTCCTCGTTTTTGGACCAAAAATGTTCTTTTATTTGCAACCAGTGCAGGTCAGAGGATCTTATTTAGGCCAGACTTAACCACAGTTTGAATTTTACAGGCCACATATATTGCATATAAATGTTTTTTTCGATTGAGTGAATCAAGTCCAGTAGGGTAGAACTAGTTTTATAAGGCTGATACACAGTGGGCTTAGAGATCAGATCTAAGATTTGGGACCAAGACCGATCCTAGGTCCAGCTAGAATGTCTTTTCAGGGGCACAGACAGGTTGATGTGGGGCCTGTATCTAGCAAACCACATGCACCTACGGTCTGCTTTATGAATCTTATAGCATTATTCACAGAAAAGCTATGTTTTTGGTAACATTGAGTTCTATATGTCCTTTAACATTTTCAAATAACTTATTGTCTCCAAAGAACCAGCTAGCACATCTGAAACTAGGATTACTTAGATTGTGATAACTGAGAGCTGGCTCTAAACTGAACGACATTATTGTATGGTACGGGCTGGAGGCAAGTTTCAGCTGAATAAAGTTTGGCAAGTTTCAGCTGAATTAAGATTGATTTTATTTTTCTAAAATCCTGATAAATAATGGCAAGGATTAATCTAGACTCCCACCCATCACCATAAATGGAACCAACAAACCATCAAAAAATTTGTCCAGGGTCATCACTATGAATACAAACCATTTGTTTGCCAAGAACTAATCTAGCGTCAACCATAGATAAAACCAACACTCTTGATATCCTTGTAGAGTCATTTTTATGAATTCTTCGATATATGTTTTGCCCTTTGCCTGTAGTCTGGGCTTCTGGCCAGTTTCAGTTGAGTTGAAGTCGTTTATAATCCTGATAAATATTAACTTGTGAGAATAATTTCTGATGACTCAGATCAATATTTATGAAAAGAACCAAATGCCCTCAGCGGATCTATGATAGGTCATCTTTAAGTGGAAGAAGACAGATTATGAATTACACCACACTGAAAAACTCAAAAATAGTTGAAGTCTTGTACATTGTCATTATGGGCAGCTGCCCGGTTGCCTGAGCAACAGATGGGCCTTCAAATACCTAGGCAACCACCATGTAGAAGACCATAATACATGCTCCCATTTAAAGTTTTCTTTCTTTTAAGACATATTTATACATAACATATGGCACTCATGAGAGAAGTAAGGTAGACCAAATTAAGCACAGAAAAATAAAATTATCCAAAAAGAAATAGCTTAAATGACCCGAAAAGATCTTTCATTCAAACTGAAGATCAATTTTGAGGATTCTGCAAATTATAGGGCACTGGAGAAACTGGTATTTAGAGACCATGTTTTATTTCTAAAGACCAACTTCTACCGAATAGTCATCTGATGGGATTAAATTTTAATTAAAAGGATGTGAGAAGAGGAGAGAGTTCATATGGTGAAATTAGAATTTCAACTTTGGGTCTTTCAGACAACAAAATGTCATGTCACTCGAAAAGCTCTTTAATAAGAAATGGAATGAAATAGATGGATGATAAAGAAATTATGGCAACAAAGCTATGTGTTTGGGCCTTCCTCTTAGGCTTGATTAACCAATATACATGACCAGGCTCCTCACTGAGAACTCAAAAGCAATTGATTAGGTGGAGAAGCATTAGCTTTGGGCACAGTATAAAACTGCTTAAAATGGTGCTTTTTAGTACACACAATTAGATATCATATGCAATCAAAATCTCTAGGATGGCTATAGCATTGAAAAAGCGGATAAGAAATTGAAGAATAATTACCAACACAGGTGTAGTGAAAGCATTAGTCTTCAATTTTGGAACTTCATATATGTTGCTTTACTCAGAAAATGGCTATGGAATATGGGTGAGTCACTTGTAAATCACGATGATTTGAACTGGAATGTTATGGAAGACCATTGAAATCAAGCATTACATGGGTTATGTCTCTCATGTTTGGAAGGGAATTTTCAAGGTCGAAACTATATTCTTTTTAGGGTATAGTTTATAAAGTTAAAGGACAACAAATATGCTTTTGGTAGCACATATGATGCCCTAACATTCCCCTTAAATAACGACATCTTTTCAATAATTAATGGCATCTTTGGAGTACGGATGCTAAAGTGACTGAATCACAAACATATAAGAGAAAATGCCATCTTTTTGTCATGAACCTAAGACACACATACACACACACACACACACACATTGAATAGGAATGCAGGGACCATTTCAATACAGCTCTTTGGTTTATAATGTGTCTCAAAGATCAATGCAGGTCCCTATCAAATTATGCCTTTTTGTTTTCTAAGGTCAAAGAAATATGCGGAGTTGCTGTCTATTATGTATGAGCTAAAGCTGCAACTTATAACCTCCCAACTTATGGATCTAGTTTCTAGGGGTTCTGCTCGATCTTTCACTTGAAAGAAAGGGAAATAAAAGTTGCTGTCAATGATTCATATACGGTTCTTTTCTAGCTCAAAATTGCCTTGTCCTGGAAATCAGCACTTGATATAAGGATAAGAGCCAACTGCAAAATTATCAAACTTGGATCATACCATGATGATTTGTATGGCCAACATTGCATAGATTGGATAAGACATGTTGCTTAAGTCAAAGGAATTTAGTAGTGTCCTAGTAAAGTTAACAAGGCCAAGAGAATATGGCATTTTGATGTGCCTTATGCATGAGCTCCTTGGATTTTTACAGAGCAGCTTGTAGCCTCTCAATTCTATTGAAAGGCACTTAAGATAGAATACTGCAAAACAAAAGCTTTGGCTAATTTTCAAAAATATGGGTCAGATGGCCTGATGGTGTCTTTGAAACAAGGGAAATGGTTATATCTTCGCGAAACAAAATAGCTGAATTATGATGAACAAGAATAAGGCCCACAACTCTAAACTTGGGGAAAGAATTTGAGTAGGTGGCTCAATCTAGCTTTATAATTGATTAATAGATGTTTTGTGGTTAATTAGAACTTTATCTTAACATTTTTCGCTAAACCTATCTGAAAGTCCACGCCTTGGTTTTGCATCCATTATGTAGGACATCTTCCTATTAGTTTTTTTCATTTCCTCGATATAAGAGGCCTTAGGGTTTCGAGTTATTTGGGGGTTAGGCTTAATGTCCACTTCCGATTATGTAAAAATTTTAATTCGATTTCATAATTAAACAAACATTTCAAGAAACCGCACAGCTACTATTCCCATTACAAGAAAAAAGAGGAGCAACGAAGAAATCTTTACCAAACCCCATCTGATCTTTGTAGGAAGAGAAAGGCTCCACAGTCTTCTTCTTTGGCGCGATGTCCTTCACAAGCTCCTCATACTCTCTCCTCTCCGCCAATTCTGCGAGCTTTCTCAGCCTCGCCTTCAACTCCTCGCTCTACCAATCACATCAAAGATCAAACCCTGACCCTAAAAAGATCCCACGAAAAAACAAATCGATGCTTTCGAGCGGGGCTCGAACCTTTTCCCGCGGTTTGGGGCGGGAGAAGACGAAGTTGGCGCCATCGAACAGATGGCGGGGGGCGGGGCGGCTGGCTGGGGGAAGGGCGGACCAGATGCTCCTGAGCGATTTATAAGGGACGGAGCTCCGGGAGGAGAGAGACGAAGCGAGATCTCTGAGCTCGTCGGTGAGATGCTGCCGGTCCTCCGCAGCGGAGAGGAGAAAAGATCGGATGGTGTCGCTGTTCGCCACGACGAGTCCGGCGGCGCTGCCAGCATGCGGTGCCTCCTGGGCCATCGCGTTCGGTTTGATCGCGGCGAGCACCGATGGGGGAAAGCCGGAGAGAACTAATTTTCGGTTGGGTGCACGTGTCATCAACCAGATGGACTTGGAATAAAATTTTTCCGATACGGTTTGCATGCGAACAAGGTGGGCCGGGCCGCTTTGGGTCGAGCCGCGGCCGACATGGGTTTGAACCGGTCTAAATCATGGACCACCCCTGAGGATGGATATATTTATTTGTTTAAGGATGACAAGTCTTTCATCAACCTCCACACACACACACACACACAAGCATCAGGTCATAAATTAAATGATAATGATGATAACTAGAAAACAACTTGCAGTGGCACAAAATGTATGAATGAGTTTGTTAGAGCTTATATTTCTGCCATTGAGATCATTGGTTTGATCTTCACCATGGCAAAAATATAGTTCATTTTACTGGCCTCATCTTATTGGATAGGAGATGTGTTATTATCATTATGTAGCTAAATTAAATTTGCAAAAATGAACTATGAAAGGGAAAAAAGATTAAATATGACAGCATCTTTTAAAACATTTTTTTTTCTTATCTTATTTGGTGAAAATAAAGAATAAGTAATCCTTCCACACTTTAATTATTTAAGCTTAGAATCTAGGATTACTGATTGGTTGTTGAGTAAAAGAGTGTGACCATCATACTCGGACCAACACCATTTAAGACATCTGCTAATGGTTTCTTTCAAACAAGGAAGCCTATATCTTTTTAAGCTAAACTTTTCACCAAAAACTTCTCGCATAGTTTTTCTCATTTTAACTCTATAAGCTTAAATAGCCTCCAAATATGAAGATGATTTTAAAGGCTCTATTATGATCACTAGTTGTTGAGTAAAAGAGCGTAAGCATCATGGTCGAACCAACGCCATTTATGACGTTTTACTAAAGGCCTTTTTCCAACAAGAGAGCATCCTTTCAAGCTAATTTTTTCAATTTAAATTCATGAGCTTAAATAATTTACAAATGTGAAGATGATTGAAAGGTACTTCCTTCTTGTACGTTGCTTACTACATGACAAGACAATTAGCATTTTTAATCCCTTTTAAGGCACTTTATAATTCTTAAAAATGGGTTCATTTATTAAATTAGTCATTCAAGCAAGCTTTTACTTTTTACTTGAACCTATATTTGTAATAGAAGACTATAACAAGGACTCACCTTCCAAATCCTTTGTGGTGTTAATGTTTATTCTCATATTGGACCCAAAAATTCTCATAAATACAATTTTATTTATGCTATAATAAAAAGATCTTTGGAATTCTTTAGATATGTTAAATATATCGATGAATGAAATATTAGTTGTTTTATAAATAAAATTTCACTATATAATAATCATCAACTAGGATGGTTATGATAATAAAAAAAATACACATAACTAATCTCAATTGTCTATTCTGTATTCAAATTCCATGAAATCCTATATTCAATAGTATTTTTGTAAGGTTCTAAATTCATTTTTTCCTTGCCCTAATTAATTCTCTCTAACAATCTTATTCTTCTGCATCTCTTTCTCACTTTAAAAATCTTGTTCGCCTCCTAACTTCCTATTGGACATTTTTATTTTTAAATTAACTTTTTACAATTCTTCTTTTATTTATTATCTCTTATATAATTTTTGTTTCATTAAATGCATATTATATCTTTGAATTTAAGTCTTTCCATGTGATAGATTTTTAACTGACCCTACGGTCTGAGATTCCCACGCTTTGCCAAGAGTTCCAATCCCAGCTTTTCTATGAGAAGAATATGTCATTAAACAGTGAAAGATTAGCGCAGGTTGTGCAATTAGGAGCAAACCAAGGATGGGATTTAGTCCTATCGATCTAAATTATTGACAGTAAATTTGTTAATGATAGAGATATATTTAACCAAATAAAAAATCAATCAAATTCATGAATCTTAAGCTATAATGTGGTATTTGGTTCGCAGTAATGTAATATTATTAAGAATCTTACATTTTTAATAATCTCATATTTACTAATTAATTTCTTAGAAATGAAAGATTATTACGTTTAGTTCATAATAACAAAATATAATAATTAATTTATTATATTTTAATATTTTATTTAAATTTTATTATAATTCTTTTTTATTTTTTAAGTGATCCTCTCTTTTTTTTTGTGCTATAATATGAAATATTTGAATAAAAATTAAGATTTTTTATAAATTAATTTTAGAAATATTATATACTTAACATTATAAATACTATATACATAATATATATATTTAATAATATTAAATATTTCATTATATGATATATATTAATATTTAATATTTAATATTTAAATATTATCTAGTATAAATTAAATATATAATCAGATTAAGTATTACTAAATATTTATATAAAAATTAAGAGCATAATTTAAGATT
The DNA here is from genome assembly GCA_017589505.3 of Metroxylon sagu. Lineage (NCBI taxonomy): Eukaryota > Viridiplantae > Streptophyta > Magnoliopsida > Arecales > Arecaceae > Metroxylon > Metroxylon sagu. The sequence continues at coordinate 1,548,799 of JACVBY030000582.1, read as the reverse complement.
ATGGGACTTTGATAATCTTATATGTCCACCTTTCATATAAAAATCGGATTACCATGATTTATGATAATTTTAAATTATCAAAAATTAAATATTACCACTCATATTATCATGCCTGATTTTTAAATATAGTAATTTATATAATAATCATATATTACCATGATAGATTATCATGAACCAAATAGTCACTAAATATTCTAACTATTTTTTGGGCATGGATACACCTATTTTACCCTTTTATTCAATGGATGCACCTATTTTTCATTATTATTCAATGCCTTTTTTTTTGTTCCAATTGATCGGGTGATCATTGTCTGTTTATTTTCTGGAGGTTATCTTCACATCAAATGTTCTTTAACATTCTACCATATAGGAAATGGGAAGAATAACCAGTGTCAAAGATAAGATGCAAATACCTTAAAATTTGTCCCAATCTTGGTTTTTGTTTGTTGGTTTGGGCTGAAAAGTTAGCAAGGAGCAACCTTTCCAAAAGAAAGGAAACACTAATATTTATAAACCACCTTTCAGTGTTATGTGCCACCGAATGTTGCCATGGAGTAAGGAATATGAATAAAAGTGGAGATGTAATGGATATCCTTGATAGCATCCTAGGTGGTGGTCCTTAATTGCATAGATTATAATGTAAATTATTGGAAGTCCATTTCAAAAGGTATTGTTATCAAGTACGCATAGGTGCTAAAATTTGCAATTAATGGTCATGGTTAAACAAAAGTTTCACTATTGAATAATTAATAAAATATTTTTCTACTTTGATGTGGAGCTAATTTACAGCTATCCCATTTTTCAAAACCAAAATCGTGACATGATCAAGGGTGGAACTTTCAACTATTGATTAGAAGAACCACTTAGAAAGGTTATTTTATTTCCTTAAAACATATAAAATAAGGAAGATCTTCACCATAAAAAATACTATACAAATAATTTTATAATCAATAGATTTTTTTTTATGTATATAAATGAAAAGGCTTCACAAATTGGCTTTATTTTGATGATTTAGCCGATATTTAAATATCTAAATTAAGAAATAATTATAACTCAAATCAAGAATTTTTTTTTTTATTTTTTTCATGTGAAAGGTTTATTTTGATACTGATAGTGAAATAACTGTTAAAATATCTTAAAGTTGTTGTTAGTCAGCAACTATATGAGATAGTTATTGATCAATAGTTAATTCAAATAAATTTTTAAATTTCATGCAATAATAACTTGAGATAGCCAATAAGGTGGATCAAAAGGAAAGGATTGGACGCTTAACCAAAATTCGTTTCATCCCCTAATGCATCCAACAGTCTCGATTATTGATTAAAATAAAGGCTGATAAATGCGTGTAGTGCACGCTGGTCCACCATTACGTGTTAGCGAACAAATTCAGGCGTTTGCCATGAGCCAGTGCAGAATAACAGTTTGCATAATTACAATATTTTATTTGTGCTCCACCAACAAGCCTAATTTAAAAGAAGAAGAAGAAAAAAAAAAAAAAAAAAAAAGAAGATAGACAACCTATGAGATGGAGAAACCTGATCCCATAGAGAATCATCTTGGTAAAAAAAAGATTTGAAAGGATTAAATGGAGATAAAAATGGACACGATAAGAATTTATGAAAATTCATTAGGCTCGAAGATAAAAATGAGAATTGAAATCTTTCAAATTTATCTCCAAAAGCTCGATATATTTTTTTAAATGATAATAGATATAATTATGTATTGAGCCTTCTTTTTGTACTTTAAATGTTGGAAATAGATTTCTAAATTTGATTTTTTTTTATGTATTTTAAATATTCATCAGTTTATAATAAATTTTAAGTTTCAAATGAATTTTTTTTTTTAATAGTAGAATTAGGTTCAAAGTTAATGATCATAATTCTGAATTAAAAAAAGAAAAAATTAGGAATTCCTCTTAATGGGATGGAGAAAAGTCATTCTCCATGTTCCATTCAACAATAAAGACTTGGGAAAGAGCGAGATGAAGAATATATTCCTCACCTTAATTTTGCATTATTGCCATCCCTACGTCCTACTTCCATTAAACAATCAGTTACCAAAAGTCACGGAGAAGTAGGTCCAGGTGGGTGTGCTTCATTCTCTTACTTTTTATGATACACTAAGCGTAGACATTGTTGCACCTAAGCGAGAAGAAACATTTAATGCCAATGCAATGGTAGGGAGGAATATGGTTTTCCATGCGATCGGATTGGAGGGTTAGAGCAATGGTTCTAACAAATTGGAGGGTTCTCAAAGCTCAACCATCTTAACATGATGCGAACCTCACCGGCATTCATTGCGTAGGTCCATCGTTTCTTTTGATTGGTACGTCTTGATAGGTTGTTCTCACCCTCCTAGTTGGACATAGAAATATAGTGCCGACAGAACATAAATGAGCCACCATAACTTATAAAAGCATAGCTGTCACGCCCCGGACCTAGTTGATGGTGGCCCAGGGGTGACACCAGCCGCATGCCAGGCATGCAAGGCATCCAGTACAGTATCATTTATAAACAAGGAGGGTTAACAACTATATAACATACAAAATTTAATCCTCCATAATACAAATTATGTAATGTTGGGCAACAAACTAAAGTTCCAAAATAAATCCAAATGGGTTTACATATAACAAAATATAATCAATTTACATCAAGATGCTCCCAATTACCCCTATTGTTGCCCCTGATAATTTTGTGGCTCTGAAAAAATATTGTAAAATTTAATGAGTTTACACTCAGTAAGTAAGCCTACTATTACATAATATAGCCAAATAAGAATTTTACCAAGTCAAATACATGTCATGCTTTCAAATTTAAAAACATTTCATCATATTATAGAATTATACAAATCTCATGTTCAAATAAATTGGAAGCAATTATTATGAAATAATATTTCAAAATACCATTTCAATTTCAAATCACTGAAAATCTCATTTTATACTATTGTCCCACGTCCACGTAATAAACATCCCAAGGATGTAACCTCCCTGTACGCCCCCAGTGGAGGAAGGATGCCGGAGTCAATTAGCATATAATGCTATATCCTGTCACAGCACATCCCTAGGATATGTGTTCTCCACATATTCCCCTGTGGAGGTGGGTCTCGGAGTCATGTAACATGTAATATGGACCGTGATGACATATAATAACACAATCACAAATAACATTTATTCGCATAACAGCAAACATATATCAATTTACTTTTCATATTTTACCAAATTTGGTAATTTCACATAATCATGTAATAACCAGTTGCATATATAAAATACCAATTTAATTTACCAAAATTAACAATAATCAAGTTAAATAATTCATTTGCATAAATATGGTACCACCAATATCATTTTTCAAATAATACTATAAATCAATTTCATTATTTCAATAATGACATAATTTAATAATGATTTTAAAAAATCATTATAACTGGCTTACTTACCTCACAACGCTAATCCCAAAGCGTAAATCAGCTGTATGAACCTCTGGATACCTACAACATAATTTTTCAGATTTTTAAATTTCAATTTTAGGATGTCAAACTGACTCCTACAGTTAACCCAATCTAATCCTAGGCCCAACTTGGGGCTTGAATATCTCTAAATATAGTAGCCCAAATAGGGAAATAAAAATTCTCCGACAAACTAGGATCCATGCTGATCACAACCATATTTTTCTTTTATTGGGCCGCACCCAATTTGGGACCCAAAAATTCGGCCCAAACAGACTAATTGAACTGGGCCGAACCTGGCCTAGTCCCAATTTTTTCCTCTCTGTTTCACCCCTGGCTCAGGTGAACCAGGGGGGGCTGGTGGCCGGCGGCCTAGGGCCGCCGCGGGCCCTCCCCGGCCGGCCGGGCCGCCGCCGGTGGCCACCCCCCTCTCCTCTCTTTTCTTTCTCTTTTTTCTTCTTCTTCCTCTTCTTCTTCTTCCTTATCGTGCCGGCGCACGGCCGGCCACCGCTAGGCCGGCCGGGACCTCACCGACGCCGCCCAAGATCGGTGGGGGCCGCCGGCCAAAGCCCGGCCTGGCGAGCCGCCGGGCATGCCGCCGGGCCCGGACGCTCAACGCGGGAGCCGGCTCCCCCGCGACAGGGAGGGCTCGAAGGTCCGGTGAGGTCCCGCCGTCGAAACGCCGGCTCGGACCAACGCGGGAGCCTCGCTTGGCTCCCCGCGACAGGTGAGGGCCATTCGGCCCTCTCCCTCCCTTCTCTCCCTTGCCGCGGACACGGCCGGCCACCACCGGCCTACGGACCCCACCTGGACGTCGTTTCCCGCCGCCGCGAGGTTCGCCCGCCGCAGCCTGTGCTCGGTGGGCGGCCGGCACGCCGCCGGCTCGAACCCACGCAAGGGGAGGGCCCCTCCCCCTCTTCCCTCTGCTCGCGGCACGGCCGGCCAAACCCCATCTGGACGCCGCCCGGCGCCTGGGCCGGCCACTCGGAGATCGGGCCCGGCGAGCCGGCGGGCACTCCGCCAGGCCTGAACCAAGCGCGGGAGCCGGCTTGGCTCCCACATCAAGGGAAGGCCCTCCTGCGGCCCTCTCCCTCTCTCTCTCTACATGCTCTTTCTCTCCTCACCGGTAAGGGGGGTGTTACCTACTGGCGGCGAGGCATCGGGGACGAGTAGAGGGCGACAACGGCGGCGGGAGCGTGCGAAAAGGAGGGAGGGAAAGAGACGAAGGGGACTGGCATTCCCCTCCCTCTGCCATTTCTTCAGCGAGGGGAGGGCTGAGCCCTCCCCTGCGCCCATGTGCCCGCGCGTGGGCACGCGCTTTGTCGCGCATGCAGCGCGCCGCGTGTCACGCACCCATGCCGCGTAACATATAAAAAAAATTTTCAGGTGGGGGGGTTTACATCCTTCCCTCCTTATAAAAAAATTTCGGCCTCGAAATTAATGCACAACACGAATAAAATTTTTTTTAAGGCCCAAAATGAAAATTACTAGCTGTATTTATCTATCTTTCTGGTCAAAATACAACAGTAAATACACTTTTGTGCATATATACAAATATCTATTCAGATACAAATAGATGAGGATATTTCTTTTTCACCTCCTCTTCAAGTTCCCACATAGCCTCCCGTTCAGAGTGATTGCTCCACTGAACCTTAACATAGGGTATGTTACGCCGTCTCAGAACTTGATCTTTATGGTCCACAATACGTATAGGATGCTCTTCATATGTCAAATTCTTCTTTAGCAAAATGGGCTCCGCTTCTATCACATGACTGGGGTCAGAAATGTACTTCCTCAACATAGAGACATGGAATACATTATGCACCCCAGAGAGTGCAGGAGGTAATACCAGGCTATAAGCCACTTCCCCCACTCTGCTTAAGATCTCAAATGGCCCAACGTATCGTAAACTGAATTTTCCTTTAAGCCCAAACCTCATCACATCTTTGGTTGGTGAAACCCTTAAGAAGACATGGTCCCCAACCTGAAATTCCAGCTCCCTTCTTCTAACATCAGCATAACTTTTCTATCAGCTCTGAGCTATTCGGAGTCTTTCCTTAATCAGCTGCACTTTTTCTACTGTCTGCTGAATTAGCTCAAGGCCCAACAATTTCCTTTCTCCTACATCATTCCAACACAAGGGAGATCTGCATTTTCTATCATACAGAGCTTCAAATGGAGCCATTTTGATGCTGGCTTGGTAACTGTTATTGTAAGCAAACTCCACCAAAGGTAGGTGGTTATCCCAAGCACCACCCAAGTCCATTACATAGGCTTGTAACATGTCTTCTAAGATCTGTATGGTCCTCTCAGATTGTCCATCTGTCTGAGGATGGAAAGCTGTACTGAAATTCAGTTTGCCAGAGCCCTATGAAGACTCTTCCAAAACTGGGACACAAACCTGATATCCCGATCTGACACAATCGACTCGGGGACACCATGAAGTCTCACTATCTGCTCAATGTACATGGTGGCCAATCTCTCACTAGAGACCCCAACTCTGAATGGCAGAAAATGGGCTGACTTGGTCAATCTATCAATAATAACCCAGACCGCATCATTGCTTCTGGAAGTTTTGGGTAAACCTGTCACAAAATCCATAGTGATATTCTCTCATTTCCACTGGGGAATCATCAGAGACTGAAGAGGTCCCGCAAGCCTTTGATGTTCGGCCTTCACTTGTTGGCACATTAAGCACTTGGCCACATATTGAGCAATTTCTCTTTTCATTCCTTTCTATCAGAAATTTTTCCGTGGGTCTCTATACATTTTGGTGCCTCCTGGGTGAACAATATAGGGAGAATAATGAGCCTCCTTCAAAATTTCAGCCCTTAGATCCTTCACATTTGGCACACAGAGCCTAGTATTAAATCTCAGGGATCCATCCTCATTTATTTGGAAATCATTCTGAACCCCTGACTGCACAGCTTCTTTTATCTTTTGCAGTTCCAAGTCATCTTTCTGAGAAGACTTAATCCTGTCAATCAGGGTTGGCTGAAGTACAAGTGTTGCAAGAAGCTCATCAGATCGTTGTACTCGCAAACCAACCTCCAACTTCCATGTCAATCAGGCAGGATTTATACACTGAGTCTACCATCATGACATCTCCATTTGGAAATGCAATATGCAACTCTTGCTCTAAAGGAACGGTTGTCAATGATGCATTCTTAGCAAGATAACTATCAGATACAAATGAATGTGTGGCACCCAGATCAATTAAAGTTTGAGCATAAGTGTTGCCTACTTTAAACATACCTGTCATAAAGATTAACTTAACTTAGATGTCATGTAGCATCATATGTTTTTCCTCTATCTACTACCATAATCCATGCATTATACCAGGTATGAATGCAATAATTTTAAAGAAATAATTTAATTTAACAGACATACCTGTCACCATAGTGTTAGAAGCAGCAGCGTCCTACTGAGTGAGGGTAAAGACCCTCTCTTGGGTCCTGGGCTGCTGCTGACTCTTCCCCTGATCTGAAGGGGGCTGCTGGTCCTTCCGAAGGGTATAGGTAGCCATCTTGTGGTCCATCTTCCCACAAATATAGCAGGCACCAGTCAGCCTGTGGCACTGTTTGCCCTGATGGGCCTTCCCGCAATGAGGACAGCGGGTCTCCTTATCCTTCTGCCCTGAGGGAGCCTGAAAAAAACCCTTCTTCTTCTTAGCACCGCCCGAAGACTCGGCCAAAAGGAGGTCCTATCTTCTTCATCCGTCGCTCCCTCACCTCGCCGAATGGCAATCATGTCCCTCTCAATGACCAGAGCCTTGCTCACCACTTCACTATAAGTGGGGAGCTCAAATGCATTGACTGCCTGCCTCAGCCTGGGGTGCAGTCCCTCGGTAAATTTGGTAATCTTGGCTCTCTCAGTTATAACAAAATCTGGAGCAAATCGAGCCAATCGTCTAAACTCGACTTCATACTGGGCCACAGAGAGGTTCCTCTGCTCCAATCTCATGAACTCAGACTCCATCTGCCTCTGCACACTCCTGAAAAAATACTGGCGATAAAAAGCCTCCTTAAACTGTTCTCAAGAGATGGCCCGACCTCCATACTACTGCTCCAACATCAGCCACCAATCATAAGTTTCTCCCTGAAGGAGGTAGGCGGCAAATCTAATCCGCTCCTCCTCCTGGCTGCCAAGGGCCGTAAAGGCCTTCTCTATCTCTCTTATCCACTTCTCCGCATCAAGTGGGTTGGTGGATCCAGAGAAGGGAGGAGGGGCCAAGCTCTTAAACTCGGAGAAGCTACGACCCCCTTCCTGCCAGGGTTGAGATGGAGCGGGCTGAGCAGACTGATCGGGCTGGGCTGGCTGGGTCTGAGGAGTAGGAGGGCGCATCGAGTCCGGCGGAACGCAGAGCCAGATATAGCGTACGCACCGCTGAATATGTTGCATAGCCTGTACCGCCTGAGTCACTCCCAAGAAGGCCCGGAGCAACTCGACCTGTAACTGCTGTGGGTCGTTGTCAACTGGGGCAACGGAACCTGCAGCTGCTGAGGCTTCCTGGCCCCCCTGCTGGTCAGGGTCACCAGCCTGAGAGTCCCCCTCATGTCGCTGACTACTGGTGCAACGATGCATTATGAAATCCTGCCACGGTTAGATTCCAATCACTATCATAATAAACCATAAATCTCAAGAATTTTTAAATAAGTCACTTGAATTTTTCTCCTAGAGTTATTACCCTCCTATGTCATGTCAATATTTGGCCTAGAGTTAATCATGTGTTTGGCCCTAATGTTAAACCTTGCTCTGATACCACTACAAGCTGTCACACCCCGGACCCAGTTGGTGGTGGCCCAGGGGTGACAGCCCGCCGCATGCCAGGCATGCAAGGCATCCAGTATAGTATCATTTATAAACAAGGAGGGTTAACAACTATATAACATACAAAATTTAATCCTCCATAATACAAATTATGTAATGTTGGGCAACAAACCAAAGTTCCAAAATAAATCCAAATAGAGTTACATATAACAAAATATAATCAATTTACATCAAAAAGCTCACAATTATCCCTGTTGTTGCCCCTGATAATTTTGTGGTTCTGAAAAAACATTATAAGATTTAATGAGTTTACACTCAGTAAGTAAGTCTACTATTACATGATATAGCCAAATAAGAATTTTACCAAGTCAAATACATGTCATGCTTCCAAATTTAAAAACATTTCATCATATTATAGAATTATACAAATCTCATGTTCAAATAAATTGGAAGCAATTATTATGAAATAATATTTCAAAAGACTATTTCAATTCCAAATCACTGTAAATCTCATTTTATACTATTGTCCCACGTCCACGTAATAAACATTTCAAGGATGTAACCTTCCTGTATGCTCCCAGTGAAGGAAGGGTGCCGGAGTCAATTAGCATATAATGCTATATCCTGTCACAGCACATCCCTAGGATGTGTGTTCTCCACATATTCCCCCTATGGAGGTGGGTCCCGGAGTCATGTAACATGTAATGTGGACCGTGATGACATATAATAACACAATCACAAATAATATTTATTCGCATAACAGCAAACATATATCAATTTACTTTTCATATTTTACCAAATTTGGTAATTTCACATAATCATGTAATAACCAGTTGCATATATAAAATACCAATTTAATTTACCAAAATTAACAATAATCAAGTCAAATAATTCATTTGCATAAATGTGGTACCACCAATATCATTTTTCAAATAATACTATAAATCAATTTCATTATTTCAATAATGGCATAATTTAATAATGATTTTAAAAAATTATTATAATTGGCTTACTTACCTCACAACGCTAATCCCAAAGCGTAAATCAGCTGTATGGACCTCTGGGTACCTACAACATAATTTTTTAGATTTTTAAATTTTAATTTTAGGATGTCAAACTGACTCCTACACTTAACCCAATCTTATCCTGGGCCCAACTTGGGGCTTGAATATCTCTAAATATAGTAGCCCAAATGGGGAAATAATAATTTTTCGACAAACTAGGATCTATGCTGATAACAACCATATTTTTCTTTTATTAGGCCGGACCCAATTTGGGGCCCAAAAATTCGGTCCAAACAGGCTAACTGGACTGGGCCGAACCCGGCCCAGTCCCAGTTTTTTCCTCTCTGTTTCACCCTTGGTTCAGGTGAACCAGGGGTGGCTGATGGCCGATGGCCTAGGGCCGCCGCCAGCCTAAGGCCACCGCCGGCCCTCCCGGGGGTCGGGCTGGCCGCCGACGGCCGGCCTCAGGCCGGCCGCCGCCGGTGGCCACCCCCCTCTCCTCTCTTTTCTTTCTCTTTTTCCTTCTTCCTCTTCTTCTTCTTCCTCATCGTGTTGGCGGCCCAGCTGGCCCCCGCTGGCCGGCCGGACCTCACCGGATGCTGCCCCAGCGCCGGTGGGGGCCACCGGCTGGAGCCCGGGCCTGGCGAGCCGGCGGGCCGCACGCCGCCGGGCCCGGACCAACGCGGAGCCGCGGCTCCGCGACGAGTGAGGGCCGTTCGGCCCTCTCCCTCCTTTCTCTCCCCTGCCAGCCGGCTCCCGCGATAGGGGAGGGCCGTTCGGCCCTCTCCCTCCCTTCTCTCCCCTGCCGGCGACACGGTCGGCCACCACCGGCCGGCCGGACCCCGGCGGACGCTGCCTCGGCGCCGGGCGGGGTCGCCGGCCAGAGCCCAGGCCCCACGGCGAACGGGCATGCCGGGCCTGAACCCACAGTAAGGGGAGGGCCGTGCACCGGCCCTCCCACCTCTTTCCCTTGCCCGGCGGCACGGCCGGCCTCCTCCGGCCGGTCGGACCCCACCGGACGCCACCCCAGCGCCAGTGGGGGCTGCCGCCCGGAGATCGGGCCCGGCGAGCCGGCGGGCACGCCGCCGGGTCCGAACCAAGCGCGGGAGCCAGCTTAGCTCTCGCGTCAGGGGAGGGCCCTCCTGCGACCCTCTGCCTCTCTCTCTACACGCTCTCTCTCTCCTCACCGGTAAGGGGGGGTGTTACCTACCGGCGGCGAGGCGTCGGGGACGAGTGGAGGGCGACAACGGCGACGGGAGCATGCGAAGAGGAGAGGGAAAAAAAGATGGAGGGGACTGGCAGTCCCCTCCCTATGCCATTTCTTCAGCGAGGGGAGGACTGAGCCCTCCCCTGCGCCCATGTGCGCGCACGTGGGCGCGCGCGCTGGCGCGCAGTATGCACGCCGCGTGTCGCGCACCCACGCCGCGTAACATATAAAAAAATTTTTCAGGTAGGGGGGTTTACAATAGCAGCAAATATAACAACTGATTTCTTAATTATGTTAGAAATCTAAATTCAAATATGAGATCACATGATGCAATTCATATAACTCGTTTAATAAACAGATTACATTTGGACTGACATGAATACATGATCTATTTTTAACTCATATAATCTAAAGTTAAATTTTACTCCATTTAATTTGTATGACTTATGTTTTAGATTTTGTCTAATAAAATATCAAAATACCCAAAATATCCTCTACTTTTTATTTCTATCTTCCTATTTTACTTATTTTATATATTAAACAAAGATATATGCATAAAAAAAATCCTAGTATAAATTAAGCAGGTCTAATAGATCTGGTTCGAATTTGTGAGTCGTATTACATCAGTTAATTTATTTAATAATCATGCTAATTTCAGATTAATGAAACAATCTAAAATATGACTTATTTATTATTAAAAGGATTCATCGGATTTCAAGCATCTAAACCTATTAATTCTATGTTGAGTTCGAGTCATGCCGATGTATTATGTTCAAAATGACACCTCTGAGATGGGTTGTGCCCTAATCGTCTAACAAAAGCAACAAAGCAGAAAATCATCGTAAGATTGAATGCAATCCTGACCTTAGCCCTGGAAGATACAAGGAGTGGATAAACTCCGATGCTTCGAGTTCAGACGCAAGAGCACCGAGAATAGAGTCAAGACCGTCGTCCATTTGGAGTCGTCCGACGAAGAGAGCGGTATTAGCCTGCCTCCATCGACCACTATCTAATATTATAATAATTTAGAGCTACGATACTAGCTTGTTTTAAATTAGCTGACGAGGTCCTCTCCGTTTATATATCGCACAAATGATCCGCATTAAATTTCATCTGATTAAATTTTTTATAGAATTATATATATATATATATATAGGATCGGATGACGGAAGTGTCATGCTGTTGAATGAGATCTAAGATGTTAAGATAATTAAAAGCCATGTGATTTAAAAATTTTTAAGTCATGCATCATCGAATGATTAAAAAAATATATATATATTTTTTCATTTTGACTATACTAATTTTTAGCTACCGTGTCAGACTGATATATTGAAGGGTAGGTGGGTAGATACAGGATCGGTAGCGACCCTCGTTTCAACAGGCATTCAGAACCTACGGAGGGAATCCCGGGCTTGGGCTCTCTCGTCATCACCTCATGATGATCTCAACTTCAGCACGGTTCGCGGTGCTTGCCGGTAAATCTCGATCGCTGACGGGCGCCGGGTCAAGCAGAGTTATTCCGTGCGGTTCTCATAATTCGGCCGCCGTTCGTCGTCAGAGGTGGTGCTGCTCATCGCGGCCCTACACGGTTTGCCAACAGTCTTCGTTGGAGCGTGTTGCTGTTCTAGGTTGCGCATCAAAGCGAGCATAAATGCCTCGTTTGGTCGGAGGAATGAAATCAAAGCAATAAATGAAATCAAAAGAGAATAACATCGACCTGGTTGTTGGATGGAATAATCATAATAACTCTAATATTTATTTAAAGTAAAAAAAATTAAAACATTGAATGAAATGCTAATTTTATTATTATTATATTTATTATATACGATAGAATTAAAAATAAAATAAAATAAAATCAGTTTTATCATAAATTTACTATTATATTCTTACATATACAATGCATGTGGTACAAAAATTAATAAACTTTATATTTCAAATTTTATAGCATAAAATCTTTGTATCAATAAATAATAAATTTAATCTAGTTCATGGGATATTAATATACCTTGTGTCACCGGTTATATTAATATAACTATTTATATTATAATATTTTATTTTTTTAAAAAAATATTATTATAACATTTAATTAAACATTAAGTTCGCTATTATAATATTAAAGTAATATAACCATTATAATATTATAATAAAAGTTATTACATAATTTATAATAACATTATAATATGATGACAGTTTTACTATTATTATAACTATTATAATATTAAAATAAAAAAATTATTATATAATTTTTATAAATATTATAACATAAATTTAATATTACTTTATTATAATATTATATTTATTTAATTTATATCATATTATTAATATTATAATACTATTATAATATTATAATATCATGATATTATAATATTAAATTTATATTAGGAGCAAGATATTTCTTTAAGCATAAGATAAGGGCAAAGCTAGAATAATAATAAAAAATATGAACAATGAGATAGTGAAATGGAACCGTAATTCTGAGTAGAGATGGTAGAATACTTTTTTTTTTTTTTTTTTTTCTGAGTTAAAAAATTTTTATTCTAAAGAAATAACATTGGCGGCTTTATTTTAGATAATCATAAAATGGAATGAAATATAAATATTGGAATCAGTCATTCTAATTTGGTGTTGATTCCATCCAACCAAAGGGGAGTTCAAATACCACCAATCCAGCAACCAACTCGGCCCAAAATCTATCTCAAGGGAAGGGAAATATAAAATGCAGGATGAGAAGTTCCAACTTTCCTAGCGTTAACTTGTCAAATAAATTAATCCGATGGCTCTCCACGTTCCGTGTCGTGTGGTTTTTGGATCAGGGAAAAGAAGACCTCCTCCAGGCCCCACTCGTTCTTCCAATAAACGAGATCCAATTAACTTAATTAACTTGTTAAACAATGAGATGGATTCCTAAGATTGATTGGTTCTTTCTGCTGGACCCGGACCTGGACCCGGACCAACACCTGTCTCTTTTACCAGTTCTCTCCTCGCTTGGACCCGCTTCTCCTCCTGCCTCTTGGAGGGGATAGCGGGTAGCCCCAAAGCGCACGCTTTCCTACCAAACTCTTGATCAATGTGCTCGCATCTCTACTTCAACATGCAGCCAACTACCACCTTCCCCACCAGTCTCCTCACACGCCCTTTGAATGCTCCCTCCTCCGCTTTCCCCCACGGCCCCATCCCTTCCTCTCTCATCTCCTTTAAATCCAAACCCCTCCTTCCTAACCCTTCTCCAGCCCTTACCTCCTGCTCATCTATCATCCCTCACTCTTTTCGTCCCTCCCAAGCTCTCAAAAATCTCCTTCTAGAATGGCACCAGCTTCCTTCCACCAAGGCTCGAAGGCCGTCTGCGTCATGGACGCGTCGGGCCGGCTCGGCGCGTCGCTCGTCCAGAGGCTACTGCAAAGAGGATACATCGTCCATGCTGCTACTTGTATTCATGGTTCTAATTCTTTCACCTTCCTTCCTTCTCTTCGTCGGACTTAATTATTGTGGTGAATTAATCAATGGGTTTTGGATATGAATTCGCGCTCTAGATGGTGAATTGCATGGGTTGAAGGAGTTGTCGTGCGACAACAAGCGGCTCAAGGTGTTCCGAACGGACCTCTTCGACTACCAGAGCATCGTCCACGCCATGAAAGGATGCGCCGGCCTTTTCTACGCGTTCGAGCCTCCCCAAGATCAATCCAACATCTATGATGTGAGTGAGTTCTTCGCCAGCTCGTTTGATCTTAGTCCAACGCTTCTTGATCTGTGCTGCATTAAATTTTGGGGGACTTGTATAGAGTTCACAAACCGAGGGAGTTGTTCCTCTGATGGCACAGTAGTTGTTTTAATTTATGGGAGGGACCTTTTCGCATGGTAAAAAAACACATGACCCAAACTCCCTTTTCAAGCGAGTGACCCAGGCTGATCTGTCCTGGTTTTTGTCCACAAGATGAGCCAGCTGACCCCCTGTTTAAGTTAACCAATTTGCTGGCTTTACAGAGTTGATCACTGAAAAATATGAGGAAGGAGAATTCATGAAAACTAATGGACCACCTAATGTCTTGGAAGTCCTTGCCAGCTAAAAAAAGAAATGAGGAAAGAGAATTCATGAAAACTGATGGACCACCTAATGACTTGGAAGTCTTTGCCAATGTTTTTGCTATGGTTTCTTCACCTTTGTTTTCCCACCCTTGTTATATAGCTGGTCTCTATTTAGTAGTGCCAACTAAATGATCAAATTGGGCTCTACCCTAGTGGTTAGGAGGCTCAAGGTTTGATATTTGTCCTAGATGATTGGCTGTTTCGATGATTTCTTTCTTTTAAGAAAAATAAAATAAAATAAAAGAATTATCATTTGGATAATTGGCTTAAGTTATGTAATACAGGAATTCATGGTGGAGGTGGAGATGAGAGCTGCACATAATGTGCTGGAAGCATGCGCTCAAACTGAGACCATGGAAAGGGTGGTTTTCACATCATCAGTGACTGCAGTCGTATGGAAAGAAAATCACAATTTAGGCACGGATTTTGATGAGAGGGACTGGAGTGAACCTAATTTCTGTCGAAAATTCAAGGTATGTTACCTCCTCGCTAATCTTCTATTGCATCCTTTGATTCCTAAAAATAGAAAATATTATTAGAATACGAAAAAAAAAATATAGGCCAAAATACATCTCACTTGTGCAAGCATGGATCATCATGGAAGTCTTGAATGATTTTAATAAAGACTTGGACCTTCCAGGTGGTTTAGATGGCATAGGGCAAGATTGTGTTCAGCCTTAGCCTTGAGACACAAGATAGGCATTCCCATTTGCCTTGTCAATATTTAAGGTTGTCTTTAATAATTATGTAGTCATAGAAAGCGAGATGGTATCTTTCTTCTTGTTTTTATGAAAGATTAGATGTGTTTTGACTCATAAATTAATCACTACATGAACCACGAAGTCTACTTTCTTGATCAACAAAAAAAAAACCTTTCTATAATAAAATATATCTTGCGTAACATAGGAGCTTCAAAATTAGTTTACCTAAAGCTACCTTGAAGTTATATCGGCAAGACTGATGAATTTAAATTGATTAAGATCTTCACACAAGTCCCTTCTCAATTGGTTGGTATATATCAGCACAATTTTAGACGCGCAAGGAAGACACATCACAAACTCACAGCGTAAACATTACTTACATAAAGAGTGTCCCCATCTCCATTTGAACCTCAAGTTGAAAGTCTGGCCGGCTTATTGGACTATTGACCTGCTCAACGTTCAGAGTGATTTGCCGTTCTTTGGTCTGGAGAGAAATCCCTTAGCTCGACTCAACTCAAGATACTGTTTTCGACCGTCACATCTACCTACCACCACAAATGAACCAAATTTTGGGTCACTGTCACCCTCAGCGCGAGTAATTATAAACAAAAGAGTGTTATCGTCCAGAAGCTTTGGCTTTTAGAGAGGCTTGTCATCTCAGTAATGCTATAAACAAATGGTAAACCTATAGTTTGATGAACTGCTGGTCCTGGAAACAGTAAACCTATAGTTTGATGAACTGCTGGTCCTGGAAACAGCTGGGCCCAAAGGGTGTTTTGTCTGGTCCCGATTGTCCCGAAGGGTGTTTTGTCTGGTCCCGATTGTCCCGTGTCAGTTGTGTCCCGAGTCCTGCTTCTTAGCCGGGGGGCGCTGGGCCACGGTGCGTTCGAGGTCACGCATCGCT
Source organism: Metroxylon sagu (assembly GCA_017589505.3). NCBI lineage: Eukaryota > Viridiplantae > Streptophyta > Magnoliopsida > Arecales > Arecaceae > Metroxylon > Metroxylon sagu. Next base: position 1,532,686 of record JACVBY030000582.1, on the reverse strand, counting down.
GCCAGCGTTCGACGGTTTCGTTGGTAGATGGGTTAGATTTTGTGCGCTTGCCACAATATCAAATAATAATAATAATAAATAATTAATGATTAGAATTGTTTTTTTGTATGAAAATATCAAATAATAATTATATTATTCCTTAGCCTGTTAAAATGCCATCGAATTTACGGTTATTTACGATTCTATCCCTGTGGTTTGATTTTTGACGGCAGCTGTGGCACGCACTGGCGAAGACGCTAGCGGAGAAGACGGCGTGGGCGCTGGCGATGGACCGAGGCGTGGACATGGCGTCGGTCAACGCCGGGCTGGTGGTCGAGTCGGACACCTCGCTGGCGAGTCCTTACCTCAAGGGCGCCCCGGAGATGTACGAGGACGGCGTCCTCGTCACCGTCGACGTCAACTTCCTCGCCGACGCCCACCTCGCCGTCTTCGAGACCCCCTCCACCTATGGCCGTTACCTCTGCTTCAACCGCGCCGTCTGCCGCCCCGACGACGCCGTCAAGCTCGCCCAAGTGCTCTCACCCTCCTCCCCTTGCCCTCCCCCCAGGTTTTTTCCCCCGCCATGTTTGTTAAATTACTGGTAGAGTCGTAAATAACCGTAAAAGTTTTGGGTATTTTCTAACAGCCATATATATATCGTTTTATTTGTTTATAGTGATGAGTTGAGGGTGATCCAGCAGCGGATCCAGAACACGAAGCTGAACAAGGTGATGGTGGAATTCGCCGCTGGGAAACACGTGGATTGAAGATGGGAGATGTAAGGTTGATAGGTTATTTTATTATTATTATTGATTATTAAAATAAGATTGTAAAAAGGGTAAAAAAACCTACGATGCAGTGTGAGATTTGATTTGCTTTGATAACCAGTGCATTGTAAATGTCCTACAAGATGTCCGCCTTCATTTGGTGGCCTGTGAGGAAGTTTGTGCGAAATGGCGTCTTTCTTAGTTTGGCCATTGGTGGAATCTCTATCCTTTTTTTTAAAAAAAAAAAAAACGTCAAGTCTACTTCTCCTTGGTGCAAAATGAATTGAAGAGCACCGAATGAATTGAGGGAGGCTACAAAAGGAACTAGCCCTCTTTTTTTTCCTTTTTCTTTTTTTTCGGCCAAAAAAAACTCGAGAGTGATTTGAAATAACATCATGACCAAATCTTATCCTAACTTGATTAAAAATAATTTGTAACTTGTATAATTATTTTGTCTGCAAAGAATGGGTGATTAAAATAGCATCATAACATTTACTATTTTCTTATCTCAAAATATTTCAAGCATCTCTACCAAAGTCAGCTAATTGACACGAAAAAGCATGCGGTCAATGATCCATACAATGGCCAAAATTTTTTATTTTAGAGGAATGAAGCACAAAAAAAAAAAATCTTATGGTAAACGGCTTAAAACAAATAAAAAATTATATATACAGATAAAAAATTATATATACATAAATAAAGAAAAACGATGATAGATTTGATTACATTCAAACATTATTAAAAATCAAACTCAAAATTCAATCATCTTTCCTACTCTTCAATTTAAATTTCAAGTCATCCTAATTTTTTCACGTTTTTCATCTTTAAAATATATAAATTTTATGAATGTAAAATAGAAAAGATGATCCGATCTAAACTTAGTTACATTCAAATGTAATCAAATTTATCCTTTTTTTTTTCTCTCTAATATATATATATATATATATATATAACAATCATTCCATTCATCAAGCTAGTAGCCACGAAAGGGTATACACAAATTAAGAGCCGGGACGAACTGAAGTATATGCCGAGTCCACCTATACCCAAAGTAGGAATAGAAACTAACCCCACTGAGAGAGCCGTCTCTCTTTCCAAAATGACCACATCACATGCCCCTCGAAGAGAGCCATCTCTTTTTCCAAAATGACCACATCACATGCCCCTCGAAGAGAGCCATCTCTTTTTCCAAAATGACCACATCACATGCCCCACGTAGGGAGTCATTTTTTTTTCCAAAATGACATTACATCACATGCACTCATTGGACCCCCTGCAACGAATATGATTATCGTCAAGTAGTAGTGCCCTGAACCGTTTCAAACTTTATTGTAAGAACAGCATTCCATAGAATTAAGGACAGGAGAAAAAGAAATTAATTCAAACTATGCCCTTCGGCTCAATTTGGTCTTTCTTACATGAACACTTTGCCCCATCCAATAATCTGTTGGAAACCAGGCCAGATGTATGATTAGATGGTATGTTTGAAGCTCCGAAAATGAAACATTATACAGTTTTTCGGGATATACAAATAAAGAAACAACAGAGCCAAGAGATTTGAGTTAAGTTCATGGGGGTTTTTCCAAACTTACATCCTTTTAACTCCTTAATATTTTACTGGTACTAGGCACTGAGAGTCAATGAGACAGCACTTGAAAGCTTGAACTTGCGAGGTTTCTTCGCATTCATTGGCTGAAACAAAAACTCAGTATTTGGCTTAACAGCAACCTCCATCCATTCTGAAGCAGAAGCCCCTTCACTTTGGTAATCACGGTGTGAATACAAGAGCTGGATCCTTGATCTACCTGCATTCATGTTATCATATAAATTAAGGATGGTACAAAAAACAATACTAGTATCCAGTCCTCTATCCTACCATTAAAATTTGATAACCATGGTCTATGCTAAATTTGTGATTTGACCAGCATATGATAAGTATAATATGAGTTTCATCTAATGAAATGTTCTGATAACTCTCAGAAGGTTATTGTCTTTAATGGTGCCTCAAATTGTGTCAAATCGCTGCTCAATATAGTTCTTTATTATTTATATAAACTCCTCTTTGAACATCATGAAGTGATTGAAGATGCCAAATGGCTCAGTTAGTCAAATCGCTAGGCATTGATACCAGTGAATTGGGCTTCCTCCCATCCTCATTGGTTGGACCATTATAGTCATTTCATGTACCCAGCATTCTGCTTGTAACAATTCTTTCAACCTTGTAAAACAACGAGGTGTTAAAGGCAAGGCTTAAAGTATCGACATCATCAATAATCCTGCTCAATGGCTGCATGTATGCATCCCTATTTATTTATGCCTTATTTTTAAACCAAGGAATTTAGATTATGCTTGTGGATTATGGTCGCATATGTCTCCTACCTGCCTGATAACCTAGTTCTTTATATAAATATAATGACCAACAAGATGGTTGAGAAATTACCAAAACCTAACATGGTTGGCTTTTGGATAATGAATCGGCTAACTTTCGATCTCTTCAAATTTCTCAAAGTCTGCATGTCACCTTGGTTTCCTTTAAATTCAATGAACTCGCCAAGAATGTTTCTATCACCTTTAAGTTCTAAGCTGCACAGGATGTGGAATACAATCTAATTAGAATCTTTCTCTTCATACATGGTATTGGCAGAGAGAAAAAAAAAAAATCAGACGTATGAAAGTCATGTTACATGCCACCAAAATGAGAAATGGAACTAAGATGAGACATTTAAAATTTCCCAAGGTTTGAAACAAATGGACATTAGATATGAATGCACCTGCAGCAGCATGATTAACACATGCATGGACTGTCTGCACATACCAATATAAAGTAAAACTACAATCGTGGATTATAAAGTAGGTAATGCATGACCAGACATCCATTTGGAGAGCACGTTACAGAACTTCCTTCTCAGTGAAACCTAAGCAAATTAAACATTTTGATGCACAGTTAATGTGCTCACAATGATATGTTTAAAACATTGTGCATGGAAACACTTGATTTAAGTTGCCATTTTCCTGAAAAACACATTAATCTCTAATATAACGTTAAGCTGCACCATCATGCTTCAATGTGTAATAAATTTGTTTGACTGGCCAGAAAACAAGGACCTTTAGAACAAAAATGGTTGAACAATCTCTGATGGCTAAATACATTGGATACTTATGGGGATTTTGTTGTCTGATACAATTAAGGTACAAAATATGATTAAATTGGACTAGGAATGGAGCAAGAGATTCTGTCTTCTTGTTCCTAAGCAATTCCAAAATAAGTTTTGTAGCTATGATTTCTCTTTGGTCTCAAAATTTACTGAACAACAAAAGGTATGAAGCTTATACATATATTAAAGCATGAAATTTTATGAGATGATGTGAATATTTGAGAATCTTTGAGAAGATTAAGCTATAGGTAAGCATAGGATTACCAAAACCTCTGAGTTAAGAAATTATGGTAGAAGATCCTTAGGTTAAAAAACTGCCCATTTACTGCAATGACTTCTTTACCTGGATGAAAGTAGCACATGAGGACAGTCTTTCTGAATACCATGGTGCTAGTCATCTAAAAGGGAGAAAAAAATCCACCGTAATTGATCTTTAGTTGTAAAATTATTGTCCGCATGTTAACCCATCTTGGTTTTGCCATATATGGGAAAATTCCAGCAACAAGCTCATTGCATTTTTCAGTTAGGGGCTTGGAGCCTTACAGAGTTGACTGTGGATTCAAGGATTTGAAAACCTATCTTGATAGGTCCTTGCAATAAATGTTTCCAGGGTTTCAATTATTGCAGTTCATCATCTTCTTGTGAGTGTAATAATGAATAAACAATTTACTTCACAGTACTAAACTTCCAGTGCCCTGCAGATTTACTACAATGTGGAGTAACATATTTGCTTATTTTAGTCTTTCTTATTTTTCTGCAGAAAATAAGAACCCAGCCCTTACTAGGATTCAAGTCCATATGATTTTCTTAAGAGGAAGGGTTCCTGACAGCTCACTCAGCCAGTCACAAAAGAGCATGGGTGTGAAGCGACCCTAAGCAAATCCATAGTTGTTTCCACGTGAAGCATGCCTGCTATTAATGATCATGTATCTTTCGCTCATTCATTTACTTAGCTTTCTTGGATATCTTATGCAAATCAGTGTGGGTTATTATATAATTAGTGAAATCAGTTGCTGTTTCCCCTTTCTAAAGACATGATCTTTGACAATGATCAAATTGGCATACCAAAATCCTCTCTGTCTCAGTGTTTAAATTGGTATGTTCCAATCTGAAGACTCCCAGAAATTTCTACCATTCATGAATCAACATATATACTACAGGCACACTTTTTCGCACAACCTTTATGCACTAACATGGTAGCATGAAATTGGAAGCAGTCTTCAAAGTGAAGTGATTTCCAAACTCTTCCAATAACATGCTGTCTTGTCAGCATGGGGAGGGTATGCTTCATTTCAAATACATGCAGTCAGAGAAATTGAAGAATTAATAGCATATTGATGTATTGACATAAATTCTGAAGATGAATATGAAAAAATAACTATTAAATGTAACAATTAAAGCAAATAATTACGTAAAAATGCATCAGTAAAAAAAACATAGAGAATAACCATCACCATACTCAGCAAAATAATCTCCAAACTCCCTTTACAACATCAAATAGAAAATTGAATAGAAATGTTGCTAGAAATGTACCGATCCCACGTTGGCGATGTACTGAGAATAAAATTAAGCTTCTGATATGAACCATCCTGCATTTCACTCTTGCTTCCATGAAATGCATCTTTAATCCAACTAGAAACTCCACCTTTTGATTCTCGCTTGAGCTCTCTCCATTTATCAAAAGAAATGACCTCAGGTTGAAAAGCAATAGAATAGGCAGGCCTAAAGAATTACACAACTCAAAGCATGAGCTTGAGTAAAATGCAGGAGCAATATATAACACAAACTACTAAATTATAATTGACTTGCTAACAGAGAAAATGTATACCCAATAAATTTATTTATATTTTTTACACCTTGTTCTCTCAGTTTCAGGTCATAAAACCATACTAAAATGAGAACCCAAAAACTTAAGCAGCTTGGTCTCAAACCACATATGAATTTTTAAGAGTTCAATGGTACCCAATTACCCAAAAATGACAACTGCATACATCAAATCATATCATAAGCATTCAGTATCACACCAACACTAACAGGGTTCTTAAACCATGAGATGGTTCCCCCGAAAGACACAAAACTGGTCAAACTCTGCAATACAGAATGATGATCAAAGTTGCCAGATTGGAAAATGCAAGATTAAAACTGGAAATTAGATTTGTGGTAAAAAAAGATGCCTGAACAATCAAAGTGTAGAGAAAGGGGAACCTTGCAGATATATGCGATAAAACACACCTGCAATATTTGTGAAAGTCATGGGGAAAAAGAAAATGCCTAAGTGCGGTTGTTATTACTCATTTTGACCTGATAAATTATGAGCATTTTGGTGAATGACCATAATGTATGCGCACATGTTAGTGCACATATTGGCAAGCTAATCAGTGTAGGAAAGCATGTGCTACGAAGTGTATGTGTATATACAATCTTAGGTTATGACACAAGATTTTGAATAGTTGGACATGACATGACCTAGAAAACAACAATTTATTTTGGAGATATATCATGTAAAATAAATTACAGTACTGCTCAAAATAACACACATGTCGAATAAAAAACTATGCATTTAAGAACAGAATACAATGCTTTCAAAATATTTGTGTTGAATCATGTTCATACCCACCTGCAATTTGGATTTGGGAGTACAACTTTGCCAATTATGTGCTCTTTTGGCAAAGGTACCCCCCTTTGCTCCAAGTATGATTGAAGAATTGCAACTTGTTTGTTAATTTCAACCACCTAAATACAGAGTTATTTTAGAGTGAAAATACTATGGTTAACAGAAGTGAAGAAGAACAATTAATCTAAGAATAGTAATTTGTAATCTAAGTTCCAGCAACTAAGCAGAGTTACAAACATGTAAATCAACTATGATCATGTGGAGAATGGTAGATTTCTGTTATTTCAATAATTATTTTCTTTTCATATCATGTGAAACTTAGATAGCATATATACAACAAGGAAAAGAGTCAGACAAACAAATATGCTCCAAGTTTTTTGATTCCTCTTCAATTTTAGAGCTAAAAGGAGTTAGAAAATGACAAATATTGTTTCTCAAGCTTTGAATTTTATTAATTTTAGATCAAAACCAACATATCATGCTCATTCCATTAATCAAAATGCTCGATGATAACCTAAATCCATTTCAAAAATGTCATTTTGTGCATCTGGTGATAATTTTTTATCTGGTTAGTCACCTGGTAGCTATTTTTTTGAAAAAAGCATGTACTATAAGGAGTGAAAAGAGATAAGTGGAAATATTTGGTGTAATGCTAACTGCGAAAAGGTCTTTCAATTAAGTGCAGTTGCAATAATGCTTGATCTAAATGGAGTTTGGAAGCAATTGAAATTTAGTCAAATGAGATTTTATAGTAGGTGTGCCATCCTAATTAGGTGGCATTAGCTAATGATGGACAAAATGGTCAGGCTGAAGACGTTGTTTAATGTGGATGACTGATTTTATGTTAATAGCCAGTCATGGTAAGAAACTCAAAGTATGAAATATGCACTTGAAATTATGATAAAAGGAGATACTGGAAAAGCATCTGGGATGGTACTGCCATGTGTAACAGACATCTGAGAAGGCATCAATAAGGATAGAGCTTAGATTTTGTGAAAGGTTAGAAAAAAAGTAGAGGATGAGTTGAGACGACATAGATGGAAGTTGTGCAGAAGGATTTGTCAAAAGTTTGCACAGAGAGAGAATGTAGCACTTGAATGAATGAATTGCAAAGAAGTAATCAGCTGATAGAACATATAGCTGTAATAAGGATGGCCATAGACTATAAAATTAAGCTTACTATCTATTTTAACTCACTGCACTTGGATTTTGCAATTAGGAAATGAATGGAAATGTAATTATTCATTTATTACCTTGTCCTTCATCCCACGTCAAGGTTTAGAGATTTAGACACTGATGTTCTACCAATATCAGCAAGTGAAATCCTCTTTAACTATCACTAGCGTTTATCAGCCATTCTGTTATTAATCAGCTCTTAAATGTATATCCCACTTAAATTTCTTTCTAAATTTATTTGTTGCCATCAAATGCAACTAGCAACTTTATAACTACCATCAACATAGATGTCCGAGATGCTTCCATTGGAGTCGTACGATTATATAAATCAAATTTACTTCTTGAAGCAAGTGAATGGGGAATGTATTAAGAGTTATGTTAAATGTGATCTGGTAGCTCTAAATTCAAGATTACATATCGACTGAAATCTTCACCCTCAGAATATAGCACTCAGTCAGTTCATACAGATTTCCATGCTGTTGGTGCAAAACTTTTGGATATCCAAACGAATTTATCTATAAGAATCCAATGCACAAGATGAGGCAAAAGTTCAGGAAACGAGAATGCATACAGGATCCGGATAGGTCTCTGGCTTATTATGCTTCTTGTCACCGGTACAAACCCAGTTCCCGTCCTTCTCAACCTCCACAAACCCAGAAAAGTTTTTCACTGCCACCACCGTCACTTCCCTGCAACAATAAATTTAGCCTCTTTCCTCCCTCCACCAAAGAAATTAGAAGTTATAAATAGCAACAAAAAGCAGGAACCAACCTTTTGGTGACGAGAACTACATCAATGTGCTGCCGGAAGCCGGAGTCGGGATCGGGAATTCGGAGCCCAACGAATGCCTTCCCGCCATGGAGCTTCTCCAGCCTGGAAGTAATGACAGATCGAATGAGCCATTCGGCTACGATAGGGTTAGGGTTTCGAAGGGGGCGAGAGAGGGATGCGGGATTCGGGGACCTGGCGGCGACGGCGAAGCATGAGTCGGAGTCGGAGCTTTCCACGTCCGGGAGGGCGCCGTCGCCCCAGAAGAGTCGCCGGAGAATCTCGAGGACGACCAGGCCGAAGATGATCTCCAACCACATGGCGATCGCCGGCTCTCCTCGGTAGAGTTTTGGACTCCGGTTTTTGATCCTTTTCTTGATGCCGGAAGTCCAAGGCGAGTCGGGAAACCGCAACGGAGAAACGTTTAAACAGGTCAATATTAGCCCGACCAAGCGAGTGCTACAGCGTGCTTCTGCATACTTGGTCCTTAACCAATAAGCAAAATAAATTATAATAAATTTAATAAATTTCTTTTTTTTTTTAACTTTACATATAATTTAATAATTAATTTATTCGAATATTTGCGGCTGGTATCGTTAGGATAGTAAGATTAGGAGTGGATAGAACTTATTTAACACTCTCACAGTCCATTTATATATATATATATATATATATATATATAGAGTGAGAGAGAAGGAGAGTGAGAAAGAGTACATAGCGAAGTCTAAATTCTATTACTTGTTTCATCTTTAAATTCATATAATTCATGAATCTTTTATTTTTAAATTTAATTATTTTTTTATTTTTAAATCCATGCAGATTATAGAATTATTTTATCTTTTTTATTTTTTTTTATCTTTAAGATTTATGAATTGTATAAATCTAAGAATGAAAAGGTAATCAAATCCAAACTTAGACTCCATTTGAATGTAGCCAAATATACCTCTTCTCTTTCTATATATATTAATTAAGTATACTAAACTATAAAATTTATTTAATAAAATATATTTTTGACTATAGTTAATGGTTCTTGATTGATCATCTTATTTGAAGTGACACATGTAAAAAATCATTGAAATTACATGCATATGATACTAAAAGCGGTGAAAAATGAGAAAATAAAGCTGCTGAAAAATAAGAAAATAAAGAAAAAAACTCATAATTTCTACTTTTCACCCTTAATGCTTATGTTGATCCTCCCGACTCTCATTTTTCACGTGTTGTCGCTGCTATCTCAACACCATATAGGGATGATAATGGGACGAAGCAGGTGCGAGAGAAGATTCATTCATATCTATACATATTAGAAAAATTTATATTCGTATCCATTCCATACTTACTACGAGTATAAAATTTTATATTCATAACCATACCCGCAAGGATTATATGATACCTATGCCTACTACATTACTCATACCTGCTCTACACCCACCACCTATTCTAAACTTCGGTTTATCTGTTTCGTTTTTGTTATTATTATTTTTTCTTCAAATGATTCAAGTCTAAAGCAATTATGGATTGTTTTATTTTTTTTCTTTAATTACAGGCTATACCAATGGATCAGGCCCATAAAAATTATGGATTGTAAAGTATTCTATTGAAAATTTATAATTATTTTAATAAATAAGAATAAATTAATAGGTATGTAGGATAAGGATATCTTTATATGCATAGCCCCTCCATACCCATTATGAATATTATCATGTGTTTCTATACGCATATTTGTACCTACTTTTTCACTTCCATATCTGCTTTAAATAAAGCGAAGGTAGATGGATACTTATGGTTTCGAAAGAAATTTAGTTAATCATCCTTATTTAACTATATAAGATGATCCATCCAATCATTATCGGCAACCATCAAGAATATACTTAATTAAATAAACTTTATGAGTTGATGAACTTAATTTTAAAACATATATATATAATGACTTCATTGAAGATCTCAAATAATTTTATGTGCCGCTACTATGGTTATCCCTGACCAGTACAAGATGGTATAATTATGGTAGTGTTCAGATAACTCGCAGCATTTAGCTATGCCCAGCTGAAATAGCGTCTCACAGTATCATGAGCTGAAATAGCCATGCCCAGCATTTAGCCATGCACGGCATTTACCTTGCAAGAAATTCTTGCAGTGGGAGCCGAAATTTCAAAAGGATTTTAGGGGAGATCTTTGACAAAATTTTCATATAAGATGAAGATCTTTCAGGAGGTCTGGAGGGTAAACCTCGCAGTTGCTTTCTCTCTTCCATCAAGGTGATCGAGCCATCATTAAATGAATCTGAGCTGCATGCGATGATACAGTTTCAATTATGAGACATCGCTGGCTTCATAGAACCCTTGACATGGCTGTGCTCGATGTAATTTTACAGGCTTAAAAGTCACAGTCGGACAAACTAATAAACCACTTGCAGTGGTCAAGGAACTCAAGAGATGTGTTACCACCCAAAAAAAAAAAAAAAAAAAAAAAGGAACTTAGGAAATGGATGTCTGTTTCTTGGAGAAGATCTATGATCTGCTGCCACCAACTGAGTCACATCTCAGCGCTTTGGATGTGGGAAGTACGAAAGAATTTCTGACACCATGAGATCATAATCCGTTGGAACCACGGAAAAGAAACAAATTAGAACTCCAAGAGTATTGGAAAATAAAAATGAAGTGCATGGTTGGTAATGTTCATATCATGTACTGTAGAAGATGTTCCCCGCAAGGCATACTTTCATAAGAAAGAAATGACACGAAGAGGTATGAGCTGAAACAGGCCTACGGCCCAAAGGGCTGAGAAAGTCATGAATTTTAGGTTGGACTGACACATTTTTGTTGATGTTTGATTCTGGCTTCGATGTACCAACTAATGAGGAGGATCGTAACAGAGCATTTCCTAGCTAATTCATGAGCAAGGGAGAGAAAGGAGAAAAGCAAAAGATAATCAAAGATTATCTTTGGGGACCTTCTAACACTCAAGAGCATTCCCTAGAGTTTCTTAAGTTAGTACTCTATGACTTTTAAGCTTAGGCTCAGAATTCTCTATAAACAAGAAAGGTTTGAAAATACTTTTATAAATATTTTTGGAAGTCTTTCTTAGATTGATTTGCTTATTGGTAAACAGCTTGGATAAATCGAATCTCTAGTTAGGGCGGCACCTTTTTTCGAGTCCTTCCCGAATAGAATGACAAAATCTCTCCCTCTTATTCAAAGTAATCAACGTCTTTGACAAAATTTTTTCAAATTCTTTGATGACTTTAGTAGAAGTCTCTTCTAATTGAGGTTTTCCTTTTTAGGAGGATAGACGTAGAAATATGAACAATCACATCATGCCACCTTCTGGTCTTACCATATGTCATTATTAGAAAGCTAGCCTAATTCATACCACATTAGTTGCTCACTACTTTCAGAAATTAAGCTTAAGTCTGAACTCAAATCACAAAAGTAGCTTGGTTGGACCATATTTAGGAATGACAATTTTAATCCATAAAGTAGAGATTTGTCCTATTTTACCCTAAAAGGATAGAGTTTTCCCACCTATTATAGGGATAGGGATTGTTGTTATCCCTGTTGGTGGAGATGAGGTGGGGACGGGGTTAAGGGGCCATTTGGTTTGTAAAATTGAGCTATGAAATGGAAATCAGAATCACTAATTCTAATTCCACTGTTTGTTTGAATAGAATCAAAATCTGATTCTAATTTTATTTAAAATCAGAATCATATTTTAGGATGGATTAGAAATCTAAACCCTTACTCAAAATAATGATTCCTATTTCAGCGTAACCATTCTCATTCTTCTTATGTGTAACAGTTTTTATAATGCCCCATTTTCTCACATATTCTCACTTAACCCCACTTCTTTCTCCCACTTGTGACCCCTCTAATCATACCATCAACGTCACTAATCATAGCAATATCATCAATCATGAGCCTCTTCCTCCTCTTTTACTACAATACGATAGAAGGCATTAGGAAACGATTCTCTTACTAAGCATACACTATAATTGCATATTTTTAAAAAAAACTAGGAAACTAGAGGGATCTCTCTTTGTTCTCTTTTTCGGCACTTGAGAGCTCTTTAGATCTCAAAAATGTATGGTTTATTATAGTATTCCTTAATTGATTAATTTTTAGATTTATTTATTTATAAAATGAATATTAAATTAAGTATATATATCAAAAAAATTTAAAAATAATCAAAATTTAAAGTTTTTGGCTTGAGAGGAAAATTAAAAATCTCGACTGATTTTAATTCTAGGATTTAGATAAACCAAATAATAACAATAGGAATCAATCCAATTCTGATTTTGATTTCTATGTAAACTAAACAGGTGGAGGAAATAAGTGATTTCGATGCCAATTCCAATGAAATATGATTCTGATTTTGATTCTCATTTCAATGTCAAACCAAATGGGCCCTAACTATATCCTCACCTCGTTCTATCCCATCCCTGCCCCATTGGTCTCATAATTAAGTATTATAATACCTTTATATATATATATATATAATTATCCTTCTTTATATTTTTTTTACAATCCTAATCTTCCTCTTTCATCACCTTCATCTTTATTTTTAACTATATTATTAATTTCATAATTTTTATTAAAAATTCATATATATCATTAGAAGCAAAGTAAGGTAAAGATGGCGATAAAGACAAGGTAGGAACAGGGATTTATCATTCCCTACAAGATGGAAATGGGGATAAAAAAATCTTCATTGTCAAGGATAAAGTGGGAACAAGGCAGGGACAACTATTATTTTCTTTGCTGAGGATGGGGACAAAGATTGAAGTCGTTAGTGCTGCTTGACTCTATTGCCATCTCTAATCCCCATCTCCACCTTGTTGCTATCCCTAATTGTAGTTGGCTTGTTTTGGGCTTCTTTTACTCTATTACAATGACCTGTCTATATAAGGTGTAGGTTGACTTAAATTGAGCTCAACGACTATCATGACCATTAGTTAATCCTGAAGCTTTGGCTAATCTCAAAGCATTGGTGCGGTGAACTTTGACACCCTTATATTTTTCTAAGTTGTTAGGTTGAATCCTGAAACTTGGAAGAGTTTTCACAAATTTAGGTTGACGTTGGGAGTAATTGAAGATCACTCCAAGAGATTTGTTAATCGAGATCAATCCTAAGAGCAATTCAAGATCACTCCTGAAAGCTTTACCGATTGGGGCTAGTCATAGGAGATTACTTCTGAAGAGCTTTACTAATCAAAAATTTTAAATATTTTCTAAAAGCTTTATACCATTTTATTTGCTCATGGTGATTCATAGAGGGTGACCCAGCAGCGGATTCAAAACAAGAAGCTAAACAAAGTGACAGTGGAATTCACCATCGAAAACACATGGATTGAAGATGGAAGACTTAAGATAGATAGGTTATCTTATTATCATTGATTATTAAAAAAAAAAGGTTCAACTAGGGTATTTTTATGTAACTTTATTAAAATTTTCATATAATTTATATAATTTAATAATACTATTAAATTATTATATTATGTTATATTATTTATTTTATAATATAATAAATAGTATATATTTTATATAATAAAGAGCTAGACTTCGTTATACTCGCATGTAGCCAAGCTCAGATCCGATATCCTTTTCATCCTTAAAACTACACGGATCATGGATCCTAAAGGTGAAATAGGTGGGGTAGCTTTGAGATTCATGTGGATTCAAGGGTAGAAAGGACAACCGAAACTAAGGCTTGGCTGCACACGAGTATATTCAAGTTTATCTCTTTATAATATAAAATATATATATTATGAATATTATTATATTATAAAATAAATACAATATAATATAATGATATAATTTTATTACAATAATAATTTAATAATATTATAAAATTATATTAATTATATAAAAATTTTAATATTAAATTATATATTATGTTACATGATATTAAATGTTATTAATATATTAGTATAAAATAATATAATAATTATAATAATAATTATACAAATATAATTACATTAAAATAATTATTATATAAATAATTTAATATAATATATTTTTATTGTTTATATACATTTAACTTAAAAAATTAATTAAAATTTTAATATAAAATATTATATTATAAAACTTATAATATTAATTATATTTATATGTTTCATAATAATTTTTATAACAGATAAGTTATTTAAGGAAATTTTTTTGTACAAAAATTATTTCCATCAGGTGGCAGGCTCACATTACCTCCCCTTGATTTTCGTGAGAATCTCAAATGCCTTAAGTAGATGGCTGAATTTGCTAAACCAAATATAAGAATCCTAAAATATTATTTCCACATGATACTAGAGAATCTTTTACAATTTCACAAACCAAATGCCCTCTTATGCTTACCTTGTATCATGCAATGACCAAATATTATCCTAACTTGATTGAAAACAATTTGCGACATGTATAATTAGTTTGTCTCCATCATCATAGCGTTTACTATTTTCTTATCTCAATCATCACCGTCTATGCGTAAGGCAGCTAATTGACACGAAAAAGTCTGTGATGGATGATCCATACAATTCCACTTGTGAGGTGGCTATGGCAAAAAATTTCATTTTGGAGGAATGAGGCAAAGAGGATGATAATAATAATAAAATCGAGTAGGCCCATAACGCCCAACCCATCAAATCCAGCAGGTTTGATGAATGTTCTGCTGTGCGTATTCGGCAGCCAAGAAGATAATAATAATAATAATAATAATAATAATAAAATTGAGTGAGGATATGTTGATAATCTTAAAGATGATCACTCGGAAGGCAATTGTATTAATATTTTAAGGAGCATATATATATATATATATAAGGGTATACACAAATTAAAAGCCAGTGGATGTACTCAAGTATATCTAGTCCACAAATGCCCAAAGAAAGAATTGACACAAACCCCACGTAGAGAGTCGTTTCTTTTTAGTGCCCTGAACCACTTCAAACTTTATTATTGTAGAACAGCATTAAACAGAATTAAGGACAGGAGAAAAAGATATTAATTCAAAACATGCACTTCGCAAGAGAGAAAATTAGAGGCATAATTTGGTCCTTCTTACATGAACACTTTGCCTGATCCAGTAATCTGCTGGAAACCATGTGTAATGTAAGTTTAGACAGAATGTTTGAAGCTTAGAATATGAAGCATTACACAGTTTTCCGGGATATACATACACAGAAACAACAGAGCCAAGAGATTTGGGCAAGTTCATGGCTGGTTTTTCCAAACTTCCATCCTTTAACTCCTTAATATTTTAATGTTCTAGGCACTGAGAGTCAATGACACGGCACTTGAAAGCTTGAACCTAAGAGGTTTCTTGGCATTCAGTGGCTGAAACAAAAACTCAGTATTTGGCTCGACAGCAACCTCCCTCAATTCAGAAGATGAAACCCCTTCACTTCGGTAATCACGGGGTGAATACAAGAGCTGGAGTCTTGATCTACCTGCATTCATGCTATGATATATAAATTAAAGATGGCAAAAACAACAATACTAGCATCCAGTCCTCTATCCTACCATTAAAATTTGATCATCATTGTCTATAGTAAATTTGTGGTTCGGCTGGCATATGATATCTATAATATGAGATTCATCTAACGAAATGTTCTGATAACTCTTAGAAGGTTATCGTCTTTAATGGTGCCTCAACTTGTGTTGAGAAAACGGTTAAGGCTGTGGTTGGATCATCACTGCTCAATATAGTAATTCATTACATATATAAACTCCTCTTTGAAAGTCATGAAGTGATTGAAAAGGCTCAATTGGTAAAATCACTCGGCATTGATAAGAGTGACCTAGCTTCCTCCCATCCTCATTCTCAATTTGTGGGGGGAAGGGGTGGTCATCAAATGATTTTCTCTATGTTTGCATCTCTTTGGACATTCTGTTATGCCCCAATTCCTAGGATGGATCAAGAATGCAACCATCCATCGCATATTTATAGCATGCAAAACGTCAACCACTACAAATCATCATTTAATTGAACTATATAAAAATTAATTTTTTATTTAATGACTCAATCTAATACCAACAATATATACACACCTACTACAATGTCATCACAATTGATAAACATATAGAGACTATCATCGTAACTAAAAACTAGAATAAAGATGCTAACTAACTAAAGAATCTAATAGGTGCTTTATTTGTTTCTACCTTATGTTTCTATTATATTTCTCTAAAAAAAAAAAAAAAAAAACAACCATAATAGACTTTTATAAACTTCTGTTAAGTAAGTAATGCTAAACATAAATCAGTAGATTAAGTAAGCATTACATTATAGAAGTTCCTTGTATCATATCATATAACAATAATAGTTTAACAATATTGCGTTAACAATAATAATAATTTAGTTTCAAATTCATGGATGTGTTATAGTAATTCCTCAGTCATTTAACTACCTACGGCCATATACAATCTCTCTAGTAGGGCCAATGCACTACATTTAACCCTACGGATGGGGAGGTTGGATCTCCGCATATATCTTCTGCAGAGGCGGATCTCGATATCAATCATCTCTCATTCGTAGTAACTGTGACTTTATATATACTATAGTATTAATCATGTTTCAGTGACAATAATCCAATTATTCATGTTCGATAATCTTAATTTTTATTCTTTATTTTCATCTATCATATTATTTCATAAAATCATTTGTTACATAGCTTCATATTGAAATCATAAACGATTTTCTCGTAATAATATTTATAGAAAATAGCAGTGATAGTAATCAGTCATCAAAAGATTATAAACCATTCTCACATGATAATAATTTACAACAATTAGTAATAATACTACGCAATTATATTTTACTTATATGATCTAAATTTTGTAATAAATAAGTCATGCAAGATTTAAACCTTTAATTCCATTTATGACCTTTCAAAAATAACTATCAATCAATTTTATTCCAAGATAACTAATCATATGGAACTTATGTCACATAGTAATAATATAAATTCAAATATTCATTTACTAGCTATAAAATAAATTCTTAGCAAACATATAATATTTATAAAATATTCTAATTTATAATTAAGTTATTTAAATTGGAGAGAACCAATCCTCAAATTTTGACATTTAAGATCTCCATCAACCTTCTTAATTCTTCAACCTTCACCTTTTTTATTCTTCTAAACTATTGATTTAATATTAAAAGACCTCAATTGAGCCCTATTTATAAAGAAATTTCCTAAAGTAAATAGATTTCCTACTCTTCATAAGATACTAATCTCCTAAAACCAATAGACTTTTAGTTCTCATAGGATACTGATTTTTTTAAGAAAATCAAAGAGATAAATATTTAGTAAATATTTAAAATAGATTCTTGACTCAAAACTAACTTCTAACTTATTTAGCCTAATTTTGAAATATAAAAAATTTGGAATAAAAACACCAAAAATCATCTTTAATCGCCGTCAATAGCATTTTCATAATCTATCAGAAGTTCGTCAGCATTAATATATGTTCATAAATTTGCTTCTAACTTCCTCAATTGAACTCCGATTTGAGTAATTCAAGATGCATTAGAAAGTTATCTCAATACCAAACTTTATGAATATAGATTCAATAAAAAATTCTAATTATATTATTTTTGATAATTTATAAATTCAATTCCATCAAATTGAATCTTAATATAAAGTGAGCTACTCAAAAGGTTAGTTCTCACACATTCCCTCTCTATTTTAATAAAGTTATAGCGTTACATATTCTCCCAAAAATAAGAATGGCAATGGGATGTGGTGGAGTAGGTTGCAACTATTTTTTACCCACCTCATCTCTGTCCTTGATTTCCCATATCCTACCCTATCCCTTGTTAGAGAAATAATTTTATTTCCCATCCCCGACCCTACAAAAAACAAGCATCCTCAACCTAACCCCTACTCTTTTTCTTTTTCTTTTTTTGAATTTATCTTAAAAAGCATGCTTTAAATATATTTAAAAACTTTTAAATATTTAAAAAATAAAAAATTTAAAAAAATAGATTCAGAGTGGATTCAGGGCAGGTTTCGAGGTGAGGAGCATATATATACTAGCCCCACTTTGACCTTGATCACAAGATTTTTAATTTTTCTTGAAACTCGTTCCGAACTCAATCAAAGCTTGAAGACCAAACCTCGATCAAGATGGGTCCCCATCGAGTCAGGCTAAAATCACCATCCCTACCTAGAAGTTTGATGAGATGCCACATCAAAATCTTTCCCACTGTGTTTTTCCATTCAACACAAGCATTTATATTAAAAAAAAAAAAAAAGAAAAGAAAAAACTGGCTGGACCATTGTAGTCATTCTTGCATCCAGCATTCTGCTTGTAAGCAACCATTCTTTGAATCCTGGAAAACAATGTGGTGTTAAAGGCAAGGATTAAAGTATCAGACACCATCAATGATCCTGGTCAATGGCTGCATGTATGCATCCCTTATAAAATAATGCCACAGCTAAACATGCACTGAAAGAAAAGTTAAAGAAGATTGCATCAATTTGCACAACCTAATCATAATTTCATGACCTAGAATTCTGCTTGTGAAGGTGTCATTCCTCAAACTTCTGAAAAATCTAAGTTGTTAAAGACTAGGGCTAAAATGTAGATATCACTATCACTGTACTTCAGGTCAGGGCTGCATGGTATGTGTACTTTACAACATCATGCCAAGGCTTCACACGCACTAAAAGAAAAGATAAATAGAATTGCAGAAAGACGCATAACAAACAGAATAATGTGTGCCAGGATTCCCATTTCGCAATTCTCAAACATGTTTCAAAACTGACATAGTTAAAATACTATCTTAAACCATGTTAAAGACACCTGTCAAGTGCTGATAAAAATGCCTTAAATGCTACATTTGACATAAGCCCATGAGAAGAGCCTTGTTTCTGTTCTAGATAAACTGAAGCTTCCCAAGTTACAGTCTGAAACAAGTTAACACAGTGCAAGTCAATCACTTACCAATGCCAGACTAGCAACAACCAAAGGGGCTGGAGGTTGCTTTCTCAAGAATTTGAATACCTTAGATGCAAAATTCGTTGTATATTGGACAAAAGCTAGTGTCCAAACCCATATTATCTTAATATTTTGTACTCTTCAAAAAATTAAATATGTTCTTCTTTAAAATTCATTTGCACTAGGAAATAGAAGAAACCATAACATGAGAGGCACAAGGGTCCAGGTTCTCCAGGTATTCCAGGGGAAATTCAAAGGAGAATATTGTGAAGGGTCATTGGATGATTTAGATAAAATGAGATCTGTTCATACTGATAAGCTGCAGGTTGCAAGTTGTTTGTATACATTTCTTTCATTTTATCATGGTTTTCACTAAATGACATAGAATACTACATATGCATGTGGTTTGCGGCCCCATGTATCAGATGATGAGTCAAATCCAACATCCAATGGATGTAGATGACTCTTATCATCAGTTTCAAAACCTTAAGACTGGTATATGCTTAGCCTAACACCACTATGGCAATTGCTATCCATACAACACCCATATGGTAAGGGTTATCATACTTAGGTAGATGGTAGTGCTCCATATTCATCAAAATGTGGTGGAGCACACGACATATGAAACGGTAATAGAATTAGTGACAATAAGAACTTCCCACTGTATTGACAAGTGAACCACCTATGTATTGTTAATGAGAAACATGTTCATTTGGCTGACTATGAATTTAAAGCTTATTTGTATTATTAAGCTGTAAGAATAATTTCATACTGTTAGAAAATGTTGAATATGAATTAGCAGAGATTGTGAAAATGATTAATCACAGAGGATTTCTCTAGATTGATTTAAGTGTATTTGTTATATGTAACACATTATACACCACATCATGTAGTTAATATTGGTCTAAAGTAGAAGGAAATTGAATAAAATAGTGTTTCTTTTGACAAACATACATATATGTTTGTGGCAGTGTCATATAAGTACAACATGGAATATGCAACTTGTTAGCATGGGAAGGATATACAGTGCTTTAATATTTTTTTTCATGATTACTAGAAATGCAAACAGTTTCTAATGAAAATTTTAACAACTAGTTCTAAAATATTTTCTTTTTTGCAATATATTTATGCCTTATTTTTAAACCAACGAATTTAGATTATGCTTGTTGATTATGGTCGCATGTCTCCTACCTGCCTGACAACCTATTTCTTTATATAAATATAATGGCCAATGAGATGGTTGAGAAATTACCAGAACCTAACATAGTTGGCTTTTGGATGATGAAACGGCTAACTTTCGATCTCTTCAAATTTCTCAAAGTCTGCATGTCATCTTGGTTTCCTTTAAATTCAATGAACTCACCAAGAATGTTTCTATCACCCTTAAGTTCTAAGCTGCACAGGATGTGGAATACAATCTAATTAGAATCTTTCTCTTCATACATGGTACTGGCGAAAAGAAAAAACCAGATGTATGAAAGTCATGTTACATGCCAACAAAATGAGAAATGGAACTAAGATGAGACATTTAAAATTTCCCAAGATTTGAAACATGTGGACATAAGATATGAATGCACCTGCAGTAGCATGATTAACACATGCATGGATTGTCTGCACATACCAATATATAAAGTAAATCTACAATAGTGGTTGATAAAGTAGGTAATGCATCACCAGACATCCATTTGGAGAGTATGTTACAGAACTTCCTTCTCAGTGATACCTAAGCAAATTAAACATTTTGATGCACATTTAATGTGCTCACACCAATATGTTTAATACATTGTGCATGGAAACAATAGATTTAAGTTTCCATTTTCCCAAAAACGTATTAATCTCTATATAATGTTAGGCTGCACTGTCATGCTTCAATGTCTAGTAAATTTATTTGACTGGTCAGCAAACAAGGACCTTTAGAATATGGATGGTAAAAAAATGGATGAACAAGATCTGATGGCTAAGTACGTTGAATACTTGTGGGGATTTTGTCGTCTGATACAATTAAGGTACAAAATATGATTAAATTAGACTAGGAATGGAGTGTGATATACCATATGTCTTCTTGCTCCTAAGCAATTCCAAAATAAGTCTCAAAATTTACCCAACAACAAAACATATGAAGCTTACATATATTAAAGCATTAAATCTTATGAGATGATGTGAATATTTGAGAATCTTTCAGAAGATTAAGCTATAGGTAAGTATAAGATTATCAAAACCTCTGAGTTAAGATATTATAGTAGAAGATTCCTAGTTAGGTTAAAAATCTGCCCATTCACTGCAATGACTTCTTTATCCAGATGAAAGAAGCACATGAAGACCGTCTTTCTGAGTACCGTGGTGCTGGCCATCTAACAAAGAAAAAGATAATCCACTCTAATTGATCTTTAGTTGTAAAATTATTTCCACATGTTAACCCGTCTTGGTTTCACCATAGATGGGAAAATTCCAGCAACAAGCTCATTGCATGTTTTAGTTAGGGGCTTGGAGCCTTCAACAGAGTTGCGACTGTGGATTCAAGGATTTGAAAACTTATCCTGATAAGTCCTTGAGTCAAATGTTTCCAGGGTTTCTATTATTGCAGTTCATCATCTTCTTGTGAGTGAAATAATGAATAAACAATTTACTTCATAGCACTAAACTTCAAGTGCCCTGCAGATTTACTACAATGTGAAGTAATATCTTTGCTTATTCGAGTCTTTCGCATTTTTCTCCAGAAAATAAGAACCCAGCCCTTACTAGGATCCAAATCCATATGAGTTTCTTAAGAAGAAGGTTTCCTAACAGCTCAGACAGCTAGTCACAAAATGCATGGGTGTGAAGTAATCCTAAGCAAATCCATAGTTGTTTCCATGTGAAGCATGTCTGCTATTAACAATCATGTATCTTTCGTTCATTTATTTAATTAGCTTTCTTGGATATCTTATGCAAATCAGTGTGAGTTATTATATAATTAGCGAAATCAGTTGCTGTTTCTCCTCTCTAAAGACCTGATCTTTGACAATGATCAAATTGGGATACCAAAATCCTTTCTGATTCTGTTTTTAAATTGATATATTCCAATCTGAACACTCCCAGAAATTTCTACCGTTCATAAATCAACATACATACCATAGGTACACATTTCCATGCAACATTTATGCACTGGCATGGTAGCATGCAATTGAAAGCATTCTTCAAAGTGAAGCGATTTCCAAACTCTGAGGATTGCTATCAATAACATGCTGTATTGTCAGCATGGGCAGGGTATGCTTCATCACAAATACATGCAGTCAGAAAAAATGAAGAATTAATAGCATGTTGATGTATTGACATAAATTCTAAAGATGAATATGAAAAAAGATATACAGAATAACCATCACCATACTCAGCAAAATGATCTCCCAACTCCTTTTACAACATCAAATAGAAAATGAAATATAATTGTTGCTAGAAATGTACCGATCCCACATTGGTGATGTACTGAGAATAAAATTAAGCTTCTGATATGACCCATCCTGCATTTCTCTCCACTTTTCAAAAGAAATGACCTCTGGTTGTAAAGCAATAGAAGAGGAAGGCCTAAAGAATTACACAACTCGAAGCATGAGCATGAGTAAAATGCAGGAGTAATATATAACACAAACTATTAAATTATAATTGACTTGCTAACAGAGAAAATGCATACCCAAATAAATTTATTTAAATTTTTTACACCTTGTTCTCTCAGTTTCAAGTCATAAAACCATATTAAACTGAGAACTCAAAAACTTAAGCAACTTGGTTGCAAAGCACACGTGAATTTTTAAGAGTTCAACCACAACCAGTTACCCAAAAATTACAACTGCAAATATCAGGCCATATCATAAGCATTCAGTATCACACCAACACTGGGAGGGTTCTTAAAGCATTACTGACATCCCATGGTTCCCCTGAAAGACACAAAACTGGTCAAACTCTGCAATACGGAATGATGATCAAAGTTGCCAGATTCGAAAATGCAAGATTAAAACTGAAAACTAGATTTGTGGTAAAAAAAGCTGCCTGAACAATCAAAGTGTAGAGAAAGGGGAAACCTTGCAGATATATCCGATAAAACACACCTGCAATACTTGTGAAAGTTATGGGGGTAAAAGAAAATGCCTAAGTGTGGTTGTTATTGGTCATTTTGACCTGATAAATTATGAGCTTCTTGGTGAATGACTATAATGTATGTGCACATATTGGTGCACATATTGGCAAGCTAATCAGTGAAAGAAAGTATGTGCTACGAAGTGTGTGTGTCTGTACAATCTTAGGTTATTACACAATATTTTGAATATTTGGACATGACATGACCCAGAAAACAACAATTTATTTTGGAGATATATCATGTAAAATAAATTCCAGGACTGCTCAAAATAACAGAATCATTCATTTATATATATATATATATATATATATATATATAACAGAATCATATATATAAAAAAATACACATCAAATAAAAAACTATGCATGTAAGAACAGAAAATAATGCCATCAAAATATTTGTGTTGAATCATGTTCATACACACCTGCAATTTGGATTTGGGAGTACAACTTTGCCAATTATGTGCTTTTTTGGCAAAGGTACCCCCCTTTGCTCCAAGTATGATTGAAGAATTGCAACTTGTTTGTTAATTTCAACAACCTAAATACAGAATTATTTTAGAGTGAAACTACTATGGTTAACAGAAGTGAAGAAGAAAAATTAATCTAAGAATAGTACTTTGTAATCTAAGTTCCAGCAACTGAGCAGAGTTACAAACACGTAAATCAACTATGATCATGTGAAGCATGCTAGATTTCTGTGATTTCAATAATTATTTTCTTTTCATATCATGTGAAACTTAGATAGCATATATATACAACATGGAAAAGTATCAGACAAACAAATATGCTCCAAATTTTTTGATTCCTCTTCAATTTTAGAGTTAAAAGGAGTTAGAAAATGGTAAATATTGTTTCTCAAGCTTTGAATTTTATTAATTTTAGATCAAAACCAACATGTCATGTTCATTCCATTAATCAAAATGATGATATCCTAAATCAATTTCAAAAATGTTGTTCTGTGTACCTGCTGATTATTTTTTTATCTAGTTAGTTACCTGGTAGGTTTTTTTTTTTTTTTTTTTTTTTTTTGAAAAAAAGCATGTACCATAAGGAGTGAAAAGAAATAAATGGAAATATTTGGTGTAATGCTAACTGCGAAAAGGTCTTTTGATTAAGTGTGGTTGCAATAATGCTTGATCTAAATGGAGTTTGGAAGCAATTGAAATTTAGTCAAAATGAGACTTTATAGTAGGTGTGCCATCCTAGTTAGGTGACATTAGCTAATAATGGACAAAATGGTCAAGCTGAAGTCGTTGTTTAATGTGGATGACTGATTATATGTTAATAGCCAGTCATAGTACGAAACTCGAAGTATGAAATATGCACTTGAAATTATGATAAAAGGAGATGGTGGAAAAGCATCTGGGATGGTATTGCCATGTGCGACAGATATCTGAGAAGGCATCAGTAAGGACGGAGCTTAGATTTTGGTGAAAGGTCAGAAAAAAAAAAGTAGAGGATGAGTTGAGTCGACATAGATGGAAGTTGTGCAAAAGGATTTGCCAAAAGTTTGCATGGAGAGAGAATGTAGCACTTGAATGAATGAACTGCAAAGAAGTAATCAGCTAATAGAACATATAGCTGGAATAAGGATGGCCATAGACTATAAAATTAAGCTTGCTATCTATTTTAACTCACTGCACTTGGATTTTGCAATTATGAAATGAATGGAAATGTAATTATTCATGTATTGCCTTGTCCTTTGTCCCACTTCAAGGTTTAGGAAATCAGACCCTGATGTTCTACCAATATCAGCAAGTGAAAGCCTCTTTAACTATCACTAGGATTCATCAGCCATTCTGTTATTAATCAGCTCTTAAATGTATATACCCCTTAAATTTCTGTCCAAATTTATTCATTGCTATCACTTTATCACTAAATACCATCAACATAGATGTCTGAAATTGCTTCTCTTGGAGTCGTACGATTATATAAATCAAGTTGTACGGGGAATGGGGAATGTATTAGGAGCTATGTTAAATGTGTTCTGCTAGCTCTAAATTCAAGATTACATATAGACTGAAATATTCACCCTCAGAATATAGCACTCGGTCAGTTCATACAGATATTTCCATGCTGTTTGGTGCATAACTTGCAGACAAACCAAACGAATTTATCTATAAGAATCAAATGCATGAGATGAGGCAAAAATTCAGGAAAGGAAACGAGAATGCCTACAGGATCCGGATAAGCCTCAGGCTTATAATGTTCCTTGTCACCAGTACAAACCCAGCTTCCGTCCTTCGCAACCTCCACAAACCCAGAAAAGTTCCTCACTGCCACCACCATCACTTCCCTGCAACAATAAATTTAGCCTCTTTCATCCCTCCACCAAAGAAATTAGAAGTTATAAATAGCAACTACGAGCAGGAACCAACATTTTGGTGACGAGAACTACATCAATGTGCTGCCGGAAGCCGGAATCGGGATCGGGAATTCGAAGCCCAACGAATGCCTTCCCACCATGGAGCTTCTCCAACCTGGAAGAAATGAAAGATCGAATGAGTCATTCGGCTATGACAGGGTTAAGGTTTGGAAGGGGGCAAGAGAGAGGGATGAGGGATACGGGGACCTGGCGGCGACGGCGAAGCTCCCGTTAGCGTCGGAGCTTTTGACGTCCGGGAGGGCGTCGTCGCCGCAAGCATCGTCGCCGGAGAAGAGTTTCCGGAGAATCTCGCAGACGGCCAGGCTGCAAAAGATGATCACCACCCACATGGCCATCGCCGGCTCTCTTCAGGAGATTTTTGAATTCCGGTTTTTGATCGTTTTCTTGATGCCGGGAGTTGGAGGCGAGTCGCGAAACCGCAGCAGAAAATGCTTAAACGAGCGAAAATTAGTCCCGACCAGGCGAAGACTGCTGCCGAGACGCGTTGCATATTTCGTCATGGTTGGTGTCGGCAACATTTGAGGGAATAAGATACGTTGAGAGAATATTAGTACATGGGAATGAGATTCGATCGTGACGTAAAGTAATTAAAAAAAATAAAAAATAAGAGAGAGAATGAGATTCGATTGAAATTAAAAGATTGCTTAAGGATAAAATGGTAAATCAGCTTATAATTTTTTTTTGGTATAAAAAGATATTATTCCTTAATCAAATATCTGGGAAGATGGGAGAGCAATAGGGAAGCGAGACGACTAACGAGCTAAGAGGGAGGAGGAAAATATATATATATATATATAAAAAGGCGTACTGGTTGGTTGGACGGTCAAAAGGGTCTCCACATTTTTATAGCACCTTCTTTTTTTTTATTTTTCTTAATTTTAAAAATAAAAAAAATAAAGAAAATAGAAGGAAAAGCTAGGGTTTGCATCCATTTCAACTACATTCGAATCTTATCGATTAAGGCTTACTGGAGTTTTTGTTGGCTATTTAAGGTTTGCTTTTAAGAATCATTTGCTGATTTGTTTAATTTTGTACTATCTTATCAAATTCTTTAATTAAATTCTTCATTTCATTGATTAATCATTTTTAAATTCTAAATTTATGCTGCGCTTGAAGTATTTGATGAATGTTAGTGTTTTAAATAGCTTGTATGGTCTTGCACTTTCATATTTTTTGAAATTAGTCATGAAACTAAGCACTGAAATTTTTTTGAATTAAGAAGATTGTTAAGCCTGTCTTCAAAAGGCCATAATTCTATCAATTTTCAACGAAATTGAGTGAACTTTGCATCTAACTTAAAGTTCAAGATATCTAATTTCTACAAGAACAAATGGTATTCTAAATTCATTTTATACAAAAAGTTATGGTTGTTTTACAACTGAATGTCTAGTTTGAACCTTTTGTTGGAAAAAAAAGATTTAAAAAAATAGCCAATCAATTGGAATGAGTTAAGCAAGTTAGGGCTGACATCCTTAGATGAAAACTTTAGACTTCTAGAGAGTTTACCACTCTTTATATGAGCAAAAGATGGTTGTGGCCTAGCCAGTGTAAAATTAGGCCAAAGTGGATGGTTGCTTTAGGGACTTTATTGAGTAGGTTGATTATATCTAAATATTTGGTTTAGAACTTGGAATTGAAAGTTTGGTTTTGAAATGTTTGTTTAAGCTTTGAAGAAAATCAAAATTCTATCTTAAATCGAACTCTTAACAAGTTTTTGAAAAAAAAAAAAATGAGAAAGAAACTTTTAAGTTGAGACACGTTAGCATGGCCACATATCCTTAGTTTTCTTAACTTGGTATATGCTAAATTTTGCTTGAACCAAGGTTAATTTTGCATATGTTGATTTGTTTTATATTTTGGAACAATTGAAATAAAACTTTGAACAACATTTTTGGCTATATTTTGGTCTATTGATTTTGTTAACTTACTCTCATTTATCATTTTGCAAGAGATGCTTCCCAAGCTTGAAAGCAAAATTTCTTTATTATGATGTTGGTTTTCTTTTGTTATTTGGAAGATGTTTTCATCTTTTGATGTAAATGTGCTCAAATGAAACTTATAAATTTAGGTTTGAAAGTATGCATGTAAAAGTGCTATAAAGCACTAAAGGAGGAAACCATTATGTAATGTATACATGCATGTAAAGACTTATGTATTCAAATTTAGAAATGAATGGAAACACTTCTTGAACTCAGAGCTTATATATAGAAAGAGGGGAGTGGATTTGGTTATATTCGAATATAGCCAAGTCTGGATCTGATTACCTCCTCTACCTTTGGATCCACATAATTCATGAATCTTAATGACAGAAAAAATAAAAAAGATGGGATGACTCTGTGATCTGTATGGATCTAATGGTAAAAAAGGTAACCAAATTCTGAACTTGACTACATTTGCCTATAGCCAAGTCTACCCCTATATATATATATATATATATATTCATAATAAATGTGGATGTTCAGGTGGGATTCAAGAAAAATAAGGAACCATTTTTGTCATCTCTACCTTGACTATACTTACATTATGATTTTTTTTTTTATAGGTGAGACTTGTTCTTAAGCTTTGTAGTTCTTTTGAAAACCCTTGCGAGAAAAAGGGTCATGACCAATCATCCCTAGGATTAGGGTTTGACATTGGAACTTGGGAGCTTTGTCGATCAAGGTTGGTCTTAGGAGTGTTAAAGATTACTCCTAGAGGCAAGTCTCTTAGGACGAAGTTGACCTATAACTTGTGAGCTTTATCAATCAAGGATGGTCTTGAGAGTAATTAAAGATCACTCCTAAAATCAAGTTTCTTAAGTCGAAGCCTGAAACTTATATGCCTCATGGGGCACCTCTTAATTGGCTTTTATTAGTTTTTGACTAGCTTAATTTTCAAGATGCTTCCATGGCCTTCGACTAATTTGTCCTTCGAGTGATCAAGCCAAGGAATGTTAATCGAATATAAAGTTGATCCGAGTTACTTTGGCAGAGTTGTCAATGGTTGTTTGGCTGATTAATTATGTTGAGTATTACTACTTCTTCGCTAAGCTTAAGCCATGCTTAGACTTCAATGGGTTGGCTTTGAGTAACTAACTTCTTTTCAATTATTTTTCTTTTAATGATTTGAAGCTAATTTTGCTTGTATTCATCTTTAGAGGCCTCTTCAGCTTGGCTGATTGAATACCCAGCCTTAACTCTTTAGCTCTCGATTTTGAATCACCAGCCTTAATTCTTCAACTCGACCAATTATGCTCTAGTCAACATCTAGGGCATCGTATAGCAACATAAGAGCTTTAGAGCTCTTCAAGGGGTCGATGGAATCTGTGGTCCCATCGTATGGCTCTAACAAATGTATCTTAAATTTAGAAGGCAAAGGCCCAACTATTACCTCTTTGGTGAATGGTGGCTTCTTAGGGAGGGAAAGCTCATTGGATGGGTTTGCCCCTAACTTGGACGTGCTTTATGTCTGCCCTAATTCTTTGGTTCATCTTCTCTAGTTGCTAATCAATTTGGCATTGGCTAGTTGCAGGGATCTTTGGACTGATATGCTCATCCAATCATGACAATCGATCTTAAAGCTCCCCCTTAAGACAGCCATCTTGGCATCCATCCCTTAATTTGTCGATTTTGGGGGCCTTGAGGGTTCTCATCGAATTTGGGTTAAGGTCAAGTAGTGCTGGCAACTCAATAGGCTCTTTAATCAGCTTTTGGTTGATTTATAGAACTGGATTCTTGCAAAATCAAGTTCTAGACCAAGTTAGTCAGCATGTCAACGTGCTACAAAAGGTATTGAATTGATCCTAAGTAACTACTAGTAGTGGTGGAGGATTTAGGATGGTCAAATTTCTCGCAGAGTGTTAGAAGCCAACTTGAGGATAGCTCATGCCTACTTGAGCGATGCTTGCTCTTTAGTTTCTTCATTTAGATAGCATGGCTAAGTGCTCTTACATGCTTCCTATAAACAATGTTAATCTGTTGACATCCGAATCTGATTTCTGCATACCAACCAATAAAAAAGATTGTAACAAGATACTCTCTAGCCAATTCAAACGCTCCTACAAGGTTGAGAAAGGTGAAAAGTAAAAAAAAAAAAGGTCTGAAGATTATTTCCGAGAAGCCCTCCCATACTCAAATCAACATAGGATATATAAGAAAAAGGCCTAGACTTCCTTAAGTTAGCGCTTACAACTTTTGAGCTTGAGCTTAGTATTCTCCAATATTTAAAAGATCTCGAACTACTTTTATAGGTATTTTAAAAAGTGTCTTTCTTAGGTTAGTCGACTCATTGATCAACAACTTGAATGAATTGAATCTCTAAATAGGATAGTACCAAAGTACTTCTTAAATAGTATTGCAGAATTTTTTTTTAAATAAGACGATGAACTTCTACTCAAATTAATCGACGCTTTTAGTAAGATTTTTAAAAATATTTATCAAAAGGTGTAAAGTGCCAGCCCTGCAGGCTTCCCTTGGTTGATCTGTGTTTGAATGATACCATTTTTCCAATCCAAAAACTGATTCTATTACGTTTTGTTTTGTTATACCATAATCTCCGTATAGTGAAAAATTAGCCTTTTTATATTTGTAATCAATGGTTTTCTTGAAGAACATATATTTCAAATCTAGTAAAGGAAAAACCCAGAATACATTCCAAGGCCAGCTGATGATTTCCATACATCTGTAAGCATGTGGCATAGTGATGGAGTTCTGCAGACTTAGTTTTAGGTATCTAAGAGAGTGATGCACGGCAATGGCTTAAGAAAATTGAACTGCCTCCCCCAACCACGGGAATAGGAAGCTTCGCCTGGGTTATAGGCCGAGCTTAGTCTCTCCGAGGAAACATGTTCGTGAGCCTGCTGATAGATAAAACAGGGGAAGAGATGCGTTTCCTTTGCTAGTTTAGAAATCTATGTTTTAATATATAATTCTAGAATACTAAAGATAAGAAGAGTTATTACATGCCAGATCTTGTAACGTTCATATATGATAGTTAAGACTGATAATATTGTGAACATATTAAAATTTCATAGAGGTTATCTCCATTCGTTGGAGATAGCATCCCTACATATTTAGAGAGAGACAGTTATTTACCCATATTCGACAGCCATTGGCTAACTCAGCTTTTAAAGTTTCAATTTTTTGCAGGCTATCATCAGTCCCTGATGTCCAACTTCTCCCGAGCAGTTTCAGTTTCGGACTCATATCTAACTTCAATTACTATCATCTAGAATTTCCTTGTATCTTACACATAAGGCAATTTACATCAATATATATATATATATATATATATACGTAAGGTAAAACATTTTGTACTAAGCTTGTGATCAGTCGCTTCCAGTGGTTTTCAACACAAACTAAACAAACCAGCATACATGAAAACCACTAGAGAAGGCTGATATCTATAGTGTGTCATGGGATGAAAGGCAGGAGAAGACAGCTACAGCCTACAAGATGATAACATCTCGTAATATCTTGATTGATGAGAAAGGAGAATTATTAAATGCACAGGTAGGATACCAAGAAATGGAAGCTTTAAGCAACCACACAAAGAAATCACAACCCAGAGAGAGAGAGAGAGAGAGAGAGAGAGAGAGAGATCCACGCAGGTACATTAGATAGTTCGATAATCCAAGTTATTGTGAAAAAAGAACTAGAATAAGACTTTCATGAAACTTTTTGAAAGATATTCCAAACAGGCTTTGCACTCCCCTTTCATAAAAAAAGGTTAATATTCCAAACACATAAATCCTGTTACATGTTCACTAAGCAATAAGTAGCTCGTTCAATAATGTCATAATGCTGTTTCCACTGGCATACAAGGGGCAAGTCCTGAAACTTTCCAGACTATCCTACTACACCTGCATGAAGCCAGAGGGTGATAATCACCATGCAAGAAGTCACTTCTACAAGGCAAATTGACCTGAAGTTATGCATTCAGGCCACACCTGTAAGAAGTGAACTGCCAGGCACAGGTCCAGTATTCATCTGCTGCGTTAGTCTAGGGTGGTTTCCAACTTCAAGATGATTGTATGCATCTACGACGACAAGTAATTACCCTTACATTTTATCAAGAGTCAAAAGTTGCCATAATGAAAGCAGTTAAACTATTTCTAGAACCTAAAGAACAAGAATTCCTCCAACTTTCTTTTTTCCATGTCACACCTTTAAGAGTCAGTGTTTTATCATTTTCTTGAAAAGATAATGCAAAATTCTTGGTCTACCATATAAGGACATGGAATCCCAAAAGATCTTTATAAGAATAATTCAGACATACCAACTGATCTGAAATGGATCTGAAATGATCTGAAATGGATCATTCTCCTCAGGAATAAGATATCACACATTCAGGTTTTTCCTCAACAAAATAGACTCAGATGACCTCACAATAAATGCAGCAAACTTATGCACAAAATCTGCTTTTAGAACTTGAAAATACTAGCTAGTGGTGGCAACACCTATCACATGAGAACTTCATGACCATTTATCAACTACAAGCAACTTAAAATATAACCAGACAAATCATGGTGACAACCTTTTCCAAAAACTCCAACCATGCAACAACCCAAATATACGGTGAAATCAAATCTCTGAAGGCAGAAAAGATGAATTTTCCATAAGATGAAATAAACTGATATTGTGCTTGTAAGACCCGACCTTTTTGGACTAGCTTACTTTATATTAAGATGCAATTTGACTAGATTGAGATAAAAAAATAATATAATTAGAATTTTTAATTGAATCTATATTCATAATGTTCAGCATTAAATTAGCTTTACAACGCATCTTGAATCACTCAAATCAGCGGTCAATTGAGAAAGTTGGAAGAAATTTTATAAATATATATCGGTGTTGACAAATTTTAATAAATTATGAAAATATCATTGACGGTGATTAAGGATGATTTTTGATATTTATTTAAATTTTTATATTTTAAAATTATGTTAAAAGAATTAGAAGTTAGTTTTAAGTCAAGAATCTATTTTAAATATTTAATGAATATTTATCTCTTTAATTTTCTTAAAAAAACCAGTATCCTACAAGAACTGAGAAGTTTATTTATTTTATAAGACTAATATCTTATAAATAGTAGGAAATCTATTTGCTTTAAGAAATTTATTCATAAATAAGACTCAATTGAGGCCTTTTAATATCAAGTCAATAGTTCAGAAGGATGACGAAAATGAAGGTTAAATGATTAAGAAGATTGATAAAGCTCTTGAGTGTCAAAATTTGAGGATTAACTTTCACTAATTTTATTAGTTCTCACCAATTTTATTTGAATCATGCAAGTAACTTGATCATACATTGAGATTTTTATAATGTTGCAAGATTGCCAAAATTTTATTTTATAATTGATGAATAATTATTTGAATTGAAATAATTGCTAAACTTTCATGTAATCAATTATTTTGAAATAATGAGATTTTATAATTACTTTTGAAATGTTATTAAAGACTTAAACTTTGCATAGTATGTTTATTATAAATCTGAATCAAGTAAGTAGGCTAATTATAAATTAAAATATTTTTATAAATTATAAATATCGATTCAAAAATTTACAAATTACTCATTAAATATTACTATTTTATTTTCTTATGCATAATTAATGCTTTAATGTCTACTATTATACAGTTGTTTTTGCATAACTATGGCAAATACTAGATCAAGTGAGTAGATTATAAATGTTAAGAATTACTATTATTATGAAAATTTTGTTGGAAGGAAAAATAAAATATCAGGCTTTGAAAAAAATGAATTCCATGCTTTTTAAAAAATAAAATTTATATGATTACATGAATAAGTAAATATTAATGAATATAGAATTATTGATGATAAAATATGACTAAAAAATGGTAATATAGTATGCCTCATATCGTATAGCACCGGTTTTCGGTACAACAAACCTAGATGAGAGGTAATGAAAGCTTCTATATTTCAACTAGAGAAGAAGGCTATTGTCCTTTTCTCAAGTCAATTTAGCCAGAAGTTTTATTTGTCTATCATTTGCCTGGAAGGGAAGAAAAGTGGTCCCATCCTATCTTTGGATAAAAGGAAGGCTAAGGTGATGGGAACTTGCATGGACAGGGTATAGGTCTTTAAGTGTGCGTACAAAGAGGTTCATAAAAATCTGTTCAAGTACAAGCTCTACTCCACATTCTCTGGCTATATTTTCCATTTACGTATCTGTTCCTCTAAGCAATCAATTTTTCCTCTATCAGTAAACCCTCTTACAGAAAGCTCGATCGATGGTTGAGTTCTGTTTACTGAGGCTGCTTGCATATTTCATTGTTTCAATAAACTCATGGTGGGGTTTCCCCCACATTTCCTTTTAAAAATATTTGCAGGTCAACAGTCCACAATATCTTTCAGCAATATGCTAAATGACCTCTTTTCCACATCTTCTGCAAAAGTAAACAAACACAACTAGCAGTTCCATTGTAAATAATATCAACCTCTCTTCTCATAATCTTCCCATCAGCTATATTTGTAAATTTGGACAGTATCATTTCTTTTACATCGTGATATCTCATCACAAAGCTCCTTATGTCATAAGAGAGTGAGAAAAGCAGTTGACATTTAGACCATAATAAAAGGTTCTTGTGAGAATAGGTTTTAACTTTGAATAACTAGTCAATATCATAGCACACTTGCCATATATTAATGTTAAAATCAAAAGATTCATAACCAGGGCCAAAATCACCCTAAATGATCTGGATCTTGCCCTTGGCTTAGGAACTATTAGAATCATAAGATCTAGATTTATATTATGCATCATGTAATCCCTTAGGTCACAAGATCCAACTTGATCCATAACAGCCAATTACTTTTCAAGCCAAGAAATGATGTTGGTACATTCTTTCTTTCTCTCAATAGTCATAACTCCAAATTTCTTTCGAAAGCAATGATAATGCTCTAACATATATTACGCATGTTTATTTCAAACCTTAGTAGCTGAAATCTTGAACCTAGGGTAACACACCTACTTGGAAATCTTCCTCAAATCTCAAATGTGCACCTGCTTCCCGAGCACTTTCTTACTAAAAGAGTCCCCCCATCCACACCCACACCCACACCCACACCCAATCTCGCACCCACTCCCAGTTCTAGCAACTAAGCTCCAAAACACAAATATCCAAATATTCCCCAACAAGCATCTTTAAGAGTTTGGGCAGATTTATAAATTAAAGCCAAATGAACATAAACAATACTATAATGGAAAGAAAGATGTCATACCACTCATGTTATTGCTTATGAAGCATGTTATGCATGTAAGAGTTTTTGGATGCCCCATTTATACTAAGGATATCCCACATCTTCATGGGAGAAAAAAAATATATATAAGGGCATCGTATTTGGCATTTTTAGCTTTCTTTTGCCTTTTAACTAACATGACCTCACTTATGTAAAATGATTCTCAGGGACCCCATTAATCAACATCCAGCTTCTTTTCTTCCATCTTAAACAGCACAAAGTGACTCCCCTCTGATGTTGTACAGGCTCATGTTAGTCACTATCTATTTATTTATTCTGACAAAGACTGGCAATTTAGGCAAATATTTAAAGTATAATAAGACTGCTGTATCTCCACCCATTGGGTCCTATTCGTGAGCAACCTATCTGCAGAAAAAGTCTTCCAAGTCTCTTATTGTTATGATACTATCATAATAAGAAAAGAACAGACCCTCCTAATGGATAAAAACTATGCTTTCTTGAACAACCTTCCAACAGGATATAAAAAGACATCAGTAAGCTGCAGTTTATTCCTAGGAAAACCACTGAGGCATAAATACCAAGTCACATTTGCAGAAAAATACTAATAGACATACATTGAATACTCCATGAAAATGGAAACTACAATTCACAAGCACCAATGTATAAAAGAATAATGGTCACATAAACCTCAATCTGTTACTGAAACCATATTTCTCAAACATCACTAAAATATATGTTTGAATTGATTCAGGAACATGCTTCAATCATAAATACATAAAACCATTATAATTTAAATTCACGGCTTAATAATAAACACTAGGCAAGGCTAATCTATGTCAGATATTATATAACAAAACAAGGTGATCATGTGTGCATCTTAGATGACACATGAATCACTGCAAAATTTATTAGTACCAAAGTCATGGTTGAACATCATCACACAATTGAATTATATCATATTACCCCAAGCACATCCCAAGTCAAGGTACTCCATCTAATCAGTCAATGCTACAAGAAAAGATATTGCAACAAACCAATTAACATTCTGGAAAGTGTTAAACAAAAATGCATGTACCACTAACTGCACATCTCAAGTAAGGATGAAACTGCATCATAACAAAAATTTTCCATCAATATTTACATGGGGGAGAAAAAAAAAGAAAAAGCAGATTCACTCTGTGCTTATTACCACAAATTAAAACAACAAATGCCAATTTACATCAACCTCCAGTTATCATGAAGAACATGAAATGAACAAAACCAGACTGATGTGGCAGCTTCTCCTTCATGTCATTTAGAATAAATAATAAAGACAACAAAACAAGTGTTTTATCATTTTCTCCATAACCAGTAGCCATTTTTTAATAGAAAGAACAGTTGTTTGTCAAGTAGCAGTGGACTCAGCATCCATGCAATCAATATGATGACCATAAATAACATAACAGCAAAATGTATGGAAAGCATAGACAGTTGAAAATCATAGCTCCTCCAAAATGCAGTTCTTAATGAAGTTAC
This sequence comes from Metroxylon sagu, assembly GCA_017589505.3. NCBI lineage: Eukaryota > Viridiplantae > Streptophyta > Magnoliopsida > Arecales > Arecaceae > Metroxylon > Metroxylon sagu. The sequence continues at coordinate 1,496,091 of JACVBY030000582.1, read as the reverse complement.
AACATCTATAGTCTTCAAGTGAATGAAATCAATAGATCCAGTAACAGAGTTACATACAAGCATTTTGGTGACATAATTCACTCATTAAACAGGAGCCAAATGTATACAGAACGGTGCCTACCTTGATTTCCGCTATACCTCCACGAAACTGAACAACCAGAAGACCAGCCTACTTCTCCAGAGAAAGAGAAATGAACACCTGCTTTCCTAAAACAAATAGTTACCTTCTATCTTTTTTTCATAATTTTTTCCTTCGGATTTTGGTCAAAGCATAAGACATCTGAATTGTTACACTATCCACGATTTGATACAGGAAGGAAGTCTCGCCATTGCAAGAGAGGGAGGAGAGAAGCATGTCAGCTGCTACATGTCCCTCCATCTCGGGCTGAGGATGGGGAAGAACCCCGAGGGCGACTGCGGGAACAAGAGGCCTGGAGATGGCGGTGGCTGCGGCCCGGGCCCCAGTATCCCCGACTGGCCCAAGGGCGAGAAGGCGAAGTTGGGGATCAGCGGCGAAGGGTACTGGAACCCGGGGGACAGCAGCGTGTACGGCGACTTGGGCGACTGCAGGTTCAAGAAAGCGCTCGGCGATGGCAGGACGAACGGCGAGCCCGGCGACGGCAGCAGGGCCGGCGGGGCAGCAGGGGGGAGGGCGGCGTTGGCTCTCGGGGATGGGAAGGCGGGCAAGGGCGGAGAGGGAAGGAGGCCAGGCGATGGGAGTGGGGGAGGCTGGGGCTGGGGGTGGGGGTGGGGGTGGGGCTGGCGGGAGGGGTCGGAGCTGAGGGAGCTTGGGAGGTAGCGCATGTAGGCAGTGAGCGGGGACCCGGCCCAGGCGGGGCGGGCGCCAGTTGCGGAGGGGATGGGGCGGGGGAAGAAGGCGGGGTTATTGGGATTGGGATGGGGAAGGGGGATGGGGGTTGGGTTGGGGGTTTTGGTAAGGAATCGGGGGGCCGAGATGGGGATGAGGGGGCGGGCGATGGGGGTGAGGGGAGGGGGCCGGATCTTCTGGAGGCGCATGCTGGGGGGCTTGGGGTGAGGGGGGCGGGCGGGAGGGGGAGGGTTGGATGGGGGAGGGGTTGGGTTGTAGCCGCTGGCGCCGGCGGGGGCGGGGTCGCGGGAGGGGGTGCCGGTGAGCTGCTGCACGATGCTGCGGAAGTCGTTCTTGCTGATGTTGTACACCTGCGGCTGGGGCGGGGGCGGCGGCGGCTGCTGCTGCTGCTGCGATAGTTTCGCGTTCGCGGAGAAGCTCGGCTGGAGGAGGGGGATCTTGCGGATGTTTTTGCCAAGCTTGTTGACTCCAAGATGTTGATTGTGATTCTTCGAGTGATCCATTCTCCAGATGTTTCTCTCACTCTTTTTTTTTTTTTTTTTTTTCTCTAATCAAATTTTTTTCTCTGGGTGGAGAGAGAAGGGTAGATGAAAGTTGGTTGTTTCATTCCGTTGAGGTGTAAGGTGGGATCTGGGAGATTGGGAAGGAGATATTGGGGAATATTGACTTGTGAGAGTGAGGGAATCAAATCTGGAGACCGGAGACCATGGGGGAAGGTGGGGAGACGGTAAGCCCTAAGAGGACGATCGTGAGACGGGCTGGGCGGGTAAGGGGGAGTGGAATTTTCGATCGAGAGAGAGAGAGAGAGAGAGAGAGAGAGAGCAGCGCTAGAATGCTTACGTGTTTCGAGGACGATCCAGCGCTTCGGTTCTCCCTTCCCTTTGGTTTTTACTTCGACTGGTTAGCATTGGGTGGCGGAGATGAAGCTGACTGGCTTGGATCAAAAAGTAAATGTGATTGTGAGAAAGACGGGGATTGAGCACTACAGCTCGACCGTACCTGCTGCAGTTGCAGTTGAATAATTTGAGAAATAATAAGAGGAGACGATTAAAATTGGACTTCCATTTCGAAATATGGGCAAATCTTGAGTCCTATGCACCACATAAATTTTAGATATTTATAAAAAGTTTAAACATTAAAAAAATAAATTTTAGATATTTATAAAAAGTTAAAACATTTTTTTAAAAAAAAACTTTGGACTGATATGAGATTCACTCTCTCCCATATTTAATAACAACCTTGATCAGTCACACTCACTTCCTTCTTCATGATTTTGTACGCACTAAAAGTTTTATTTATTTTTTTTTTTTTCTTTCTAATAAACTCCCTCATCCCAATGATGATTGAAAGTTTTGTTTGATTTTTTTTTTTTTTTTTCTCATAATAAACCCCCTCGTCTCAATGGCGTTGCGGCATGATATTATTTAGCATATCATGGCCAGCAATGAGGTTCTCTTTTTTTTTTTTTCTTTAACTTAAATTAGAATCTTAACGAGACAAAAATGCTTAAATGAATAAAAAAAAAAAAGAGAGAGAACTTATATCAATGATTCTTAACTCCCATTAATTATACACTGGATTAATTTTAGATACTTATATAGTTTTTAGCCAATTTTTTAAGTTGATATTCTAAATCTTATAATAATTTTTCATAGCCAAACTCTCTTTCCTTCGGGCATTGTTCTATGGTAAGAATTTTTTTTTTTTTATCTTAATAAACCCTTATAGTGATAGAAGTCTCCTTCCATTCTTTGTTTTCTTATAATAAACTCTCATCTCAATGCTAGTTACGATATGATGCTATCCAACATGACACGACTAGCTATTAAGACTCCTTCTCTTCTTATTCTCCTTCTAATAAACTCCCTCCTTTTCCTCCAACTAAAATCTTTCTCATCTCAATGGTGCTATCCAGTATGTTATAATCAGTAGTCAAACTCTTCTTCTTCTTCTTCTTCTTCTTCTTCTTCTTCTTCTTCTTCTCTTCCTTCTAATAAACTCTTATTTTGTTAGCATTGTCTAGCCAACATTGAACTTCAAAACTATTGACTGCATCGCTGCGTTGCTCTTACGAGTTATGATCATAATTGGCGAATCTGGAGGCGTCTCTCGAGGTTTTCTTCCCACCAAACCTCTTTTGCCTCCATAAGAATGCTCTTTACCAAGCAAGGAGGCAGCTACGCAGCTGTGGCCACTGTTGTTATGGTGCATGGCAACATCATCATCATTGGAGACAGAGATTTTATATGCTAAGAGATAACCATGGATCACACGTGGTCTGTCATTGTTTAAAAAGTAAAAGCAATGTAGGTGCCTCCTAGAGTCAACAATTGCAGACAAGGGATAATTTATTAGGGATATAGTTGTGGTATCTTCAAGCAACCCCTGTTGGATGTCTTTGATGTTTTATAATTTTGTTTTATAATTTTTGTATGAAAAACCACCTCCAAATCCAAGAAAGATTGAATACAAAAATTCTTCTAACGTGTTGTTATGATGAAAAATTAGGTACTTTCAATTTCTCATATATTTAAAAGCCATGTGATGGATAGAAAAGAATGCTAATTAGTAAGATATAATTATACGAACGAATTTAACCATTAGTATACAAAGAAGAAGAAGATAAATGAAGATTATGTTTGAATATGATATGATTCACACATATTTTTAGTACAACATCTAAATGATGTGGTGTGAAATGTCAATTGTACATGCTTTTAACAGGAAAATTATTATGTCAGATTTTATTTTTCTTCTAAAAAATTATATAATATACTAGTAATGTGTTGAGTCCTTAAGCAACCTACTTATGTGTTTACATTAACCATGTTGGTTAACCCAAACCAATTAAATTATAAATAAAAAAATCTAATCATATGATTTTTAAGTTTGATCCTACTAAACCTTCAAAGAATACAACATAATGCAATATTCACAACAATTGCACCACTAGAAGCTATATGTTAATTTTTGTCATAGTTTTACAACTTTCGACAATTTATATTGATCCAAAGAACAATAATTTTCATTCAATGTAAAAAAAATTAACAAAAGCAGCATTCTTTCTTTTTTGTTTTTCCTTCCATATTTGGATCTTTGGGTCTTAATTCCTAACAACACAATCCATTTGTATGCTTAGATGTATTCGAATGCACATACTCATATAGAAAATGCATATATATTAACAGCAAGCTGTCACATTTTTCTATATAAATAAACATATGTTAATATTCACCGTGGAATACACATCCTAAGGCTAGAGTTTAACGTATGGATGGGACCAGGTGTAGAGTGCGTTTTAAAAAAATTAAAATTGAACCATTCTTGAAACAAAAATATCTGATTTGGCAAAAACAATGGTAGAATAAACCATTCAACAAAATTCTCTGAAATAACTTTTGATGAATAAAATGAAATGGTAGGGCAGAAATAGTGGACCTAAAATGAATTGCATACTTTCTTCTTCTATCATCATCCGCTCAATCATCGATGCATGATGGTGTTGATATAAGAAAAAAATGTAAATGATGAATGACATTTGGCTATCCGTGCCATATCACCCTAATTATCATCGAAGAAATGCTACTTATGATGGCCGGTAGGAAACAACTGCTATTAAACCCCTTGACAGCCATCTCAAACATAGTCTAAACTAAAAGATTTAGACTTTAGAACCAAGTAATAAGGTTAGCCAGGCATACAAGGTATAGAGCTAAACCTAGCAGATCTAATTGTAGTTTTCTCAAATTACAAATAAATCTGTGCGCATAATTGTTCACACATGCCACATCTCCTTGTCTCAAAATAAAGTAGTTTGAACATCACATTATAATTAGAAATTTATAATTATAAAATTGGCTTCGCCAGAAACAGAATTAGCTACTACTTAGCTGAGTACATGCTTTCCGTTGAGTTAAGAGGTTTAGAGCCTGGCCTAAGGTTCACCAGCCCCATGCCATGATTTTGTTGAGGGATTGAAAATTCCAATACCATGACGGCTAAGCCCAGGTAAAACATCATGTAATTTACAAAAGCCTATAAAATGGATTCAAGTAAAATAACTAAGAACGGCATGTAGCAAAGATGAAACAAAGCAGAGCCAGGGAAAGGACTCAACAAACACCTTAAAGCTCTCAAACTGGACGTCAACCATTGATGTATTGTCAATAAAAACGGTCTATTTTAATGTGCAAAACTTTGAATGACATATTCCACTAAGGCAAAGTTGAGTTGATTTATTAGTCTCTCAGATTTTCAACAATATTGCGCTATCATAAAATGTATATAATATATATTTATATCGCTAAGAAAGACCTAGAAGTTTCATTGAATTCTATGCTAACATTCATGTTAAAAGAATCATTTTATTGTGACGGCATGCAATATTATAGTATTTATAATGCATGCAGTTGAATACTGAGATTCAGTCAGATAGCACTTGAAGTCGTTTCACTGAATTCCAAGCTAATATTCATGTTAAAAAAAAAAAAAAACATTTTATTGTGATGACGTGCACTATTATAATATTTACAATGCATGCAATTAACACTATATTTATAATGCATTCAATTGGGCAAAGTTGAGTTGGTATGGTCTCTCAGAATTTCAACAATATTGCATTATTATTAAATATATATTATATATATCACTAATTAGAAAGATCTGGAAGTTTTATTGAATTCTATGCTAACGTTCCTGTTAAGAAATTATTTTATTGTGATGGCGTGCAATATTATAGTATTTATAATGCATACAATTGAATGCTGAGATTCAGTCAGATGGCACTGAAATGCTTTCATTGAATTCTGTCCTAATATTCATGTTAAAAAAAAGCATTTTATTATGATAACGTGCAATATTATAATATTTATAATGCATGCAATTGAATCACTGAGATTCAATGCCTTTTATAAAATTTGAATACGCGATTTTTTTAAAAAAATTAAAAAAAAAAATTTTGGGGTGAGAGAGGCTCGAACTCTCGACCTCAGGATAACTCAGAAGCTATGAGACCTACGCGCTAGCCAACTGCGCCACCACCCCAAAGTGACGGGCGAGGGGTTTCTGAATCATAAATATATATTGACTAATTAATTTATTCAAACCTCGTTAAACTCGCCGTGAAACTTCGAAGCTCGATTCGAGCGCGGCTGCCACGCTTCGTTCGAGCCGGCATTTCCGCTGCCTTTTTCTCTCTTTACCCCTTCTTGCCTTCTTTTGCTCGCCATCTTTTTCTTCCTCTCCGCCTCTCCCTCTCTCCATGTTTCCGAACTGACCGACTCCATCCCGCTCCCAATACCCACTCTCCCTCGCAAGCGCCCAACCCTTCCACCCTCGCCAACTATTCCATTCCAATTTTATATATAGGTAAGAGCCCTCCATCGAGCATCTTTTCTTCCCTTCTCTGCTTCCCTTTTATTTTTAAGCGAGTATATATATATATATCTATATATGTATGTATGTATTTATGTATGTATGTATATATGTACACCCTGCAAAATGGCATCCTCGCTTCGTTCTTTGTTGATCCTTGTTTCTTAGTTGCATTTCGAGACACGTTTAGTTCTGCATTTCCAATCTATTTTAATCTTTTTTCGCATAGGGTTCCGTAATGATTCATTTTTCTTCTAGATTATAGTGGAAAAGAAAAGTGATTTGCATAGAAGATGAACTTTGAATTCTCTGTTTTTTGTTATCCACACGCATGCTAATTACAGGAATATTATGCGATGCTAATTAATTAGCAGCATCTTGTTGAAGGAGGTTGAAGATTGTGGTGGAAAAGTAAAAGAAGCTCGATGATTAGATTCCGATTCGATTTTATTTCAACAGCAATGTGTTGCTGGATGACATGTAGACATGAATGGAAATGAATGAAGAACAATCTCTAAATTGCGGCATATAGATTTGCTTGACTGTTACCTCTCACATAGACGCTGACTTGGTGTTTGTCGTTATGGTTGTCGATTGGCATGCACTTAATTTTAGTACGATTTCGTTGCCTGCAAATAATTGCCACCTCAAAGTTGCATTTTGACGTGGTTGAGGGTTCGAAGCTTGGTGCGATTTTCCCTGTGTCATAGGCAGTTCAATGGTGATGCAAAATGAGAGGTTCTCTGTTGTGCTGCTATGCAAGCTTGATATAGGAAACAAATGGCAGTGCATGCACCTAATTACCTTTCATTTCAACAAATGGCTGATGGGTCCCCTACTTTACCTGTGGCACACATCCAGGGTTGGTCTCAGGTGGGCCATATAGTGATTCACCTAACAGGGCTAATTAGGCTTAGTGTGCACTAAAACCTGTTCTATGTATGTGTTGCAACTCCTAATTTATTAGGTAATCTACATAAAGTCCTATAAGAAAGCAATGCATTTGCAATATAGTTGTTTTAGTCTGACACGATTTAGTACTTTGCACTAAGTGGCATAACGAGATGAATTATTTGGAAGAAAATTTTGACTGAAGCTCTTGCTTTCTTCCCCTCACTAATCATGACTGCATGAGAATTACATTGGTTGTGCTTGACGAAATAGAGTAAGTGGGGCCTGTCTCAGAAATGTCACTCTATTTATTTGTGGTGTGGTCCACCTGAGTTTGGATGCATGCTTTCTACTAATTTAATTAAGAAATGCTGAAGAGGTGTTGAAAACTGGCATCCATCCTTTTGACTTGGTGATCAGGTTGAACCATGGAAACCCTTTGTGTTGGAAAGAGGGTTCCAATATTTGGAGTTCAAAAAGTCTAATTAAGCATTTCCTGGACAGATAATTTCCTATTATCACAGTACTTAAGCAGTCTACTTTGTCTGACAAACAAGAATGAATATTGTTTTTAAAATTAGTGAAGAAAATATCAGCTGATAGTTTTCATCGAAGAGTTTCCTCCTATTTTATCTTGATTAAAACAGGCAGCCTTTTTTTCCCCTTTTACATATTTTCTGAATATTGCAACAATCTCTGTATGTATATATACTAGATTCTGGACTTTACTGTCCTTTTTTTTTGGCCCATTCACTGACATATGACTCTCTTATAATTTATTTCCTGTTTGAGGAATACCAAATGCCCAATCTCATTAACTTCTCAATCCTTATTAACCTCAATCTTGCCCTGTGATTATGGTGCTGACTGGCTAGTGTGTTCCCTGCATGACATATTCCCTATACATCAACAGAAGTTCTATCGAAACATCATACAATTGGCATCTGTAGTGAAATTGTCGCCAATTTTTTGAGTTTTTTCGAAGATCATTCAACTCAGAGTTGTAGGTGTTGAATAAGGCCTGCATTTGAGCTCTTGTTCAATACTTAAATGCATCACTCTAGTCTCTTGCTTACCTTAGTTTATATAGCCTGCATTTGAATGACAAATTCTAGGTATAACATGCTCTTAGTCTTTGATTTTTCTGCTTTCAAATTCCATTATTTTTCAAAGCACTAATTTACATTCTTGCAAATATGAAAGTGGTTTAGCTTTTTAATATGCCTGCATGTCATTGAAAAGGAACAATGATCATGAGAATTTTTGTTGTTAGCATGTGGTTTTGTGCTCATGTGTCAATTTTTTTTTTTTCAGATGCAGAGGAATACATGATTGACTAAGGGACCATGACATAAGAGGTGGTGATGAATATATTTTGATGCATTTCTGGAAGATATGAAGCCTATGCGCATAATTGGGTTGTAATGTGCTTTGAAGCTAAAGCATTGAGGCTTAAATTTTGTCTTTGTTCTTTTATTGTTGGTATCCCTTTTGATGAATGATTTGTTTATTGAAGAAAGGCATTTAACTGCTGTTTTGAGCAACTTATTTGACTTCAAAATCAAGCCAAGACATCAAAACTTCCAGTAGCAGGAAAGCATAATGATTGCAGGGGACACAGAAGGCAATCTGGGTGACCGTCCTCCATGTTATGAACCACGGGTGAGTTTTTACATATGATTTACCTTCTCCTGTTAAATCTTAGTAAAAAAACACACTATATAATATTCTGGTTACAAGTGACAGCAAGCTTGCAACATCGCACCTCTTAATAAAGCCCAAATGAGATATATATGTAGAATAGGGAAACAAATGTACTGAACATGATGCCACATGAAACAAATGCAGAATGCGTGAAATTTTTTCAGTCTTCGCTGTTGATTCTTGTCAATAATCCATCTATTTCTTGATTCATGCAGATGATCCAGTCATCACCAGCTGTCACTGATGACATAATTGCCCGTCGTCTGAAGAACAGGGAGCGGCAGCGAAGGTACAGAGCTAGGAAGCGCCTTGAAGCAGATATGAAGAAGTCGTGTTTGCTAGGCCAACAAGCGTTGTTGCCAAGTGAAGCACAGTCAAATGGAATTTCTACTAATGTTACTCCCTACCAAGTTGTACTGCCACATGAGGCACAGGCAAATGGAGCCACCATTACATATGAAGCCCGTGTATATTCTGGTCGAAAGTGGAAAACCGATGCAAGGAATGCACATTTATCTAACGAGCAAATGATACCATCAAATGTGCCTAGCGTGCCTCCTATCTCAGCAAAGCCACCATTAGAAGCTGGATCCAATCTTGAGTGTCATGCAAACTCAACTGGTAAAAGAGACTGGAAAGCAGATGCAAGAAACAAGGCTAATGTGGATGTGGGAACTCGTGAGAATGATCCCACCAAGTAATCCTCTCCAAGGTTCTTCATTTCAAATAACCCAAGGGTGTAGCTTTTAATCTGCTTCAAGAAAAACTGGGTGAGTAAATGCTAAGCTTGGTTGCTGGGCATTTTGCTTGGTAGTATCCCAGCCTGAATGCAGTAATTTTGTTTTCCAGGTAAGTGGGGGTTGTTTTTGCTTCATTCTCTTTGTATGGACTCTTTTCATTTCTGCTTCATGCTCTTTATATGAATTGCTTCGTTGTCTGTAATTTACAGTGTAATTTGAAACTGTAAGCAGGGTATTACCAAACATCTCAAGGTGTTGGGACTTTGTAGTTCTATGCATGATAGGCATCTTAAGTTGGTTGTGACATTTTCATTTTGAATCAAATAGAACAGAAACTGTAAGTGGAAATCGACCATGAATCTTTAAAAAAAAAAACCTTTAATGATCACTTTAAAATAGTATAGAATGTGTTAAAAATATAAAATTTTAAAATTTTAAAAAAAAATGATGGATATGTCTGGATTGGAGGTGTACAAGATACTGTTCTAGGCAAGTTGCCTCTTTCCTGCGGGGGATTGATAAGAATGTTTTTGAGGTACAACTGATTTTTGGCTCCATTCGAATAGGTTTGAGGCGCATGAGCGTGTGGAGGTAAGGGGCCCGAACTCCTTCAATTCATAAATTAGTGGAATATGGATGGCAAATCAGTAGAGAATTGGAAGAAAAGAGAATATAGAGAGATTTCTCTTGGAATGGGAGACTTAGAGCTTGTTTTCTTTTGCATGCTGGACCTCTGGGAATATGCTCTATTTAATAGATGCCATGTTCTAGCGACTTCAACCTCAGAGTCAAGGCACTGACGGCTGGTATGAGATAGGTTTATCAGAGGGTGCCCAAAAATTGGAAAATATTTTGTAGTGCTCCAGAATTTTTATTCTCCTATAAAAGGTCACAAAATAGTTATAGAAGTTTTCAAGTATGAAAATATTTCAGAATAAATTCTATATCATAGTATTTTTATACTCCACCCAAAGTGGCATATTTTAAGATTTATCAAACTAAAATCTATTGCAACTGTATACGTTCTACCCTACCTCCCCACCCTCCAAAGATGGTTAGAGCTTGAGAGCTTGAGATTTTTAAGGCTTTTATTATATAGGTTAGACTAATTATTCTAATTATATTTTAATCTCACCAGTGAAATATATTCTAATCTCCACATATTATACTAATTTATAATAAATAAAAATAACGTTTTTATTGATAACAGTTAAAATTATATTAATTATATATTAATATCGAACGACGCACAAGCAAGCTAAAGTTTACCCTAGCTCTATGTTGGCTCTCCTGGTAATCAAGGTTAAATTCAACTTAAATTTCGAGTCAAACACGTATTGACTTGTAAATAGCTAACTCATCTGCGGACCCTATACATTTTGTCTCTCTCAACTTGCCCTCCCTCATCAAGTCCCAATCATCCATGAAAGCATCAACAAGAAAGGCTTATACTCATTCTAAATTGCACCTCGAACAGTGCATGTATTCTTGTATCTTTGTTTAAAGTCGTATTATAATGTATTATTTTGAATATTTATAACTAGGTCAAAAAAATAAAAAATAAAAAAAAAGCTGTTTTCACGTAATATTATGAGTAAAATATGTGTCCATTTATCTAATCAGTTCAACCTTCATCCATATTTCTTTCCTGAGATCGATGAATTATTTTATATGAAAACATAGAAAGTGTACATGTATAAAATGGCAGACTGAGGATTAATAGAAAGAATATCGCTCTCCATTTCCTCACTCTGAGACCTAACTGGACCCGCGCTTTCGTTCTCCTTTCCGTCGCTATCTCTTCCTTCGCTCCCTTCGTATCCTCTCTCTCTCTCGGGTCCGTTCTTGCACGCCGGAACTACGCGGACGCCTCTCTTCTCTGGCGCCGCATTCGGCCGACTTTATCTCGGTTTGGCCCTCGTCGGCACCATCAACACCACACGCTGCGGCAGGCCTGGGACGTGGTGATCGGGCCGACTTGCAGTTTGCCAGCAGGCCGGACTGGGACTCGGACTCGGCCTTGGGCTAGGATTGGGGCATTAACGTTGATATAGAGACTCGGCCGCCGGCCTGACGGATGCACGACACTGGACCAGCAATTTTCCGGTCGAAGCGAAGTACTTGGCGCTCTTCCAGAGCTTCCTAACTCGGATGCGGGGAACAAATCATAAAACTGTAAGACCGCTGGAACTTTGGCAAACTAATGAGGCCTTCTGGAACGTCTTCAGAGCATCCGTGACGGGTTTGGTAGAGGTACGAAAGGGTAGTGGTTCTCACAGTAATGACGTACCGAACACGCTAGTCCTATTGCAGTATGGGCTCTCAAGGCACTTTCTATTCTTCTTCAAGGCCACAAAGATATTTCTACAAGGGGAATCAATTGACATAAGATTCTAAATCCTTTTTCCGCCCTGTAAAGGTTTATAGTTGTCTGTGTAGCAAAAGCTGGTATTTGTTCTATTCTTGATTAAAGGAAATCTAGATCAAATTCTATGATTCGGGCAGGATCCATTGTTTTCGTCTTTTTTTTTTTTTTTTTTTCCCTGCAGCTTTTGTAACAACAATTGGTTTGTCATGATTCAGTTTCAATTTTATTACAAAAGAAGGTGTTTCTGCCCCCTGAAATAGCTATTTCTTCAGATGGTTCTGCTTTATTCTTTCATCACATCCCCTCTAAAAAAATAAAAATAAAAAAAAAAAGAATAAAAAATTCTTAAGCCTTGAATCAGGCAGTCCTAGCACAACTCTTTTGTCAAGACTAACAAAGAACTGTAAGCCCCCTGGTAGAGGGACCAAAATTGTAGGGGCCAATTTCCTACATAACCTATCTTGAGATTTGTTACCCACAGTTTGGGTGAAGTATTCATAAATTTAAAATTTTTAAAAAAAAAAAAAAAAATCTTCTACCTTTTTCTCCATTTCTTCACCGAATCAAACTTGGACTGCTCATATTGTTGGGATGTCCGGTCCCAAACTTTGATTCTGAATTTGCCATTCTATGTAAGTTGGATGAATCTCGCAACCCTCCTTTGACAAATCTCTGCTACTGTCTTAAAATTTGGATCGCCTGGCACCTAAAATCTGACACTGAAATAGCTATTGTTTTCTATCATCCCTCTTAATTTCTTGCAATCAAACTTTACTGGCTTCACAGGTCTCGCCTCAATTTTTGAATACAGAGCAGGTGTCGTAGCAGCCTCCACAAATTTGCAATAATATAGAGAAATTAGCATTCTATTATCTTCCTTTCTTTCTTGTTATTTATTTATTTATTTATTTATTAAGCAAGAGTTAGTGAACCCTGACGCAGTGCATTGAAAGTTGTCAACCCCTGTCACACAAATCGCTGATGGAAAAATAGTTCCTTCCAGCAGGCAGCTTGCATCAAGAGCGACTTCAAGCAACGGATGAAGTCATCAACGTGTTATATTTCTTTCATTCAGGCATGCCATCAAAGAACGGTAAAAAGCTCGCAAGGCAAAGGAGGAATCTACACGTGAGTCAAAAGCTATTGACCCCTGTTATTCGATCAAACATCTTGACTCAAAACTCTAAGCATGCACTATGTACAGATTAACTAAACCACTCGAGGAAAGAGACATTCTAGCGTACAACAAGAAGAAGAAGAAGAAGAAGAAGAAGAAGAAGAAGAAGCTTCTCCATCCTCTCCGAGCACTGCCCCGGCTCACAGAAAGATTGAAGAAAATTCACAGAAACTATAAGCACAATACCAAGTTACAAACTAGGCCGAGGCCTAAAAACTCCTCCCAGCGCCATTATAAGCCGCCGAGCAGAGCAATCCTCGCAAAAACAACCCTTACTTGGTCTTTAGGGAAATCACACTTGCCTACCGCTGGGGGGCTCGGCCACCCTGGCAAAGAGAGCGGCACTGAGCTGCTCCTGTGTGTACACCCTACTCGACATCTTCACCGTCGCTTGCTGGATCATGAGATCCTTGACGACCGACACGCTCGCATAATAGACATCGAGATCGAGATCTTTCAACGCCGCCGTCAGCCTCGCCGCCGGGTGATTCCTCTTGTGGCACTGCACCCGGATCATCGCCTCCTGGCCCAGGATCTTCGCCTCGATCTCCACCCCGTGGCACCGCCCGCCGTTCATCATTTTCGGATCTTGATCGGGCGGCTGCAGCGGCCGTGCAGGGGCGGAATCTCGCTCTCTCTTGAGGCTCTCGATCTGGGCGTGGAGCCCCTCCTTGTCTGACTCCAAAGTTTGTAGCTTGGATCTTAGCTCGTTGATGTAGGAAATAGCGTCTCCCAAGAGGGAGGCCTTGTCCATCTTGGACACGTTTGGCACCACGGCGCGGAGGGCGTAGAACCTCTGGTTCAGCTTCTCCCGGCGCTGCCGCTCGGCCTCCACGTGATTGAGTGGCTCCTCCCGGCCGTTGGCCGGCTTCCGCCCGCGCTTCCTGGGCCGCTTCTCCGGCTCGACCACCCTGCTACTCTCCACCTCCCGCACGGACGCCTCGAGATCGGAGTGGTCCGAGTCGGCCCCGCCGAGGATCCCTCCGCCGGATTTCACCTGGGCGGGGGCGGAGGAGAAGGACAGCATCCCCTCGTCGTTGCTTGGTCTCGACGTCGCCCCCGTCGATCGCTTGTTCTTTTTGTCATCGGTGGCATTCTGGTGGTGGGAGAAGAGGCTGCCACCAGGGGCCGGAGAGGAATTCCTCTTGCTGTCGCCAAAATTTAGAATCTCGCCGGGTTCGGGCTTCAAGGTTTGGGAAGGGGCAGAGCCGTTCAACACGAACTCGGAGAAGTTCAGCTCTCTGGTGAAGAATGATTGGGGCTGTAGATTGCTATTGCTGTTGCTGTTCTGATTTTGATGCTGCTGGTGGCTGTGGTGTTGTTGCATCTGAATCGAGCTAGGGTTTTCGGTAATGGTACTGGAGCTAGGATTGTCGAAGTGGATGGGGGGTTTGGTGACGGAGATCTCGGCCGTGGCAGAGGCAGGGGAGACGGAGTCCTTGATCTCGACCATGGACGGATCTGCAAGCCAGAGCACGGAGGGATCGGTCTCGCCCTGGTCGGCCACAGGCGGCGGGAGCCAGGATCCTGCGGGGATGTCGAGGCTGTTGAAGTCGAAGAGAACCCTGATCTTGTTCATGAGCTCGGAGCTCTGGTAGATGAGATCTGTGGAACCGAGTTCCAGCACGCCGGTCCCCGCCGGGACGCAGACTATGGTCTGGAGGCCTAACACCTGCGCCTGCCTCGCCCGCTCGCAGGGCGCCGCCGCGAGCCGGTCCGCGCCGGCGATCCATATCGGAGCATCGGCGAAGAGGGCCTGGCCAGGGAGGCCGGCGCCGTTGACAAACGACTGCGTCATGGACACCAGAAAAAACCACTCCGTGTCGGTGACCTCCTCCTCCACGGCCTCATCGGGCGAGGACCCGCTGGCGCCACCAGAGATGATGGAGTTAAGCTCCCGGAGCACCCGCTTCCGGTTCTCCTGTTCCGCAGCGAAAGCGGCGGTGGTGGCCTTCTGCCTCCGCTTCTCCTCTTCGCATCCCTTGTAGTAGCCATCGCCCCAGCCGAGCAGCGAAGCGCCAGAGGCCTCGTCCACCGATGACAGCCAGAAGATGGCGTACGTCCAGCCCTCCCTCGCGCCCTCAATCAGTGCCAGCAGCCGCTGCTGGAGCGTCTCCTGGTTAAAATACGCCGGCAGCGGCGGCCCCGCCGGCGCGGATGATGTGACGGCGGACTGGGAGGAGGGCACGTGACACCCTCCAGCCGCCGCCGCGGAGGGTGGCGGCGTCCAGGAGAAGCCTTGGAGGTCGGTGGTGGTGGCCATGAAAGCCTCCATCATAAAGGCGTTGTCGTCGGTCCACAGGTTCATCTCGCTGGCGGCGGTGCTCGGACTCCGTTACATCAACGCCAGAGCTACGCTACTCCGTGGTTAGGTTTTTGGCGTGCGGGTTTAGGACTTCTAGAACGAGGCTTCGACGGCGAGGAAGGGGGCGGTGACAATGAAGTGAGGAGGAGGAGGAGGAAGAGGAGGGGAGAGCCGAAAGCGAGGGGTTTCAGCACGCGTAATGGGGACGTGGGTTTCTGTTTAGAATGCGAGCAAGGGAGCAGTACTTTCGCATTTGGCATGAATTTGGGCGTAATTTGAAGTTCATTTAATTCGAGTTTAGAATATTTTTTTTTTTTCTATTTTGACCTTTTTCTTCGCTTTTGATGGCTGCTAGGCTTTCCTTCGCTCGGGATTCCTATGCGGCGATTCCATCTCCGGATCAGCGATCTAATCGCGATATCCGCACTCGCGCCCCTGATTAGATCTCCGTCGCGTGGCTTCAGAATTCGCGCCTCACGGTGGATGGCGGCCTCTCCCAGCCTCACTCTCCATGGGGGTTAAATTCCCTGGGAAAAAGGAGATCTAGTCACCGTAATTTATTCCCGTTAAGTATATATAAAAAAAAAAAAAGGGAATTTGTAATTTTCGTAATTTTATTTTTCTTAATGATTGGCTTCTTCTACGACTTCCAATAAGCAATCGCCGGTTTCATTGACCACGTGTCCAAGGAGATGATAAGGCCGCGAGGAATCAAGGAGGAGAAAAATCAAGTAAAAAAAACATCAACCGTTCATCCTTTTACAAAAGGATGAGATCAGAGCCCTTTAAGTGAATGCCAAGCATCCTAGGGGTGCGAGGTTTTGTATTTTAGCAGGGAAGAAGAAATCTTATTTTATGGTGGCAAAGAAATTTCGCAGCAGCACGTTTTGCTCGCCCCGTCCGAACGAAAACAACGTTTTATTTGTTCTTGTCCTCACGTGCCCAGAGCGACCTCCCAAACCCATGTGATAAAGTTGCACGCTTTTTTTTTTAATATATATATATATATATAGCCACCATGATAGTTACGTGGATTGGTATAAAAAAATATCGTAATAGAAAAGAGGCACCGGGAGAGGAGGAGCGATACGAGATATCGTATTCGACCCGGCTGGCGTGCAACGATTCGCTGCAACGCGCCCCGGGGGCGCATATGGTGGCGTTGCGGAGGCTCTACTTTAAGTTCCGGGTTTGTTGCCACGCTTTGATTTCATTAATTGGCAAGCGATGGCTAAGCGCAACCAAAGCAAGATGGATTAATAAATAAAGGGGTCTTGATGATGAGGAGAGGGGGCCATTGAAATTGGAATAGTCTGCCTTCCCACAGGATGAATGAATTCAATAAGAACTGCTCAAGACCAACATGGTTTAAGAAATTGAGAGTGGAGAATGGTTTTGGTATTTGTTTTTCTTGAAAAAAAAAAAAAGAAAGAAAGAAAGTTGACCATCCACCCGACAAAGCGGACCCGGACCCATGTTCATTTATACCTTCAAATCGAATATGTTACCTAAATTATAGATGCTGCATTCTCAACTGGGAGGCAAGCGACATCGCACCTCATTCCTCTTGAAGCGTGGGTGGGTTGGTGGGTTACATGGTTGCAATGATTGGAATTTCACCTTTCCCTTGGGTTAATTTAATCATCTTTCACGCACAGAGGGTTGGCGACCTTTTAGCCCTCAAACTTCCACTCAAAATTTATCTTGATCCTCAAAATTTTTATTATTATATATTAACCCTTTATATTTTAAAAATATTTTATTTTCGATATTTTAGTATTATATATTAATTTCTTATATTTTAAGAATACTATATTTCTTGCATTCTATTAAATTGATAAAACTGCTATTATATTATCTTAACACAAATACATGAATGATCACTTAAGTTTCTAATAATTTATCATGTAGAATGAATTTCGAGCTCATGTGTTTTTATTAAAATGGCGCATCAGTTATTTTATTAAATTTAATTGACCTTATATAATGGAATGTTGTGAATTCGATACTTTTAAAATATGAGGAGCTACATTGTAATATTTGGAAGTTTAAAGGTCAAAATGAATTTTGAGGTCAAAAGTATATTTTAGTCATAAGATTTTTCATGGATTTGTGTGAGCCTAGAACACATAAAAAAAAACACGTTATTTCTCCGTTATATCATCAACTAATTTACTAGGACATAAAAAGAATCTTGTCTACCGGATGTTTCTGAAGTAAATCTTTGTATAAATTCTTCTCTAAACCAGGCATAACCAATTTATGAAGTAAATCTTGGCTAAGATGATTTAAAATTGCTCCCTGGGCTTTCTTTTCCTGCTATCACGATGTCATCTTTTTCGTGGTGATCGTAAATCATTGGATAATTTGCTTCCATGTTTGGCCAATCTTTGAAAAGTATCTATCGTTTTTGGTCTATAACGCCACCGGCCCTTCTCTAACTTTTACTTCCGCAGTCAACAAAGCAGCCGGTCGCCGCACGCCTTGACATGGACGGCCAATGATTCCTAATCAACGGTTCCCCCTTTCTTATGATGTGGAATCAATCTCCAAATTTCATAAGCTAATCGTTTCTAAGTTTGTTCTTTGTTTCTCATTGTTCATAAATACAACACGAAGCAGGAAGAACCTGTTTATCATTTCA
Source organism: Metroxylon sagu (assembly GCA_017589505.3). Lineage (NCBI taxonomy): Eukaryota > Viridiplantae > Streptophyta > Magnoliopsida > Arecales > Arecaceae > Metroxylon > Metroxylon sagu. The sequence continues at coordinate 1,478,060 of JACVBY030000582.1, read as the reverse complement.
TGATCCTTGGAGACTTGGGAAATGTTACTAGAAGCATATATGACCAAGAATTGCACCATCTGCCCTTTTTACTGTTATTGGTTTAATAAAAACTAGCGAAAATCTATCTCAATTATTAAAACCATTCTCAAAAACAAAAAGGCAAAAAAAAATATGCTTTTAAGTTTTAATTCTCAAACTTTTACCCAAAATTTATTCTAAACTTCACATTTTCAATTATTATAGTTTAATTTTTTATATTTTAAAAATTTTACATTTTTGACATCTTATAATAATACAGAATCAATTAAAATTAATAGAACACGAATTAATCGAGAGTATCATAAATTAGCTATTTCATTAATTTTATCTGATCTAATGTCATAAAATATTAGAAATGTAATATCTTTAAAATACAAGGGTCTAAACTATAATAACCAAAAGTTTGAAGAACAAAATGAATTTTGAGAAAAAGTTCGAAGATCAAAAGTATATTTTCGTTCAAAAAAAATACCTTAAATTTTTTAAAATAAATAATTTTTTAGCAAATGAAAATAAATAGTTGGTAAGGCTGGATGCCTACAAAACATAATAGAGCGGAATGATTGTTTTTTTCTTAATTATGGCAGTTGCAGTAATTATTAATAGTAGGCAAATTATTAATTGTTGCGTAAAAACTAATCAACTCTTTGGATATTTATAAAGCGAGTCAATTATGTATATTTTTATTTTCTATTCGTCTTTGATGCCTAAATTTATCTCACTTTCCCAATTCTCTTATCAGCTAATCCTTTGCGTGCGCAATAGACTGAGATCAGATTCAATTATTTTAATTGATAAAATATTTAAGAGAATATCTCTCACTGTATGCAATAATTATCTTAATGAAATAGATGATATATTAATTAAAATGTCCATTGTTGTCCTCCATTCACATCTATAAAGGTGTCACCATTGCATAAGTGACAATGAATAAAACAACTATCATAGACCAAATACGATGGCTACTCTTCCAATTTGCATAATAGGCTTTGATGACATTGCCATCCCACCATAAAAGGTTCCTCATTTAAAAGGAGTTTGATTTGTTTATAGAACACCATCTCAGGGGCTTTTTTTAGATGAAGAAAAAGAAAAAAAAAAAAAGAGCATTAACCCTTAGCCTCTATAAAAGAAAATACTAGGTAATAACAAAAAAAATATTTTATTTGTTTAATTAAATCTATATTCATTAAATAAAATATTGTATTTTTGAATTAGTTTAGAGATTTCACTAGGAAAAAAAAAAAAAAAAAAAGTCATCAAGTAAACCAAAAGAGTTAAAACTAAAATTACGGGTTCCTCATGCTCGACTTAACCCGTCATAATTTGTTTAATTAAACCCCAACGGAAAACACGTCTTCCTTCATCCCCACACCTGACGCGTGAAATTTTAATCGATTCAAATACAACTAATTATTTAATACATTATGTATGCATCATCGCACATGCATGACAGCTTTACGGGAGCATTAAAGGAGTGCACCAATCAGACAGCGGAGTGCATTTAACAATGGAAGGTGATTGCTGGACCCACATCCCAAACGAGTCGGCGATGACGCAAGATCCCAAACGGAGAAATTAAATTGTTATATTAAAGTATTAATTCGCTAGTTTCGAATCGAGAGTATTAAACCAAAATCCAATCGGACCTTCCAATGAAGAGTGGTGCTGCCGTCCCCCTTCTCCCCACCTCTCCTCGCCGGTATCCTCCACCACGCCACCCGCTCCCTCTCCTCCGGCTTTCACCGCAACGCCGTTGTGGAAGGCAAGAAGAGGAGGAAAGAAAAAGACTCCTTTATTCACAATGAAAAGCATTTTGCGATAACGACGTGCTTTGTTTTTATTAAAAAAATCAGAATGATTCTGCCTTATGTGATCTAAAATTTTATTCAAAAATTGAATAGAGTTTGCGGTGCTCTCTATCGATTCCTTTGTTTTTTTTTTTTTTTTCAAACATCGTAATCATTATTTTTCTCACCATATATTTATTCTAATTTATTGACCAAGATGGGAGGCAACGGACCGTGCTGGTGGGCTCGCCTTTCGTGGAAAGCAGGCGACAAGAACCACGCCTAATATCCATCCAAATAAGAATGCAAAGGCGCCAGCTCTGGCGCACAACTTTCTCCAGCTCGCACGACTCGAGTTTTTTTTTTTTTTTTTTTTTTTTTTTTTTTTTCTCGGTTGGTGGAACAGTGACCTGCCACGTTACCTTTTTCAATGGCCCGACCGCTGGGGCGAGCGGGCGGGGCCTCGTGGCGGCGGTTTTCTTGCGGAGTCTCTCGCTGCTGCCACGTAGCAGTCATTCGTTGGGACCGGGGAGAAAGATGTCGGCAGCCTTCGAAATCCGTGATGCAGATGGAATGCGACGCGGCACCGTCCACGTGGCGGTTGCGATTTGGCCTTTTATGGATCGTCTTGCTGCAGCTCGGGTGCGGGGTCCATGAGAGGCGTCCCCACGATGACCGCCGGGAGCACGTGCTGAGATGATGACTTTCGTCGTCGTTGTCGTCGTCCAAGGTGCAGTGTTCCGCAAGCCTCAACTATATAACACTGTTTTCTCATGAGATAAGGTTGAAAAATTGAACCCAATGTCTGCTGAAAAGGTTCAGCTTTACATTTCTTTTAAAAATATATATATATTTTTTAAAAAAAATTAAACTTCAATAACCTCTTTCATTTAAGACCATCATCCAACTAGCTTTATTTTTATTCCACGACTTCGTAATCTTAAATTTCTCATAATTTATAACATCATTCATATATGATAAAAAATTATCAAAAATCTTACAATAAAAGCTGGCTATCATGCAAAGTTTTGAAGTCTTTTTCATTGTGTTATATGTATTTTTATGCCAAAATTTTAAATAGCATCCATTATTTCATCGACTCTGTTATAATCAGCTAGATAGACATAAATTGGTATTTGAGATCTCTAGCATTCGTTTAAATAAAATAATGTTTCATGTTAAGTGACAAAAATAATTTAGACAATAGTTTGAGAAAATATAATATTATTCTTGGTCTAATCAATGTTCAATTTTTTAATGGACTGATCTTTAACTATTTGTCTTTGTTGAGCATCAGCCACTTTATACATGGCTCGCAATAATGAGTTTCTTTAATTTTCGATCTCTTTCATTACACAATAACTATATTTAATTAAAAGATAACTGTGTTTAGTAGAAAGATAATTATGTTTTAAAAAAACTAAACATTATGTGGTTAGTAGTCTATAGGAGCTAAACATTAAGATCCGGTCTATTAAAGGATTAGACATCAATTTGTCTATCATTTTTTATTTCTTATAATTAGAAATGATTGATTATTATTCTAAATTTTTAAATAGCAAATGATACAGCAAGGGGTCTGATCAAAATTAGGACAAGGAATGCATCAAGGCTCTTCTTTTGTTGATATTCAGTATCTAATGACTCACTGACTGAATTGTTTGTTATATTTAACCCAATGATTTTACCAACTCAGTCATAATGGATATACTTTATGTTGGAATATCAACATGACCGAACCTTTGAAATAAACTTCATTTGAGCAGTTGACATTGTATCCGACCAACTTATTTGAGACATACCTTTCATCATCATCCAACAAAACTAGGGCTTGACACATGATGCAATTGATTTGATTGGTTGGAAGGTTAGAAAAGGCTTGGGATCATTGACAAACTAAATCGGAGGTCCAAAGCCCCTACGTCAAGAGTCCAGATTCATTGATGGTGGCCTGGTTAACGTGGGAGACATGTTGCGGTTGTCAATTCAGACACGATTTGTGGTCCTCTTTCACGTAGTACAATGAAAACAGCTGGGGTTTGGTTGGCAAGAGCACGCGCAATATTGCAAGGAAATAAAACTCAGGAGTGAAATCCTTCTGAACATTAGCATCAAGAAAATGAATTAAGTTTGAAGCATAAGAAATTTATGGCCTGGTGGTAAGTTTTTCTTTCCACCTTGCAGCCCAATTCACCAAGTAATTCACTTGCTGATTGGCCTCCAGATTAATGTGCGAACATTCCAATTTGGATGTCGATAGGATAATTGTGTGAAGGTTGTGATTAAAAAACAATGAGCAAGAGATAGATAATTAATATGAAACGGAGATGTATTGAATGAATGGCCATGGTGCCACTCGCACGAGCAAGCTGCAATCGGTGCTGCAGATGGTATTCGTAGGCTATGCATGAGGGGCTAATAATGTAACAAGTAAAACATTTGATGGGTACGAAGGAATGAGGACTTTTAGATGGTTTTGAGGTGTATATTTGGAGTCCTTAGCTGGCGCTTTGGGGTTCAATTACTTCCCATCTAACCTTACCTATCTCTGGAGAGTACAAGCCACTTGGAGAAAGTGTGCTAGAATCAACTTGAAATATTCCTATCCAACATACATCAGTTGAAAATAAAGCCGAATAAAAATAAATATAAAAGATTATGAGGAAATTTATCGTTTTGACATCAAATATCGAGTTATCTTAGCAATGCATCTTAAATCACTTAAAATGAAGGTTATATGAAAAAGTTATGGATAATCTAATGAAAATATATCAATGCTGATGAACTTTTAAAAAAATATTAAAATTACATTCTATGGCCTGTAATTTAAAAGTATTTTTTTTATTTTAATCCTTTTTTTTAAAAAAAAAACTCATGTTTGATGGTTAGAAACTTAATAGGATTTAGGAATATATTTATAAATATTTATTTGATATTTACATCTTTAATTTTCTTTAGAAAATAAAAATCTTACTAGAAGTAAGAAATCTAGTGGCTTTAAAAATTAATGTCCTATAGAAAGTAGAAAACCTAAGTGCTTTAGGAAAACTCTCTATAAATGGATCTTCATAGAAGTCTTTGATACGAAAAATTCTTCAGTAAAGCTCTTGAAAATTTCTTGCTGGTCAAGAGAAATATATTATTTGCCAAAATATGAGACTTTAATCTCATGAGAAGTGATCAATGGATGGCCATTAGTTATCTTTGTTAATTAGGTTTTTCTACATCAATAAAGATTTAATCTCATTATTTTCTTAAGAGAAACTTGCATTGATGAGGATGTCTAGAGCTAGTTGGATTTGTCTAATAGTTAATTCTCTAAACTAAGTGGTAGGTTCTAAATGAAATACACAGAGTTGATTAAGGATTAATATTATTCACAATTATGAGGTAAGCAATGTTTCCCAACTTCTAGATTTTATGTACCATTAAACACGTTTCGTTAAAATATAAATTATGAATTATATGGACTTATAAATTATAAAATATTATGCTATCAAGTATTATATTATGGACTTTGATATTTGATTATAGTTCTCATTTATGAATTGATACATTATCATGATTATCAGAACCGATTTGATGCATATGAATTATGAGCAATTTATAATATGAAATTAATTTTATGATAATTGAGATTCTAATACTAGCTGTATTGGATACCTATAGCTAATAAAAGGTATGTATTGGTCAACATTCGACCGATGAGGGATAAATATTGATTAATATTCGTGACCAATGGGGGTAAGCATTAGTCTAGATTCCATAATTTATTACTTTTTTTTAGTTGAGATGATCATTAATTATTAAGCTATTCAATTTATTATTTTATTATTCTTAGATTCTGGTTGGTAAAAGTGGTGAGAACACTAATAGGGGAATAACAGTTAAGTGAAAGGCATCTACGCCATGATTTAGAATCAAATTAAATGAATCATAATTATAATTAATGATATATTTTAAGTCATCTAAAGTTTATTTTGGACATGTGAACACTAAATTATTTTTTATTTTTATAGAATAATAATTAGATAATATAATAATGAATGCCTTGCATATTTATAAGATTAAACTCATAAATATGTCGCTGTTGATGCATTCTTTGGTTTGAAATATTTGAGTCAAGATACATTTGTTTATAGCATTTATATAGCATATGTGGAAGAAAAGAAAAGAAAAAAAAAAAAAAATTTAAGTAGAAAGAATTCTTACGGTGTATGAATTTTACATAAGATTACTTCGTCCTTTTCTTAGAGAGCATTTCTAATCTATTTCCCTTCATCTAAACTCCCTTGGATAATCTGTAATATATCCGCTTATTTAATAAAATGGTGTGTGCGGAACGTCTCTTTCCCCCACTTTTCCCTGAACAAAATAAATAAACAAATAAAAAGAGTTCTTGTTGATGCTTTGCGATCCAATATGCTGGCAATCGGTCACCACGAGCGACAAACAAATTTAGGAACGCACTCAACAACGCATCAGACAAAACGATGTGCGCTATTGGATGAAACTAGAGATTAGATGACTTAAGAAACGTGTTGATGAAGAATTTTTCATCACTCCACCTTCTGCAAAATAAAAATAAAAATAAAAAGGTTCTATAATGTTGCTCATAAAAGTAGCACCAAATTTTGAAGGAAGGTATTCTGTTCCATGGAACCATTCACGATGAATATAAAAATGAGTAACGCCATGGCAATGCACACCTTTCCCTTCCTTAAATAAATAAAATATAAAAAAAAAAACATATATTCTTGAACAAAGGAATATATATATATATATTTGTTGAATTCGAGAAATTGCTTCCAACCAAACGTTGCCGGGCCAATGCAAAACTGGTGCGGCGTTTCATCTTTGAAGCGGGGCGGCTACGCCACGCACAGGTTTTATCATATAAAAACAAAAGATCTAATTATTTACTGAAAATATAAGAGATATAAAAAGTCAACAGCTTGAATGACCCCTTGGGATGGCCTAATAATCACATAAAATTTAACGTTTCGGTTGACAGGTCCTCGTTGGAGAAAAAGTTTGGAAAAAATTTTAAGATAAATCAAATTTTAATTAAATTTAAATTTAAATTTAAATTATGGTAAAAAATTTAATGTCCTCAGCATGGTGAAACTGAGCTAGCATTAGACAAAATCCGGAACCAAAGAGACCTTCTATGTTATAATGAATATTACTAATAACATCATGTTATATTATTTATAATGCAATAATATATCACAAGAAAAATATAATATAATAATACTACAATATTATATTTTATTATGAAAATAATATTTGAAAATTATTACTATCTTATCTTATTTTACAGTATGTAATTATATTAAAGATATCATAATATTTTTCATATAATATTGATTATATTATAATAATATTAAAGGTGATTGTTCTGGTATTTTGAACTTGTGGGTTAGAAGAAATATTTTGAGTGAAGGATTCAAGTTAGAACTTTTCTCAAAATATTTTTTTTTTTAAAAAACTCAAAAATAATTCTTTTGATAAAAAGTTAATTTAAGAATTTTACCAAACATCGCTTTACCTTCTACTTATGCTTTCTTGACATGAGAAAGCACTTTCAAACCAGTCAAAAACTTTGTAAATGGAGGTCTTAGACTTTTTTAAATCTTGTTTTAATAATTAATTTATCTTTCATTAATTCAATAAATGAGATTTTCTCTATTTTATCAAAAAAATCTTAATTTGATATAAACATATTAGAATGTTATTGAGTTGAGCTAAATCAACTTTTACTCGATTTAAAAATAATTTTAAACTTACCAAATTTGATTTGTTTGGCCTTGAATTGGAGTCAATTCAATCATTTTCTTGTGTGTGTGTGTGTGTGCGTATTTTTTTTTTTTGGATTTAAGGATGCCAATGATTTTTATTAATTGGAAAGAGTTGCAACACCAATGCAAAGTAAATCAACAAAAAAAAAAAAAAAGGGCTTTTCAATCAAGACTATTTCTTCCTTAAAAAAATTGAGCTTTTCTTACAAGATGTTGTTGGGCCTCCGCATTTTTGATTCCACACATAAAAATGCACGCTTTCTAAATGCATCATCTAAAATTATTATTCTCATGCTAAGCTCCAATGGAACTGCAGCTACTTAATTTATTTAACCTAGTCCATATTCACTCTGTTCATCCATCCAAGATCCTTCTATAATTCCCTCACGCCCATCTCACATCTATGGCCGGATGGCTGCATGATGATACATACACATACATACTTCACTATATTATGTAGTTAAATATAAATTCGATTATCTCCTTCATCCTTAGGTCCACATAAATTATGAATTCTAAAAATATAACAAGTGTAAAAGATGAGGTCACTTTAAAATTTGTGTGGATTCAAGAATGCGAAAGATAACCGAATTCTGAATTCGGTTACATTTGAATGTAGCCAAATAAATAAATAAATATATTAAAACTAAAAAATTTATCTACTTTAATAACATGTGATAGTTGTATTAAATATTATTAACATGTGATAGTTATATTAAATGTTAATTATATGATATTTATATAAACATAAGGTCAATATATATTTTTTTATTAGGTTAACACCCTTGGATAACTCAATCTTAACGAAGATCATCTTTTTTTATCTTTTTTTATTCTTTCCATCTATCTCTTCTAATAAACAATAAAAAATAAGGATCTTACTTTATATATATATACATATAAAGTTGGAACCAGCTACATTCACATGTAGCCAAACCTCAAATTCAATCATCCTTTTCATTTATAAATCCACACAAATCTTGAAGTCATCTTTTCTATCTTTAGGATTTATAATCCATATAAATCCAAGAGTGATAAGGACAATTGGATTTAGGCTTGGCTACACATGAGTGTAACCAAGTCCAGTTCCCTATCTCTCTCTATATATATTTTATGTATGCATTTATGTATGCATGTATATATATATATATATATAAAGATGGATTTGCCTATATTTGAATATAACCAAGTTTAGGATCCGGTTATCTTTGAATTTAGTCAAATTCAGAATCTAATCATATTTTTCACCCTTAAATTTACATAGATTTTGAAGCTCTCTTATCTTTTTCATCTTTAAGATTTACGAAATATATGGATTTAAGAATGGAAGAGGTAATCGGATTCAGGCTTGACTACATTTGAATGTAGCTAATTTCAGCTCTCTCTCTCTTTATAATATATAATGTATAGAAAGTAAAAAAATTTATCTCCTTTTAATGAAACCCAGGCAATTATACTAAATGTTACATCAAATATTATTGGTATGTGGTACTTATTTTAATATTAAAAAAATTGAGATGAAAAAGAGGGAAATATATGTTAATAGTGATAAATAAAGTTATGCACTGATAATCCTTTCTGATTATACTTTTAAAGATGTGAGAATTGTGTTTTTAAAAGTAACAAAATTTTTTTTTTTAAAAAAAAGGTAATGTCATGGCTTAGTTATATATCATGATTGAAAATATCATAAAATTTGATATTTTATTAAACAATATTTTAAAAAAATATATTTATGAAAATATATAAAATTCTAAATCCATATTCATCAAGAAAAATCTTAATATGTCATTTAATCTTCTCCTTTATATGAATGTTATTTATCTTCTCCTTTCTTTAAAATGTCAAATTAATAATTTTAAAATTTAAATTTAATAATATAAATTTAGAAAAAATAAAATTATAATTTTTATTTACTTATTAATTGTATTAACGCCCGTGTATATTGCAACGGCATACGACTAGCATTACTTGATTTTGGCACGCGCAGTACACGTGATGCTCCATCAGCGGCGCTCCAAATGATCGAAAACGAAAAACCGCTCTGTCCCCGCCCTCTCCGTCTCCGGACTCGCCTCCCTTCGCCGGCCTTTCTTCTCATCCTCTTCTTCCGACCGAAGGCTGCTGGTGAGCGGCGGATAACGAGAGGCGGACGTTGCTCGTCGCGATCGACGGTGATAGGGAAACCGCTGACGGCGGACTGCCTCTCCAACTCGGTCCTTGTCGGGAGATATTTTTTTTAGGGTTTTCTGGTCTCTCACCTCCGCTTTTGATTCTTTCATATTAAAGGGGACGAAAGAAAAGTTCTTTATTTATCGGAGATATTTGAATTTTTTTCTTTGCTCCTTTTCGAATCCAGCAAGAGGGTCATGGGAGCAATGGAGGTGGTTAGGGCGGACGGCTGTGCCCCAAGTCAACTGAGACCGCTCGCTTGTTCTCCGAATCTGCTCCACATAGATCGGCTTGTTGGTTCCAAGGCAAAACCCGATTCAAATATCGTGAGTAAAGTTTGCATCTTTCCCTTCTTTTGGATCGGACATTATTATATGTTTTCTCTCTTTTTTTTAGTCCACTCTCTTGATTGTTTATCCCATTTGTCTATTGGGTCGTCCCTTCTCCATAATCTACCGCTTGTCTCTAGGGTATCAAGCGGCCGAAAACGGCTCGTCTAAGGATTAGTCTGACGGACCGTTGTGTCATGCTAGTCCGGCATGGCTTCTGCTATGGACTACGTTGGCACAAACGACGCCAGCCCAACACGGCACTCAAGCCCACGGTGTGTCAGCCCATGGTCTTGCCCGGACGTAGATCAGGCAATTTTTTGATTTTTAATGCTAATTTTATGAAAATTAAATAAAATAGATTAAATATATGTAAATAAGGGGCAAGAATGGATGAGAGGGACAAAAAAAAAAAATAAAAATATGCAAGCAGGCCGGATCCTATACCTCGCGCTCGTCGGTATGGCCTAGTATATGGCTACTATAGCAGCTATATCGCACTGGGTATGGCCTGCATTCTGTCGGATCAGGCCATGCCATGGGCTGCTCAGCTTATTTGACATCTCTACTTGTCTCTTGTTTATAGTGTTTCTAGAATTAGTTATGTCACGAAGGATCTATTATTTTGGTTTTGTATCTATCTTTTTTTTTCAGTTTTTTTCGAGGCCCAAACTTACATCATTTGTTTTATTTCTCATATTGTGTGTGGGTTTGTGTTAGCTGGATAAGTTGGATATGAATCATAACATCTGAGTTTAAACCCAAGCTAGTTTTTACAAGGGATAAATCAAGCATGAAAGTTACATTAAACAATTGATCACAATGATATGGTGGCTTACCATCACAAACCCCATTTATGTATGCATAGCAAGGAATCTGCTTTAGCTGCCAATGACCTTGGATATTGAACATGTTACTTGGTTCGGTTGAGTTACCGTAGGGAGTAGATGTATTATCATAGCTATAATGGCATTCTGTTGGGTAGAACATTCTTTAAGCTATGCCATTTAAGCTATTAGTAGTTCAATATTTAACCCAATAGCATGCTGTTTAAGCAATGACAAAATTTACTGGCATATTCTTTAGTGCAAAGGAATAGGGGATTTTGTTCAACAGTATGCAGCTGACATGCTCTATTCCCACATAATGAGGGTGATTCAAGTCACTTACGTAGGGATTGTGCTACAATTCTCAGTTTTGACATGTGATATGAATGTAATGACTTTGAACTTTTATGCATTCCTGATTCGATAAAAAAAAAAGAATGCAGTATTAGTGGTTATTTGCTGGTCCGTCAAATATGCTAGATTTGTTACCAACAATCTTGAATTGTTATTTTGGTGAAGTAATCACTGCTGAGGATACATCAGACTATACAATATGCTGGCATCAATTGTTCATCATTGTGTTGTTATGATACGAACAAATTTTTATAATAGTGCTAGTTACGAAGAATTCAGTTGACAATGACTTCTGCCAATCATTCCTGAACATATGGCTGGTCAAATGCTCAGGAACATGAGTCCATTTTCCTAGTAGTCAGCTACTGAGGTTGGCATGCTGATGCATGTTGTTGGTTTTCTTCTACAATCACATTATATGCATCAGAATGAAAAAGTGGATTTACAAATAGGAACTGTATGCTGAGATGTCATCCATTCTTAAGGAATTCCTAGAAAGGGTTGTATGAGGCAGCTTTGGAACGAATCATAAAAAGCATCAAGGTGATTCTGGTAAACAGAATATAACTGTATCATAAAATAATTGTGATATCATGTTTTATTAAAAGCTGTCCTCTGCTCTTATGGACTAAATTGGTCTACCGAGAAAATTTTCTAGAGACTGTAGCTGGCAGGTCTCAAATCATATCTTCTGAATGTCTTCCTAAACAATATCTTCAAATGGATGAAGTTATGCATTTTATTTATAATTAATAGTCAACCGCTCATTTTCTTTGTAATTTTGTTATTGCATGACGATACCATTTGTCTTGCATCCTGTGCATATCTTGCATTATTGCTCTAATTAGTGGACGATATGCTTTTCATGCTTTGTTCCAAATACTGTTATGCAATCAACAATTTAATACTCATATTGTGATTTATATATAGACTATATTTCCTCTAATAACAGTGCAATGGACTTTAAGTGTTAGACCCTGGAGTGAAAATAGGAGTTGGAGCAGGAAATTGATTCGGTGGATGGAACAATAAAATTATGTTCATTATAGATTGTAACTGGTGCATGGATCATGATAACTAGCAAGAGTGAGCGTGTCAATATAGGTGATTTTGCTTTGAAACTTTGGCTCACTGGAACCTAGAATGGTGAAGCTTTGGCTTAGAGGACTGAACATTTTTGCCAATACACTCATATAAGTTGATTTGCAGCAGTCATATGAGTTAATTTGCCTTAAAGCTTATGATGTATACCATTTTGATTTATGTTGGAAACTGTATAATAGAAATATCTTGTGGTTAAGCCTTGCATTTAAGTACCTTTTATCTAAGAATATTATTTTACTTACCAAGAATTAGAATAGAGGATACCACTTGAGAATTTTCTTGGATTAATCGAATAGAGGCTGGGATAATCTGAATGATTGGATTATTAGGTATGTTTAGTTGCATTTTATAAGCAGTCATTACTCTTAGATGGCAAAATTTAGTACATTGGTTGGTCTATTATGTAGATCAGCAAATGGTCAATTGTCAGCAGACCTTATCTATTAGGGAGGAAAGAAAACTACTGGAGATCTCTCTGCAAAGGCACCTCAGAAGCTATGAGTGGGAATCGGAATTGGACTCCTATTCTGGTAAATTTTATATTGCTCACAGTTCATACTTCATAGTGACATAGAGAATGGGGTTGAAAGATGGAGCAAAGACATGATCCCGTAATGGGCCTGTCATCATAGTTTAGCATCCCTTACTTCTTGGCAATGGAGTCAGTTAATAGAAATCATCTTCTGGATCTTTTTTGAATCATTTAATCAACTTTTTGCTGAACTTTTCATTTTTGGCCTCCTTTTCTGTTATAGTATTTTATAAAACTTAATTATAGTTCGTAACTTCTCATTTGACCTGCTGAGTTCTAGGCTTATACTCCTTTTAAGAGTTGCTATGAGTTTCTATGATATGCTTGCCACTGGTTTAGTTCATTGTAACTATCCTTTACTTTCAATTGGGTCTTCATATGAAGTTCTCTCTAGCAAGTACTTCAACATCATTAAACTTATTTTTAATACACATTAGGTGATACAATTGTATTGGCTGCTGTTTATGGACCAAAAGCTGGAACCAGAAAGGGTGAGAACCCTGAGGAAGCCTCTATTGAAGTCATTTGGAAGCCCCAAACTGGGTAGATTGGTATTTATCTCCCTTATTTTTCTTTCTCAGCAATTCGGCATAGTTCAAACACACACACACACTCATTCTTCCTGATGTTGCTTAGATTCTTTGTCTGGTTATTGAACTAATTATTTGCTTATGTTACTTAATCATGCAATAGTGAGCGCATTATGTGGAGCTCTTGTTAGGAAGTGGAAGTAGCCTATTTGGTGGACTAGCTCAAGAAATATGGAAAGTCTACTTTAAACCTCTCTTACATCCATTTAAATTGTAAACTAAATTTTAGTATTTTGCAAAACTAGATTTGAGGCTATTGTGTAGATCTTGAATTTTTCTTTCTTTCTTGCCCACATTACAAATCTTGGAAATTATTCGCTTTATTCAGGAAAAGGATCGATTTGTGTCAAGCTAAAACAAATTTTCTCTCGATAATTAAATTGATGCTGGTTTTTCTTTTCTTCCTTTTTATTTTTTGTGGTGTTGTTTTAGCACTTCTGATAGTTATGCCTTTTGTGCAATTCTGGATTAACAAATTTAGCATGTTCTTCGAGAACTAACAAACAGTCCAAGGCTTCAAAAAACATGTTGTCTACCTGCTTAGCAAGTGGTGTTTTGTGCCAATTGAGAAGTTAATGACTCATGTTTAAACTACAATTGAGCCTACCAGAGTTTTCTTCTTTACAGAAATTAGAGAAAGAAAATCAGGATATTCAGATGGATCACGTCTTCAAACTAGTTGGCTACTTATAGGAATATTATTGCTCAAAAGTCTTAGAAAGATCAGTTACTGCTTTGCAGAGTTCTTGGACCTTAGTACTAAAAAACCTTTACCTAGGATGATGTATCTGCTTCACATAATCTCCCTGAAAATTCACACCAGCACCCACTTCCTAACTGCTCCCTCACTCTCTCCCAATTCAAGTAACTAAGGCTTGGACCAGTGCTGTTGTAGAATGGGAGAAGATGTGGGCAACATGGTCAAAACATGAGATTATGCAGACAATTTCTCTGTCTTTATCCAAATTCTTATAAATTCTTAAGGGTTTCTTTTAATTATTGTTTAGGAAAAGCAGAAAAGGAGTATGAGATGATCTTGAAGAGAACTTTGCTGAGCATCTGCCCGTTGACATTCCATCCAAACACCACAACCTCTATGATACTTCAAGTCAGGTGTTCCTTTTGTACCTCTTTTTTTTTTTTGTTATTATTAAAACCCTTCATCTCTCTTCATGTCTACAGCTATTGCATATTCAACATTTCTACATGGTTTTTTCAAATAATTTAACTTCTATTGCCTCATGATTAATTCTTACTGTGATTTCTCCTATGTATATATGAGCATACACGCTCCTGTGCATTAATTTTTATGTGTTTGATTTGGATAATTTGTAATTTGGACAGCCATCCCATATAATAAGCTAATATGCTGAACTTGAATTCCAAATGGACTGACTATGAATTCACAATAGGTTACATTTGAGAGTTGAATTAACTCAATTAATATGAATCCTAGACATTCCTTGCATATTTTAAAATTTTGAAGCTTTTTATACGCTATATCAAACTACATGCATATTTTAAATAAATGTTGTTGTGAGATATAGTTGGTTTGGAGTTCCTCTCAAATGATAATACAAATCTAAACCCTAGCTGTAAATGATGGTAATATCAAATGTCTTAGCATATGTGCGGAAAGTGATTTTAGTTTCTTTTGATGTCATGGTTATAAGATAGCCGTGGTCCAAAACTGTAATGGGTTGTTATGGTTATATTGGACTGTCGTTGAGCTAGAAAATTTCAAAAACCTGCTTTCTAGATGCAAATATGCTTCAATAATGTGACAATATTTGAGAGCCTTCTCTACCATCTTGTTTTTATTTGCTAGTTCCTTCTATGCTTGACACCATTAAAGTCTTGATTGCTTAATCTTTATCCTTTAGCAACTTTCTTCTTGTTCCTACCTCTTAGTCCTTATGATCCTTCTCCTCATGATTCTGCTTTTTGACCCTTCTACCAAGTCTGAGGTTCACACTTGATCCTGCAGTATAATATGTTTTTTAGATGTGTCATTTTCCAAAACCTGTGAAGTACAAAACTGCAAGAATCTGTCTGCAATGCAATGCAGTAGTATTTTGAATCTTAGATTAATAACTATGTGATGAAAGTCTGATTGTTTCCCCTGTTAATTCTGGTTTCTTAACTGCCATCATCATTTATTCACAGGATTACATTCTTACAATTTCTGTACTTGATAGAATGCTTTAATTCTCAAGGATGGCATTATCTATTGTCTAGTTAATATCAAGTCGATCCTCATTTATATATAATTTCAAGCAAGTTAGATTGACTTTTGTTTCTTCTTCTGCTAACATCAGTCATTTGTTGCATCACAGGTTGTTGGTGATGATGGTGCTGTATCCTTTATGTTTTCAGTACTAGGTACCTCATTTGTGTTTATTTTCAAAGATTGATGGTTATTAATTTTCTTAGGAAGCAAAAAAAAAAAAAAAAAAAAAAAAAGCCTATGGTTAAACTTTGGTATGCAGACGATTATGGAAGCATTGGCATGATGCTAACAAATCTTTATCCACAGATTTATCTTTAAACCACGTATGTGCTGCTTCTTTTACTATATAGCGGCGTTGATAAAATATATCGACATCAGTTGCAAAATGGGCCACCCTTTGTCCATTTTCTAGATGCCTTTTCAGTATTATATTTGGTGTTGATTATTTTAACTCACGTTGTGGAAGCTTTGGTGTTATTCGCTTAAAAAATATGTGGGAGAGTTGGCCATGGTAGCATACTTCTGCCATTCCTTCTAAATAAATAAACTAGGAAACCACCGAAAGTCGTTCACTATAAAATTTCCCTTTCTCTCATTTGCATTGTAAGCGTCCTTCATTAAAGGTTTTTACAAATTTTAAAAATCAGTACCGGCGTTGGTATTGGTTTTTAGTTGAACCGATATGGTACCGAGCCATCTCGTACCAATACACGATGTGGGGCTTTAGCCAAAAGTCCCACCTTCTTTTAAATTTTTTTCCCTTTTTTTTTTTTCTTTCTTTGTTTCTAAGGCTTGTTATGTAAATCAAGGCGACTTTTTTTAGTGTTGTATTTTTAACGTATGTGCAAGAATGTCAACATTGGTATTTATAATTAAAAATGATGGAATAGATTATGGTATTGTAAAATGAAGAAGTGCAAAAATTCATTTTATAAATTTAGTTTAAGTAGGTGGGTACAAGACAATCATCGTAGGCATTTGGGTCTTATTTATTGTCTGAATCTTGGGCATACCTGCGTGGATACCATCTTCATTCATGTTGTTTATATGATATTTGGTAGTGGCCAATAGTCCTTCATGTAGTCTTTGTATATTTTCGTAGACTTATAGATGTGATGCCTAATTTTATTTATAGTTGTAAACATATTTTAGGTACTTAAAGAATATCCGATTCTCTTAGTCATGAATAATCTGGTCACTTGAATTATTTTTTTTGGATCACACAGATTCTTTTCGGATTCTAAGGCTGCTGTGTGTCAAATTTTTTATATTGTTTGAATGATTATCAAGAGAAAAAAAAATCATGTATTAATGTGTAGAATGTTTATATTTACATGCAAATAGCTTTTATGGTATATTCTACTGTAATAAGAGACGCCCCACATGACCCCGTCTGCCCCCGTCTATGACTTTATTTTTTTATTTTTTTTATTTATTTTTTACTTTTTATAAAAATAAAAAAATAAAAAAAGTTGGTGCTAGTCTCATAAGATACATTGTTCCAGGCGAAGCTAGGTCCACACCGGTCGATGTAGATGCTTACCAATTTGACCCAACTGGTATGCCCTATTTTAGGCAATTTTGGTGACCCTAGAGATGCCCCAATGCCCTTTTTTTTTTTTTTTGGCTAGAGTAGTGCGATACCAATGGTACTTTCAGATGGTATGTAAAACCTAGGTTTTGTGGTTTTCTTCAACACGCCCCAGTTATTACAACAGGAAATAGATACTTGGTACTTACATTTAAACATTGTATCCAACGACGAAAATTCCTTGATAAACGTTTCTAGCTTCTCCCATGTACCATCAATGCATCTTGTCCAACACTTGTACATGCTTGTATTCCTTTAAAACATCTTGCTGGTAAGCTAATCATTGTTGTAATTTTGTTCTTCTTTTAACCTTATACTACAATTTAACTTGTGATGTTTGCAGTTGGAATCTGCTGTGGTTTAACAAAGAGTGGTTCTACAAATTTTGATCCGACCAAAGCAGAAGAGCAGGTAATCATTTATGTTAACACAACGACCTCGAGTGCAGGAATTTCTTTACAAGCAGGACAAAGAATCTATAAGTGCCATTCTTGGAGTTTAACTATATTCAGCTCCTAATTTAGAGCTTGTTCATTTGTGAAAAATTGAGAGTATTTTTTAGAAAATTGTTTTATAGAGAATAAACAGCAGAATTTTGTCTTCAAATTTAATATTTTTACAAATAAAAAACTAAAAAATTATGTTTTTAATTTTCTAAATATACACTAAATCTAAAAAATATTTTTGGATTGTTTTTTATAGTTTTCTTTTCAAAGTGAAATAATATTTTTACCATATTTTTAACCACCATATCTCCATCACCTACTACTATCTTCACTACAAACTATTCTTTACCACCCATCACTACCACTGCTACGGCTATCACCACCACACTAGCGCCACTTACCATTAATGCCACGATTACCACTACCGCCACCCTCCACCATCCTTCACTATCATTGTTACCATCATATCTCCATCACACCTACCATCCTTCATTAACATCACTATCACCATCACCATATTTCTACGCCCACCTCCATCACTCACCATCACCATACAACCATACTTGTACCATCTATCACCATACTTTCACTACTCACCACCACCTATCCTTCACCACCAACTGCTACTATCACTATACTATCAATACTGCCTATCGGCATTACCACTACATCTCTACTAACCATCATTAGCACCACGATCACCACTATACCACCCTCTTCCATCATCTTTCACTACTATTATCACCATTATATTTTCATTATACCTACCATCCTCTATCACCACCATCACTATATCTCCACTCACCTCTACTATCCATCATCACCACCGCCACTATATTTGTGCTACCTACCATCATACCTTTACCATTCATCATCACCACCTATCCTTCACCATTAATCACTACTACCAGCACTATCTACCAACATTACGGCCACGCCTCTATCACCCATCATCAGTGCGATGACCACCACTATACCTTCACCTCCACCACCTTGCTCCATCACCCTCTATCACCATCATATCTCCATTGCACCCACCACCCTTCATCTCTACCACTATCACTGTCACGATATCTTTACAACCACTCACTTTCACCGCCGATTACCATAACTATTGCCATACCTTTACTGTCTACTCACCACTACTGCCACTATACCTATGCTACCTACCATCATTGTCATTTTCCTTTAACATCGAATATCATATCTTCACTACCTGCCATTAATGCCACCATCATTGCCATGACCCACCATCACCACTACCATTACCTACTATCACTACCGCCTCCATACCTTTATCACCCACCATCACTGATATTCTCCTCTATCATCTACCATCATTATGTGTTCACCGTCAACCATTTTTTAATTTTTTAAATAAAAATAATTTCTTATTTTTAATAATTGAACGTGTTTTAATTTTTTAATAAAAAAGAAAACCGGAGATGGGAAAAAAAAAAAATTTCCGCAACTAAACAGGCTCTTAATTTTTGAGTTCTGATCCCATCATTCTTGTCACACCAAATTCACCATTTTCTTATGACCTTGTTCTCACTGGAATTTCAATCTAAATAAAGTTATTTGATATTATTAATCTCTGGTAGTGTTGTAAGCCTGTCACACAATTTTTATTGAGGAATTTCTGTCACCCTTATTTGCTTTATTTTTCTTTCGTAACCTCTGCTTCATCCAATATGCAACTGAATCAATAATGTGCAGCGCTGCTTTATCTGATGCATACATTAACACAAATTTTTCCTTTGAAAGTAAGAATCTTAATTTTAATGATGGGATGGATATCTGCGGTCTATTGTTTTCATGCATTGCACACCACTCTTAAATGAGAATTTAGACATTATGTCAATTTGCTTGGGATATATAGTTTGTTTGGCAATATGGCAGCAAATGCAAGCCTTTGCTATTTGGTGTTTCCAAATTCCCCACTTTCTGTCCTTCCTAAAGCACCATCAGCTGTGGATGATGAACCTGGAATTATAACATCTGTTACCCATGGGCTGATACCTGGTAAAAATCTGCACTACCTCTTTTCATGGTGCATATGCATACCTGTAGTATGCTAATCTAAACATTTCCCTTCATGGGGTTTGCTAACATTAGGTTCTTGCTATTAAGTATTAACCCAAGTTTCAGTAACTTGTTTCTATTTCCGCCAACAATGACACTGAACTGTGCCATTGACATATGTATGAACTGCCAGCTTGGACTAATTAACCAAAAATATTTTCTTTAGAATTTAAGTGAGAATAAGGGGGAATTGTGTGTGCACTTTTGAGTGCATTCTCAATTTCATACTTCTTCTCTTATAATTTAATAAAAGAATTCTTGAGCACATGCAACTTTCATGCCAACTGGTTGAGAACCTTGCATCTTAGTTCTGATACATTAATGTCTATGCACATATCCATTAAAACTCTTGGTTGCTTTTTAAGATATTGAGAATGTGCTCTTTTCATCCCACATGCTATCCATGACACGGTTCTTATGTCAATTCTAACACATTACAGCACATAGCTGACAAGATTTTGCTGTTTCTGTGATGACCGAAATGGCAGTTGATCTTATCATGCATTTTTTATGGCTTAATTCCTTTGTTGGTTAGCTGACTTATCTATTCTTGAAAATAACAAGTTTGACGATAATTGTGATTGCATGGAAACTGAAACTGGAGGATGCATAAACCAACATTTGTAGTGGTTAAACCAAATCTCTCTCTCTCTCTCTCTCTCTCTCTCTCTCTCTCTAAATTTCATACATATGTGACATTGACGTCATACCTGCAGTTAACAATTAAATTGCCTAAATTTAATAAATGGTTTACTAGATGTATCCAACAGAAAACTATGCCCTTCTCTCAAGCATAAATAATGAACCAAGGAATCTAACCAAGATGCATCCTATAAAACAGGCAGTGAGGCTAATACCCCAGAGCAGCAAAGTGTTTTCTATTCACTTTCACTTGCATTACTAAAACCCCAAGCAGCCAAATATGCCAAATAACACTGTAAGAGTAAACTTGTGAACTTGGTCTTGTCCAAATGGTGACATTTCTCTGCTCAGCAAATAGAGGTTCTGGGTGCGTCCCTATATGTCTAAACTTGGATCATTATAATAAAGTTTGGAGGGTGGGTCTCCCTCTTGTTCCCTGAGAAAAAAAAAAAAAGATTGTAAAATTAAATCTCAATCACCCTCAAATTGTAAGATATGATTTTCTTCATTGCCTCGTGGTATAGATATTTTGTAGAATATCAAGCAATAATAGAATGATTACTATCTTCATTGGTGTACTGATTATTTTTTCATGAAAGCTTTTTACCTTTTCTGTTCTGTTGTTATGCTCTTTGCTAGTATCTTCATTTATTCCTGTTGGAGTTTACCAGAACAATATCATCATTATTTCTTGAATCTTTTACCAATCTTTCTATATGATGAGTGAAGTCAAAAGTTTAGCTGTAGATTGGTTAACGCTTCAGGACAAAGTAAAGCCATTAGTAGACACAATCTCTATATCCTTCTACCACATTTTCCAAATGATAATTCTGGTTTTCCTCACTGTTCAGAGAGTCATTATATCAACTGCCTTGGACATGGCCATGCTGCATGTGTAAAGATCTCAGAATTTATTAGGAAAAGCTTGCAGACACAGTTCCCAGGTGACGTTTGGAAAAGTATTTAGACAATGCTTGCCAGGCCAAGAAAACTGCGACAGCTTTAAGCATGTAGGTACGGGAGCCTCATCTCTTCGATCCTCACAACAAGAAACCACAATATTCTCATTCAAGATGATTCCTAGACCAAATGCAGCGCTTATGAGATGCTAGATCCTTGCTTCCACTGTCAATCTAAAGGATATGCATCTCTTGTTGCAATGTTTGGGGTTCATGAATGCTCCAGACACCCTGGAACCATGGTTGAGCCATGATTTCTGATGATGGTTGAAGGTTGAAGCTATGTATGATCACTTGATCCTTCTCTATTTCTTATTGTTAACGTCATGTGGCAATTCAAGCCGCTTTGCTTTTATATAAATCAGGAATAAAGACAGACAGGTGGTTTGTGGCATGATGGAATTCTGGTTGCAGCTTTTTCTCATTGTGGACTGCCCGCATCTGACCTACTTACTTGATTGTTGGGATTGGTTGATCGGTCAGCTCTACATGGACTTTGGGGTGATCTGGGAAGCCTGCACTTGGTTAGGAAATCAGTTTACAACCATTGCCAGCTTCTGAGTGCACGATTGGGACAAGTTTGCGGGGACCGAGTTATTCTGTTCCATCTCAGGATTTGGCCCAAGTCAGTGCTTGCCTGATGTTTGGTCCGTCTTCATCAACTGAAGCCGTGCCATTATATGCGATTAGCCTCAAATTAAACCTGGAACAGTTTCAGTGTTAATTGCGACTCGTGGAAGTAGTTGCCTTTCTGATCTGCTTGCCCTTGGATGGGCTACAGGTAAATGGCCCTTCACGTTGATTTGTAGATTTACTGGGGAAAATGCATGCACAACCCATTTAAGAGACGTATAATGGAGCCTTTTACCATCCTGTGTGTGTGCTTGCAATGTCGATGCCCACAGGCCAGTGGCATGCCTCGTCAGTTGTTTTTTTAAGTTTTACTGCCACATTTGGCTTCCCTCGCCTCGTATTGCTTTTTTTTGTTGTTCCTTTTTTCACCCCTCCATTTGGGAGCCTGGTGTTGCTCATTTGCTAGATGTTTGAACTTCGAGTTATGTTTCTTTTAACAAAGCATTACGTGCTTTAAAATGGTCGACTGGGATTTTATTTATTTGTTTTTCCCTTGACATGGTTGCACAAATCCGATGATTTTTTAAGCAGGTGAGCAGGTGTTTGGATACCTGCACTTATAAAACCAGGTACCTGGACAGCAAATTGGATTGCAAATCATCTGATGAATTTTTTATTTTTGGGTAATTTTGTCTCCGTTCTATACATTTATTTGAAAAATGATTTTGTAACCCTAAAAAAAAAAATTTAAAATTGTAGACACTAAATGTTTTCACATCTCTCAAACGGTTCAAAAGGTTCAGGTTTACGTTTGAATCCGTCGTTGATCAAAGTCCGTTTTAAACGGCTCTTAATAAACCTTGAAACAGCCTTCGGGGAAACGCTAGTGCTTCATTTGCAACACAAGCCATTTTGGTGGAATTCTTCTGCAAATGGAATGGTTTTTACGGTAGAATTAAATTATTAATTCATCTCATATTTGTTCACTATACATAAAACCGTAGAATTAAAATAAAATCTTTGAAATAAATAAAAATTAAATTTAATATTCTTTTTTTAAATTATCTTTATTTCACATTTAATTATGTTAAATATAATTATATTTAATTATATTTTATGTAATTATATTTAATTATAATTAATAAAGATAATTTACTAAATATTTAATTAACACATGATTAGATATACTTATGAATATAATAGTAATTATTATAATACAATAAAAAATTATTAATCCATGATATTATAATTATAGTTAATTATATTATTAAATCAATAAAATATTATTAATTATAATATAAACAATTTATACTATTAATATAAATTATTAGTAAGTAATATAAATTATTATATTATTATAGATTATAATAATAATATTAATTTAAATAATGTTATATTCATTTAAATATTATATTAATATCAATGATATTATATAATTATAACTAATAATATAATATTATTATTATTATTATTATTGCAATATAATACTAATATTAATATTAATATTTAATATTTCAATAATATATTATAATATTATGATATATTAATATGCTATTGTATTATTTAGTTTTTAATAATATAATCATAATATTATATTCTATATTGCTATTATCACATTATATTATATTATATTAGTCTATTATAGTATATATTGGAATATATTATATTATAATATAATACTATTAATATAATGATATTTAATATTTAATATGATATTCAATAATATTAACATTATATATTAATATTACAAAATACTATATTAATTATTATATCATATAATTTATCATAATATTATAAATATATTATAATTAATATAGTATAATAGTAATAATAATAATAATAATAATAATAATAATAATATCATAAATAATGTTATTTTTGGTTTAAAAATTATGATAAGGATAATTTTGTCTAAAAATTTATGCTATCGAATTTATTTGCAAATTTTAGACAGCATTTGCGATAAGAAGGAATGGTCCTATAATTTAGTAATTAAGATTCTAAATTTAATATTTATTATTTTTAAAATAAAGTAAATCATAGATTTGTAAATGAAATTTTTAAAAAAATTACGAAATACGTTTGTTCCGAAGGGGGCTAAAGGAGGGTGTACGGGGAGGAAAAGCGAAGCGCCATCTAACTTCAAACCTACTGCAGGCCTAACCACTTCCTATACTGCGACCACCATCGTCAGTTCCGAACCCACGGCCGGCTCGGCTCGTTGCCTCGCAATTTCAGAAGGGAAAGAAGACACCCAGTTCTTCGGCTGTGGAGGAAATTTAGGAGGAAGGTTTAATAATCCATCAATTCATCGTTATTTAAATTCAACCGAATTCTCCTCTCTTCTTTGGCTCTCTCCGTTCTTCTCCCTCGTTGCGTTCTTTTTCCCCCAGGGGAGGTTCTCACTCCAAACCTCCCCTCCTCCTCCAGGGAAAAGAACGCTATGGCTTCCGAAAGCTTCACCGACAAGAACGCTGTTTTCAAAAAGCTCAAATCTAAGTCCGAGAACAAGGTAGTGTTTTCTAATCTTCTTCTTTTTTCTTCGTCTTCTTCTTTTTCTTTTTTTTTTGAAAAAATTATTATCGGAGCCAGTCTCTGGTTTACCCATATAGTTTTGCTTTGTTTCACCTCAATTTCGATCGCGTCTTCTGGAAATCGATTAGGTTTTGAGGATCTGGTGCGGGAGCCCTAGATCCCGACGGTATCCTCCAGATCTGATCACTCCTGACTGTGGATCTTTCGGTCTCAGGTATGCTTTGATTGCAACGCCAAGAACCCTACGTGGGCGTCGGTGACGTACGGGATCTTCCTCTGCATCGACTGCTCGGCCGTCCACCGTAGCCTCGGCGTGCACGTTAGCTTCGTGAGGTATGGGATTGTTGTTTTTTTTGTTGATTTGTTTCCCTTCCTGTCTTTGCGGTTCGATCTGGTTTTTCTCTGATTAATTTGTAGGCAAATTTTGTATTTCACGTATTCCCCTTTCAAAACCCTGAGTCCGATGGTATTGTTGTTATTGCGAATCTTTATGCCATTTTTCTTCTTTGGGGTCTGTTTGAAAAGGTTCAAAGCCTTAAACAAAGTAACTTTGAAATTTTATACATGAGAAGATGGAGATGACGATAGGTGATCCCAAACGCATTAAGAATGAGGAGATGGTAGTGATGTGATAACCACATCCCTTCAATGAAAATTGAAATCAAGCCAATCAGATGTTAATAGAATTCTTGCTAGCCAGCTGCATTTTGGATGCCCCTGGGTGGTAATCAGTGTGCATTGAGCTGTATGCAGATGTTGAAATGTTTGGGCTATATAGAAAATCATAGTACAGAATTCAATTTCTGGGAAGTTTAGAATATCTCTTTGGCTTAATATACTTGGTTAAGGGGTAAGATACATGATCAACGAATTCTTTGGTTCTTTAATTGAACAAAGTATTATGCATACAACTGTTCTTGCAGATCTAGCTATAGTTGATAGGGTACAGAAGAGGCAGGTTCACATGTGGTGAAAATTTGCGTTGACCATTAGAAAAGCTAAGTGATCAAAATCAGTTTGCTATTTTGCAAATAAAAAAAAAGAAGCCTTTGTCTGGACTTCTGAGGCTGTAGGATGGGTACAAGCTTGTGGTAACATGATCAAAGTCAAAGATCCAGTGCTTATAATAGAAGGAAGTAGAGAAAGGAATATTTGGTTGCTAGAAGTCTATTTTTGGCATAGGGTTTTAAGGGGCTTTTGCTTTGGCAAATTTTTAGAGTTGGGGATTATATTCTTTTGGGTATGGATAATGTAGTGCAACAAAGTGGGTTCTGCCTTTGTAGCTATATATCTAGATTGGGTTTTTGTATGATAGGAAGCATTGGCTAGGAATGGATGTGCTGATCTGTCATTTACATGACACAAATTATAACCAAGTAAATAAACTCTAATTTTAGGATTGAATATAGGTAACCATGCAATGAATAAAAATACTATGAAAAGACAATAAAAGCTGAGAACAAATACATATATTTACACCATTGTAGAAATTTTCAATTAATTTAGCATGGTGCGTGGTTAAGACATGCTACTAATACCATGAGAAGGCTACATTCTGAAAGATTCATTCATATTATCATGTCGTGTACTCCAAATGCTTTAAAGCATTGTGATTAATCCAACTGGTGTCGCTATTGTGACATATTGGGGGCATGAGGATGATAGATTGGGTTAACCATATTGTAATTTGCAAAATAAGAAACAAAAAGAAAAAAAAAAAGAGGTGCTGTTTTGAGTGTAGATCTGTACCAAGATTTGCTGATTCAGCATTACTTTAAACCTATAATACGGGGTTGATGTATGGG
Source organism: Metroxylon sagu (assembly GCA_017589505.3). Classification (NCBI taxonomy): domain Eukaryota; kingdom Viridiplantae; phylum Streptophyta; class Magnoliopsida; order Arecales; family Arecaceae; genus Metroxylon; species Metroxylon sagu. Next base: position 1,451,674 of record JACVBY030000582.1, on the reverse strand, counting down.
AAAAATGGGGCAATAACAGTATATTATCTGGCACCCAAGACATGCTCATGTATTTCTCAAGTAGATTCTTGACATGATATCTTCCATGTCTCACTATATGTTACATAGTGGTATAATCGTTGAAGGGGAATGTTTGCCTCTTAATGGGGACTGAATATGTAAACTGTATCTAGCCTGATATATGTGAAATTATTTTATTATTTGTAGCACTGTTGACGTTGAAATATTATCGCAAGTGGAGAGAGAAAGGTGGAATTTTATGTTTCTTATCTTATCAGTCAACATGCTATTACAAATAATATGAAGAAAAATTTTCTTTCATGTGGATCAGTGAACGGGATAGAACGATTTATTTGTTAAACAAGGAAGAGAATGTTTTTTTGCTGACTAAATTACTATTGGTGGATTGCTTGCTGACAATATGTAAATAAGGTCTACATAACTTTGTTCAGGAAATGTTAATTTTTAAAATATAAATGAGTCGTCAGGTCTAAAACTTAGAAGTCATGCTTGTATGGTATCTATCTACCTTCAAGCTAGTGTTCACCTCCTACTTTACAGTGTTTTGTTGGTTCGTTTTGCCTTGAAATTTTGTCTGCTGTGGACCCTTGTATATTTACTTTTATTCTGACAAAATTGAGGAGGAAGTTCTTCAGGCACCACAAACCATGTTCTTCTAAGATCAAAGATAGTAAACCTAACAAGAGGATGGCTTGGCAAACAACACATTCTCTCTAAAATCCTATATGCAGCAGTGAATGAAGACTCTTTCATAGAAAAGAAAAAGAGTGCAACACATCAAGATTAAGAAATTTGCATGTCGCAAATTTAACACAACCTAATGAGCACAGCTAACAACAAAGTGGTGAGGTCATGAAAGATTAGTTGGCAGGTTCTGAATTTGTTTGTAAGTAGCAAATTATATCACCAACTATAAAGTTAGTCTGCCAAAAGAAAGAAGTGCATTTTAGTATGGGGAACCCCTTAAAAGTTCTTCTGTATGATTCTTTCACTAGAACCTCATATTGCATGCAGTATAATGCTCATTTCTGCTTCTCCTCTCTATATCCACTGTCAATCCACACTTCATTTCCAGAATGGTGCAAACAAATCAAGTTGTTCCTTGTGAGGAAACAATAAAACAAAAACATCAGAACATCAACCTTAATACAGAATTGTAACACAAGGCCTGTTATTCCTTATTTCATGAGTTGCAATCTCCCAAGCTCAATGCAAAGTGAGTCACTTGGCTGTGCGTGAGATACTACTTCCTTTTTATTGGCTGTCAGTTACAAAACTCTAACCGGCAGGAATAAAGTAAATGATTAGGCTTCAATGGATTGTTAATAGTTATTTTACTGCAGAAAATGAGGGAATTTTTGGTTATTTCAATTTGAGGTTATATGATTTTCTTTTATAGGTTTTTGACTCTCGAAGTTTCATTACTTATTTTTTGTATGTGATGGCAAAGGCATGCTTTAGTTCTTCAAAATGAAGAATTCTTTCAGTGCACTTATTCAGAATAAAAGACCTTGCCAATGAGTTTTGAAATAGGTAACTAGACTTGAAATGTCTTCTTATTAATGATAATTGTGTGGCAAAGAATATCAAGTGGGTTGTCACTTTTGACAATAACGATTTGAGAGTTTTCGGTTTTATTGATATTACCTTTTGCATGACCTGATGTTTATAGTTATAGCTTATTTATATCAGAAGCACTGGAGGAAAAAAAAAAAATTCTTTGGAAGTGAAAGCAAAAAGTTCCCAACTGCTAAGATCTTGTGTTGAATAATAGACCAGTTAATTATGAAGTGTGACTTCATTGAGTTATAAATTTGGAACTGTTTTACTTTCTAAAGTACACTTATATCAAGAATTTTAGGAGGTTGTCACAAATATGAGATTGATCTTACACGCATTTCTGGAAAACAAATATTAGTCAGATGGATTGGTTAATAACCATTTCACTGGACAAGAATCTTCTATTAGCAGGGAAGGTAAACATGCTCAACGTTACATTATGTTCATACACTTCCATCTTTAATTGGCGAGGGCCTTTGCAATGAGCAAAAACTATTTATTGCTGTTTTTACTGTAACATACTGATCAGATTTGGTTGAATTTGACCTATAAAGACTATTGTAGTTGTCATAAAAGTACTTTGTTGCTTCTGTTTTGTTCTTTATTTTTCTTCTTCTCACATTTCCATTTTGATATATTTATGTTACTCACATTTTGGGGGCTATAATTTTTTGATAAATTAAATTGATTTTCTAATAAGAAGTTCTAATATATATATATATATATATATATATATATATTACTGCATTAAGAGTTTTGCTTGTTTTTCAGGTCTACAAATTTAGACTCATGGACTCCAGAGCAGTTGAAGATGATGGCTTTCGGCGGCAATAACCGTGCACAGGTTTTCTTTAAGCAGCATGGATGGACAGGTGATGGCAAAATTGAGGCAAAATATACATCAAGAGCTGCCGAATTGTACAGGCAGATACTTTCCAAAGAGGTTGCTAAAAGCAATGCAGAAGATGGTGGCTTGCCTTCCTCACCAATTGCAGCATCCCAATCACCAGATGCAGCTAATGGTCTTCCTGAGCTTAATATTGTCGATATGTCAAAGGAAAATTCAAATGAGAAGCATGAATCGGAGATTACTCTTTCACCTAAGGCTCCTACTTATTCTACTCTCAAAAGTGCAGTTAAAAAGCCCATTGTTGTAAAGAAGACTGGAAGCAAGACTGGGGGGCTTGGTGTCCGAAGGCTTGCTACAAAGGTAAATTTGTGCTGTCTCATTCTGGCAATTATAAATTAAAAGGGATTGAAGTCTGAGGAACTCTACAAAGTCTGACTTATGGTTTGATTGTGGTGTTTTGGTTAATTCCTGAGGGAGGCCATCAAAATGACTGCTGTAGCTGCCCTCCCTTTGTTTTTTTCCCCCCTTCTTATTGGACCTTATGTTGTCATGCTGTTGTGGAGACTCCATATGTGCCTTTTAGCTTTCTTTCAAAATTTTTACTGTTTAGTCTAATATTTACTATGCATGACAAAGAAGCAACCAGTGACCATTTTAACTTAGCCAAGCATTTAAATTTCAGCCAAACGACAGTCTTTATGACCAGAAGCCTGAAGAACCGGCACCTGCTGTAACATCCTTAGCTAAGTCCAACACAACATATGGTCCATCTTTTCCTTCTCGATTCGAGTACGTGGAAAACATACCATCTGCTGAGACCAGTCCAGGAGGTGCCCAAGTGATTGGTCATGTTGCACCACCAAAATCTTCAAATTTCTTTGCAGAGTTTGGAATGGATGGTGGATTTCAGAAAAAATCAAGCTCCACTTCATCAAAACTACAGGTAAAGCTATATTGAACAAAATTTTCTCAATAAAATTATCATGCTTTTTTCTTTCATTTGGATTTAACTTAGTGGCTGTCTCATATGGGGTAGCCCACCCCAACAAATACCCCTGAACCATGTTTGAATTGTGCCAGCCATGCCAACCCATCCCAACTCTTGGCCTTGTCTGCTGGACTGTCCCTTTTGAAGCCTGCAATGATAGTCCTTGTTTAATACCTGCAGATGCCCATGGAATTTTGAACAAGAAAGTACTTCGTGGCAGAACTGGGGTTCTAACTTCTTGCCTATTGCTTCAATGTTATTAAAATTGGCATGTGAGGGCCATTTATCTCTGTGATGGACTTTGTGTCTATCTAATCTAGTTGTAAATTAAGTTGTTCTCAATTGATTGATAGTGAGGTACTATTTCCATCAGCATGGGTAGAACAGTCAAAATGTTATGTCAACATGTCTTCTGTAACTTAATGAAATACTTTAGCTTCCACTAGAAACTAAATTGTTGCAGAAGCTGTAGTCTTTATTAGTTGCCTCTTACACATCAATTCATTTCTTCCATGGTCATCTGTTTGACCATTTTAACCATGGCGAGCTTTATGTCTAATTTATGCTTCAACATGTGACCTCTCACACTTTATAGGATGAAGTCAGGTTGATGTCCCATATTCTCAGCCAGTTATGTGTGATATCTTTGTTGGCTTCTATGATTTTTACCTCTCTGAACTTGTTGTTATTCTTGTAGTTTATATATGTGTTATTACTTGAACTATCAAAAGTTTTCTTTAACCATTTCAGTTTGTGATTGGAGTTACCAATTAGCCTTTTTATTCTAATATGTAATTCCTAGGAGATATTACCACATGCTGCTTGAAAACTGGTGAACTTTTTGCAACAAAAAGAAATCTGTGTTTACATTATTGGTTGCGTATAACTGTGACAAAGACAGTGAAGTTATGTTTGATTTAATGACACTTGATATCGAATTTATACTGAACGCAGATAAGTGGGCCCTAATTGCATGAGTATGAAACCTATGACTATTTATAGCTAGCATATCTTGACAAACTAATTCAGTTCAGTTTAACAAAACTTCAACTAATTTCTTATATAAGTTTGTTTGGAAAAAAGAAGAATGGACAAATGATGTATGTCAAAATGTAAGTTAGCCATACTGACCAATGATGAATTATATTGATTATTTGTTTCTTGTTACTGAATTTTAGATATTAAATTGGAAGACTTAAATAATCCTGTGCTGTCAAGCTTGCGTGGATGGAAATGGGATTTACTGAAGCTTTGCCTTGCACTGTTTATCCGTGTTTTACATCATGAAAGCACTGCTCTTAACAAGCTCATTATGCTAGTGTTTGCCACTTACTGTATCTTTGGATCCCTTCACCCTTTATCATTTTGGTCCTCAATCAACTATTTGCTGCATTGGCTAGCATGAATTTGTTTCCCATCTTGCATGAAGTTCATTTTTTGATGGACCAAAGACTACAGTTTTACATTTGATGCTGTTGAAACATGGTCATATTGTACACATGCATGCCAGAATTTTTACCAAGGTTGATATTAGGGTGGATGAGTTATGACATTTTGGTGCATTATGTATGATGATATCTGTGAAATTACAAACATTATGTTTGTATTTCTTTCTGTATCCATTGTTCTCATGTCAGATACTTGAAGTCAATGTTATATAATTTAGAGCAATCCTGTAGTAACCCAGAAAAATCACTCAAAAAGGTCAACCTGTCTTCCCTCCAGTCACAATACTTCATTATGTGGCACAATTCAGAATGCAAATACAAAGTGAGCATGAGATTTTGACACACTAGCTGATTGATCATTTGAATTGCATTTCTGAGTTACTAAAGCATTTTGCCATAGCTTATTCACCGGTTAGCATGGTAGAAACATATAAAGAATGCTAAGAGAAGTCATTTTTCCTGCTTAATCGATTTTAGTGTTCTTATCCTATTTTAGATGAATTATTATTTTACAAGTTTATCGTTGTCATCATTGGCTTTTCCTTTCCACCTTGACATTTTTTAAAGTAGGATAATTGTGGTGGTAGGTCTGAGGTAAAGGCTATGTTAGAGGACTTGGTTCTTTTTTATGGAGTTGGACTTAGCTACATTCGAATGTAGCTAAGTCCACGATCCGGTCACCTTCTTTACCCTTAAATTTACATGAATTCTGAAGCTATCCCACCTTTTTCATCTTTGGGATTTGTAAACTATATGAATCTAAGGTTGGGGAAGGTGATCGATCTAAACTTGGCTACATTTGAATGTAGCCAAGCCTACCTTCTTTTGTATGCATGGAAAGTCTTCATAAAACTAGCACTGCAATAGATCCCAGGAGAAGCCTACATTAATTGTAGATCCTGGGATCTGTTGGTTTTATTCGGCAGATGACAATATAATTGGCATGCCAAATCATGTAGCACTTGATATTATTTTTGAATGTCCAAGTTATGCTCTGAGTTTTTTTTTTGGTTTTTACTCTCATCAGATTGAGGAAGGTAATGAGGCAAGGCAGAAATTCTCAAATGCGAAGTCAATTTCATCAGCCCAATTCTTTGGTGATCAGAACAAAAATGCTGATAACGAGGTTCAAATGTCCCTGCAAAAGTTCTCGGTATGCACTCTTTCTGTTGTTATAAACCTTTACTAAAATTTGATATGTAGATGTGATGTTTGTACCCATGGAGAAGGGGTTTCGCGACTCCAATTTTTTCCTTGCTTTCAAACTATCCCTTAATAATCAGAACTTCACCTAAAGAAGTCCCTGTTTTGTTGGAGCACGGCCATTCATGGGCCCCAATACATTGACAGGGACCCTTTGTTTCTAAGCTGTTGGCCGTGAGATGGTTGCAAGGCTCCTAGGATCTCAGCCGTCCGTGCTGTCTCTCACTTGCATTGCACGTCTCCTACTCTAGTAGATGATTAATGCTAGTTCAAAAGCATATGCGACTCCACTTGTAACCATGTGAGCATGGTGCTGGTGCACTCACTTGTCAGGGCCTGACAAGTATGGGCCACCAGACCTGTACCCAACAAGACAAGAAGCATCACATCAATGAAGAGTGTATTTGCATCATTATGAAGTCTGAAAGCATGTTCCAAAATTTGTATGCTGTTGAGTTGCACTTAAATGCATATATTTGTTCTTTATCATGATTTGTGTTACATCCTGTTTCTTATCTCTGGAGTTCGACATGTTGACAATTTTATTGCATTCTGTTGTGAATGGTTGGGCAGAATCAACTGTGATTTAGATGTTATTTGTTCTACCATCAGATTCTGAATATTAATGTTTAATTTGCCTTGTTAACTAATAAAGTTCGATTATATGTAGGGCTCAACTTCCATTTCGAGTGCTGATCTTTTTGGTCAAAACAATGATGACTCTCGTCTTGACCTCACTGCAGCAGACCTTATAAATCGAATCTCTTTCCAGGTACTTTCTTGAACATTAGTTATTATATGCAGATTGGCGGGTTCCATAAGATTCTACTTGCTAGGTCAACATCAGAAATGCATACAGAGATCATCTTCCTCGAGTTCTGAGATGGTTGTACAGGGGTGGTGATGAGTGATCCTTATTTTTAGTTCATCATCCGTGCTTGGAATTTGCTGCCGCAATTACTGCTGTTACAACCATAATTAGTTCTTGAGAAGCAAGCCATCAAATTTGGTGGCTTGAGTGTGGGATCAAAATTTATTTATAAATGCTAAGTGTTTGTGCTGTGTTTTTTTCCATATGATTGCTTCAATATCTTGCTTTTCTCAGGCATCACAGGATATATCCTCCATCAAGAACATAGCTGGGGAGACTGGGAAAAAGTTGACATCTTTAGCTTCCAGTCTTATCAACGATCTTCAGGATAGAATCCTCTAAGTGTCCTTCCTTAGGTCACATTCATATACATGTTTAGTTCCAATACTGGATCAATCTGAAAATTGTGGGAGGTGGTTGCCAGTCTGCTGTCTTAAATTTATCTCATAAATTTTTTTCAGAGATGCATTGTTCGTCTATCCTAGTTACTGTGCATGACCTTTTGTAATAGTGGAAAAATTTGGAGATGCAGAACCTATAGCCGAATGCTGTCTATTTGGACTGTATATTTGTTAAAGCTCTAAAAAGTTTATGGTTAATACTTCTGGACTTGCAAATTGCTTAATTACTGCATCCATTCCTGAAAGGTTGCGGATATTGTCATTTATTTTATTTGTTTCTGTGCTGCTCTGCAGTAGAGTTGGCACAATTTTTTCTATTGCAAATATCATGTAAGCAGTGGCAGGAATTCATATCGTATGCAGCTCCGTACGTGCAATTGATAATGTTATTCATACTGCAAGCCAAGACTAGTGGTGTCCCTCTGCTCTTGACCAAAATGTTCCTTAGTCTCCTAGGAAATGGAATTCGGCTTTGATGTTTTTGTGCAGATTCTGCGTACCACCGTCCAGGATCGTTATGCTGAATGACCTAACTGTGAACCAGTCCTGGGTATGGACTCTTGGATCGAAATATTCATGCGTTTGAGACAATTTGCATCAGTTGGGTTGCCCACCCTTTGTTTTTGACAAAAAGCCCACGTCGTTTAATTTATTCCAACTCGAACAATCCTTGTTATCAACGACGGAGGTAGTCCAATTTGTTCGAACTCCCGTTGTTTCAGAAAACAATTCAGGTGGTTTTATTTGTTCGAACGGTGATTGCTACTATTAATGGAGGAGAGGTACCAATGGACTCCCTATATTATATGTCAATCCGGGGTCGTTAAATTTCATCAGGGCTCTACTTTGGGAAGCCCAAATTATAAAAATTATCGGTAAAGGTGAACTGTTTTGTGTTCCATATCGATAAAGCTGCTCGATGCACCAGCAACGAAAGGCTGGGTTACGGATATATATGGTACAATATCTAATTTGCTCGAGTGAGAAGAATAGGGAAAGGATCTGCGGTACATAAGAAACTAGAAAAACATGCATGGAGTCCCCCGGACGAACTGGCTGGGCGATCATAGCGTGAACGTGACGGCAATGTCACTCCTTAAAACTTTGTACTTAAACACAGAGACCCATGCGACCTGCCCCCTGAAGCCTGGTCTGCGCCCGGACGGGCAGCATCCTCGATGCCACACAAGACAACAAAACTGAAGCTGACAAGGAATGACGTCCGCATGCACTCCTTGCGGCTCATCAAATTGGACCATGTAAACCGAATTAGCATTTCCTACATTCGTCACAGTTCGTGCGACACCCTGAGCCGCAGAGGTAATTCGCAGCTAAAGTTGCAAATGGTACAGGTCCATGACCTAAATGTTACAGGTTCATGGATTGAATTAGTTCTAAAAATTAAGGTTTAAAAATTAAAATCGATCTAAATTTGAGATTAGGTTTGAATTTTATATTTTTTGATGCGATCCGATCCGAATTCAATTTATCTTGACTCATAAAATATAAATCTTATTTTCTTTCGCTTTAATTATCTTTATAAATTTATTAAATAAATTCTAATTTAAACTAATTTTTCTTTTAATTTTTACAAGTAGATCTCCTCCTATCTTTTTCATTAATTATATCTAAATATTTATATTTTATTATTTATTTTATTGAATTCTTATTTGTAATATCTTTAAGTATATTAATAAATATTTTAAATATCATAATTCATAAACTTAAGAATAATCATTTACTTAGATATAATTAATAATTTTTGAATAAAAATTTAAGTTTAAATTGATATTTTAATCTTATTTAAAATTTTTAATGAATCTATATTTGATTATTAATCATAAGATTTTAGCTCTAAAATAATAGTTAGATATTTGGCCCTTTTTTTTAAATAAAGGAAGTTAGATGCTTGGCTTAAATTTAAATATAATCAAATTCAATCCTATTTTAAACATTAATATTTTGTATTGAATCTGAGTAGGTCAGAATAATCTATTGGGGTTAAAATTTTTTTATAAATTCGATCCGACACTATCGATAAATAAGTTATGTTCGGATCTAGAATTAAGATATGAATATAAAATCGAATCAAATCGGGATCAAGCATGATCCAACTTAACCCATTTGCAGCTCTATGGACAATAGGATAGAGATCATAGATAGGGCCTGGATCATCACGAGCAGTTTGGTCAACATGGACCTGAGCTCGTAGCGAAGACATTGGCATAGCCCCCTGCTTCGTCGGCAATGCGATCACCGTCACGGTACAGCACGTGAGCAGTAGTCGGAGCCCTGAGGCATAATGTGCTATAACTCTTGGAGAACCTGTTATAGTGATCGTAGCCGGTGGTCATGCTTCTGTTGCAACCAGGGAATTAGAATGGGAGAAATCGATTGGCTTTAGGTGATGGAATGATTCGGTTCTAACTCTCGATTACACGAACAAGAACGGGATACAAAGTCAACCGAGAACAAGTTCCTGGATACAAAATCACCGAGAACAAATCTAAACTACAATTGCTCCTACTCCTAGGTTAAGTTAAGCCACTATTCTTCCTAGGGTTAGACTGGTTCTAATGTGTGTGGAAGCCTCGTCTATATTGCTTTCTCCCATCCATACTAAATTGGTTGAAGAGAATAACTGTTAAGAACTTCTAAATAACTTCCAGCCATGTTCTTCACTTCCTGAGTTATCTTGCAACTGCCTTGATTCTGTTGAGAAGAATAACAGTTAAAAACATCCAACCACATTTGAGTTGTCTTATAACTGCCTTGGTAACTTGTGGCCATCACATGTTGCTTTGTTGACACTTGATAACTGCTTCCATGCCCTTGATTTTTTAGAGCATGTGCAACTGTCACCATTGTTAATCGAATAAATCACTTAGTGATCGAGATTAAATGTTTTGCTCAAACTTCTGGCTCCAACTATATTAATTGGTTTCTTGGTCAAAAAACTTCTAACACTTTCTGCTCTAGGTCTTCCTTTGACCGAATATATTACTTAATCACCATGATAATGCTTCATTCCCAACTTTCGGTCGACTGCATTAATTATTTTTCTAATTGAAAGAGCGGCTATTTCGACTTAAGGTTCTTCTTAAATCAATAATTTAAATTTTACTGGCCTAAGTATATCTTATTCAATTAAAGCTAATTTCTCTTATCTTTAGGCTAAAGAGAGAAAATATAATATCAACAGCTTCCTTATGATTGGAAGTAGGCCATACTAGGTTGAGCAGTATCTAGGAATGATAATGAACTAAGGCAGGGCCAGGAACTCAATTCTTATCCCCATTTTATCCTTATAAATGATAATTTTTTTTTCATTCTTATCCTGGTCCCGTGAAAAATAATAAATTTTCATCCCATCTCTAATAACATATATATATATATATATAGTAAAAATTATGAAATTTAGAATATAATCAAAAAAAAATTTCTAAGCATATTAATAAATTTAATATTTATCTCTTAAATTTATGTTTATCATTAAAATAATTAAAAGTTTAAATTAAACTAAAACTAAATATCATCCAAATATATAACGATACTTACTTACGTATTAAGCTAATGAAGCAAAGACAAGCTGGGGCGAGATGGGATAGAAATATGTTGGCCCGTTCCTACCGGTAAGAATAAAAATAAGTTTTGTCCCCATTTCTATCCTTATTTTCACAAAAGATGGGGTGAGACATGTCTCTAATTTATTGGTTGAAACTGTCATGCCCTAGTTCGAGCCCAACCCAAATTTTTTTTTTTAAGTTTTGGGTCGAGCTTAGGCTTGAAAAATTTTTTAGAAATCAAGCTCAAGCCTAACCAAACCTAAGCCTAGGCTCGACTCAAAACCCAATTGGACCAATCCATAGCAATTCATTTGGATCAAAAATGGGGTCAACAAAATCAATTTTCAGTTTTCAACTTATACAACAATAAGTAACATTTAAAATAATCACTCAAAAAAAAAGTGTTATGATAAAGCTATTCTGACATAATTGATAAGAAATTTGGTATAAAATTTAGAAGGCTTGGCTTTGCGATTAAATTCGAGCCTAACAAGGGTCAATATTTTGGATCTTTTTTAGAAATCCAGCTTAAGCCAAGCAACATTTACACATTGTGCTATGTCCATCAGCTCGACCACATCCAAGGCCCATTGCATCGATGAGCATGTTATTGTAGACCGATTGGCCCTGATTGGCCCAGTAACATCTATCATTCCATTCTGCCGATGGTGTCGGTACTCGATTATCATTGAAGCTTCCTTCTATTGACATTTAATTTAAATCACATCACATGTTCATATTATTAGAAAAAGAATACATATTAATTACAAGACTTTTGCTATGATGCTTTTGGCTATATACGAACCGATGCCATAAATTTTGAGAAGACAAGGGCATAAAGGTAATGCGTAAAAGGCCTCAGGATGTTGAATGGTGGCGTTGAATGAACCAGATTGGTGCCCAATTTTTTTTAAAAAATATTATAAAAGTATCATAGTTGAACCCTAATTACAATCCTAACCAAGTTGGAGATCATCTCAATCTCCACCAAAATAAGGATCAACATGAGATGGAGATTGCATATAGAAAGAATTCTTACTATAACTATAATTATGATTTAATGAAACAACTGTTATACAGATATTGCAATAATTTTGGTTGCATCATATGAAGCATGAAGGTCCTCAGCCACATTCCTGAGTGTATATCATACACGCACCAAAGTAAATTTGTATATGAAGCTGCAGGTAAAATGCACGGAAGGTAATAAATGAGCAATGCTGTCCAGTGTTTTTCACAAAAGAAAATTGACTTATGAAATAGCAAATCTCTATATGAATATTATTATCGAGTATAACAGGAAATAAAAGGCTTTATTTTAAAATAATAATTAGTATAATTTTTATATTAGTAAAAGAAACAATGCATATTTTGCAAATTTCAACTTGTCTTTAAAATATTAAGTAAGTATAAATTACTTGAATATGAACCCTCTTGCAACATATAGGTTGCACCAAGATTTTACAGCCGGAAAACCTGGCAAATTTTTATTGGTTCTCTAAGATTGGTTTAAAAAAATTAGAGTGAAACAATACTTTTATACAGATTATTTTTTTAGGCTGTCAAAATATACCATAGAAGTAAGCTGCATCGCCAAATTACATCAATAGAATTAACGTTTTAGTAGCAGATGGTGCAGTTTCTTTGGACTGGAGCAAACCATCGATGCACTCTTACTATTGATAACAGCTCTCATTGCTACCAATAAGAGCTTAACGGTTACATGTGAAGTTCTTCAGTTCGTTGGATGCCATTCCAATCTAAGCAGAAGTTCTATAACATTCCACATTAAGCTTTAAACCCACCCACTATCCAAACTTATTAGCACCTAGCTAGTCATAAGAAGTGGATATACTCTTTATTTTAAAGACCACCTCAAGGAGCGTAGCCTCCCCCATGCCCACCTCCGGCCGCACCGCCACCAGCTGTGCCGCCTCCATAGCCGCCGGCACCACCAGCTCCTCCGCCACCACCATATCCACCTCCATGCTCTCCACTGCCACCATAGCCGATTCCGCCGCCAGCTCCACCACCTCCGCCGCTCCCATAGCCCCCTCCATGTTCTTCCCCAGCGCCATACCCGGCACCACCACCAGAACCGCCACCGTGCTCACCACCGGCACCATAGCCACCGCCGCCGCCACTCCCATCACCTCCTCCAAAGCCACCACCATGCTCACCACCGGCACCATAGCCAGCACCACTGCCACCACCATGCTCTCCACCAGCACCATAGCCGGCACCACCCCCACCACCAGCACCCGCACCACCGCCACCACCACAATGCTTTCCACCAGCACCGTTGCTGGCACCGCCACCGCCACCGCCACCATGTTCTCCCCCGGCACCGTTGCCAGCACCGCCACCGGTACCGCCAGCACCTCCATAGCCACCACCATGTTCTCCACCAGCACCATGGCCAGCACCTCCACCAGTTCCACCACCGCCTCCATAGCCACCGCCATGTTCTCCGCCAGCACCTCCACCAGTTCCACCACCGCCATGTTCTCCGCCAGCACCTCCACCATTTCCACCACCGCCTCCATAGCCACCGCCATGTTCTCCGCCAGCACCTCCACCAGTTCCACCACCGCCTCCATAGCCACCGCCATGTTCTCCGCCAGCACCTCCACCAGTTCCACCACCGCCTCCATAGCCACCGCCATGTTCTCCGCCAGCACCTCCACCAGTTCCACCACCGCCTCCATAGCCACCGCCATGTTCTCCGCCAGCACCTCCACCAGTTCCACCACCGCCTCCATAGCCACCGCCATGTTCTCCGCCAGCACCTCCACCAGTTCCACCGCCGCCTCCATAGCCACCGCCGTGTCCTCCTCCAGCTCCATAGCCACCACCATGTTCTCCGCCAGCTCCATAGCCAGTACCGCCGCCAGTGCCACCACCACCTCCATAGCCACCACCATGTCCTCCACCAGCACCATAGCCTCCACCGCCGCCATGTTCACCTCCAGGCCCAAAGCCGCCACCGCCCCCACTTCCTCCACCACTACCGCACCCATTTCCATGCTTACCTACACTTCCTCCATCAGCGCCACCGTAGCCGCCGCCACCATACCCACCTCCATGTTCCCCGCCAGCTCCATAGCCGGCATCACCTCCAGCACCACTACCACAGCCACCACCAGTGCCACCGCCATGATCCCCTACGGCGCCATAGCCGGGTGTGAACTGCCACCCCATGACTCCATTACCATCACCAGAGCCTCCTCCAGCACCACCTCCACCCCCGGCACCACCACCTCCGCTGCCAACAATGCCGTGACCAGAGCCATAGGGCAATGTCTCTAGAGTAAGAAGAGCTCTGGTGGCAGAACTAATGGTCACACCTAGCAAGACGAGGAGTGCAACACTTAAAAGTCTGGTAGTACCCATGCAGGGAAGTTTTGAGTTAATTATTACTACAAGGCCTCGGATGGAATGGGACCGAGGGAGGGCGGCTATTTATAAAATTGGGGAGCAGGGGATCCCATAGGATGACTTGTGAGGGAGGTTGGCTACTGGAGAGCGGTTGGGCTCATGGCTGAGCGAATGCTCTTTAGTTCCCAACCACCCCGTTTCTGTGCCTCGGCTTGGCTGTACCGCACCTTCCTTCTTGGCATGTTATCCATCGTTTTCTCATGACCTTTGCTTAGATCACTGGGTGAAGATCCAGTGCAAACCGGAATGGCGAGCACGAGCTTTGCAATTCCAACTGGAGTCTGATGCGTGTGGAGAATTGCAAAAGTTGGACAGGTTTCCATACGTGGTAGTGAGGTTGTAGTGAGGTTACGATTTTCCTGCAGTCTGAATTGCTAGTGATCCACTCTTTGCGTCACCTATATCTTCCATATCCCATCGTTCGCGGAGACACGGATCCTTTTTTTGAACTAGCTATTCACAGTAAAGGTAGCGCTTGTTTTTTTTTTTTTTTCCTCTTGCTAAACTGGTGCTTATAGTTTCCAAGAGGGTTTTTTCTTTGGAAAAAAAGAAGATAATGGTTTCAAGTGAGTTCGGAAACTGAAATAAAGTTGCCCGTACCAAGTTCACCTACTTCTACTGTGAATTAGGTCGAGAAGTTGGACTTAAGCTTATGGAAGTGAGGGAAAGAATTATGATTTTATGGCATTTAGCTGGCTCGGGGAGGTTCCTCACAAATTACGATAGTTTAAAACAAGAAAACTTCTGCCACACACGTACATATGATGCTCTCTCTCTCTCTCTCTCTCTCTCTCTCTCTCTCTCGATCTCTTCCAGTGGACGAGGCCGGTAAACAATTTTAGGCTGCACAAGAAGGATAACCATCACTTGATGACGCCCTAAACACCACTTCTGAAAACGATGGGATTTGATCATATTTCTTTGGTTCAACTTCAACCTGTCAAGAGATTTTACCGATAGGCTACTTAGCACTTTCATGCGACAATTTACTTGCACTACCTGCAAGTTTATTTCCAAAGTAGTAGGAAAGTCCAAATGCTAAGTAGCTGGTGGAGTAATAAAGCTTCGAACGCAACCTTTGTCAAAAACTAAGAGTCTGATGAGCTTCTAATGAGCTCATATTCTAAAGGCAATGCGACAACCATATAACCTAATTCCCCTAAGACAGGGAACTCCAACAAAAATGATCGTATTTGGATAGCTCTCGAAGTTTTTGGCAAGGCCTTGATTTAGAATTACCCCAGTAATCATCCAACCAATTTCCTATGAAGAGAAAAATCTGTAGCTTATAAGCTTTAGCAAGGGCACAAAATGAAAGCATCATTACAACTTGAAAATTGTGAATAAAAGCCACCGTGGTAGAAACCAAATCCAGGGAAGTGTTCTGAAGTCTAAACTACCCCAATAGCTAGATCCTGTTTCTCAAAATAGCCAGTCATTTAACATTTTTCTTATCCGTGCTATTGTCAGTAGGATTTACTGAACCCTTTGCGACGTTAATGAACGAGGCTTATTAGTTACTAGGGTGTTTCAAGCAATGGTATAGCGATATGGCTTGTTTAACTCTCATTTCTAAATAAAAGGAATGATTGCTAATGCAGCAAATTAATCCTGCATCTGGTCATGCACGCACGCCGAGTTTGCTTATAAGTATGGTTGTAATGCATAAAACCAACGGTAGGTGTGGAATTAGGGCTCTTTGCTGGCCTAACCTCAATTTTTTTTTTCCCTGACTTGGATGTTTCCCACTAGGGCTGCAAGCGGGTTGGATCATAATAAATGCTGGTCAGACGTTGTTTCAAATATAGGTCATAGATCCAACCTATTTGTTGGTTGGATAGGGTCTATGAAAAGAATAACCCAATGGATCATATAGGTTGGTTCGAAGCCTAAGTATGACTCAAATTCAATCCAAAATATTTAGATTTAGATTGAGATCGAGTCAAATCATGCTTTTATTTGAGTTAATCATCTAGTTATTATTTTATAACTAAAATCTAGTAGTTAATAATTAAATATAGGGCCATTAAAAGTTTAAATAATTAAAAAGAATAAATATTAATTTTCATTCAAAAACATTTAATTTTATCTAAGTGATTAATCAATTTTAAGTTTATAAATTATAATTTTTAAAAAATATGTTGGTATGCTTGAATGTGTCATAAATAAGAATTCATTAAAATAAATAATGAAATATGAATCTTTAAATATAATTAAATAAAAATAAACTAGAGAAGCTCTAGTTGTTAAGATGAAGAATGAAATTAATTTAAATGAGAATTCATTTAATGAAATGGTAAATGAAGAAAAATAACATTTATATATAATTAAGGTTCATAGATCAGGTTGGATTAGGTTTAGGTCAGATTGGGTCTATTTTCTATCGATTCGAATTAGACCCGAATGGTATATGTGTTGGATTAGGTCATAGATCATATTGAAAAATATAAGATCCGAATCCAATCCAAAATTTATATCATCCAATATTTGAATTATACTCAACTCATGGGTTTTTGAATATGGATTGGATCTTACCAAGTTAGATTGAGCCAATTCATAGGCCGGCTTGATCATTTGCAGCCTTATTTCTCATAAATCCCTTTTTTCTTGAGCATATATAACGGGCCGTTTATAAGAGCCAAAAGCCCGGCATGCACTCTGAAAAAGGGTCACAGGAGCCAAAAGGGAAATAATGCTGATTTCAACTGATTCTTTATTATTATTATTATTATTATTTTAATTGGACCCCACTGGATATTTCTAATGGGGAAAAGTTCCTAAGATAATGAAACTTGTACATATAAAAAAAAAAGGGATAATTGAGCTTGAAAGAAATCTTATAGTACGTAACCGCATTTTTCATGTTGAAGAATTGCTATTGCTGCTATGGAGACAGTAAATTAAGAATCTTTTCATTTGATATCAAAGATGCTCTTGGTGATCTTAGCATCCTCTTGTAAACGTGAGGTTGTCTGCAGGGATATTTACAAACTAGGCATTCACATCTGTTATCAATCAGATCATACGTTCAACATGTGCTTGTCCAATTTAGTTTTAGTATCAGAAATGATGTCCACATGAAAACTGATTCCTCCTCCATATATAGCCACAGCACTATGAATTAATAGAGTATATTATAACAAATATAATATAATAAAAATTTGAAAGATAAGATCCTTGAATGTATTATAAGCTCGTCAAGAGTATCGCGGTGCAACATTTGGAAGGAAAAAAAAAAAAAAAAAGAAGGGAGAGAACTTTTTATTGAATGTTAACAGTCTTGTAGTACTTGGCAGCGAGGCACCAGAGACTAGTTAGATAAGACCCGTTATGGGTTATGATGCTAGGGCTCTAGTTCTCTGTATTGCTAGATATAAGCGACTGTTTACAGATATAAGCGAGTATTTTAGTCTCCTAACCTTCTTAATATGACTTTTGGTCTTTTCATATGAGTAAATGCTTTAGTTTTCTTAAGATGACTTGTAGTTTTTCGATATGACTTTGAGTCTATATATTTTATATATGACTACATGGCTATCCAAAAATATTTCTTGAATGCCACTTGGACCTTTTAAGAATTAGAACCTAACTTTTAGCACCATCCCTTAATTTGTGATTCCCATAATATTTCCAGAAACTTTTCAAGGGGGATAGTTTTGGTGAAGATATGTGCAAGGTATTCATTTGTGCTGACAAAACTCTAGCTATCTTCTTTCTCT
This sequence comes from Metroxylon sagu, assembly GCA_017589505.3. Taxonomy (NCBI): domain Eukaryota; kingdom Viridiplantae; phylum Streptophyta; class Magnoliopsida; order Arecales; family Arecaceae; genus Metroxylon; species Metroxylon sagu. Next base: position 1,433,609 of record JACVBY030000582.1, on the reverse strand, counting down.
CGGATGAAATGGGAAGAGATATCGATGTATTTTTTTTTTTTTTTTCTTTTTGTCCGCCATAAAAATCATGGCCATGGGAGATATGTTGTCATATCTAACAATTGAAGCATATTTCACTTCTTGCTGCAAATAAGAGAGAATTCTCCAGACCGCTCCACATGGTGCATCAGTTGCTAAAATATTTTCAGTATCTTTTGATTTTTTGAAGATATGTACCAAATATAAGAGAGAGAGAGAGAGAGAGAGCTAAACACGTGCTTCTTGAATGCTAAAAAAAATATTGGGAAATGATGATGGAGTCACCGCCAAGTCTTTGATCAGATGAATTGATGCAACGAAAGAAAACAGCGAAAAAAGAAGCACAAAAGAGCTCGATCGCAAGCTGATGAGTGGAAACGAAATTGGGTCTGTGGAGAGAACAAACAAAACTCTCAACCTACAAGTGGGGTCCGAACCTAGCCACCACGGACAGGTAAAATCGGAAAGACCGTCTCCGAGAGGATAACGAAGGAGAATTGTGGCGGGGATGAAGAGCCGCGGTTAGAATCTTAATGGCTGTGGTGCTGCTGAAAAAGTCGGAGGAATGAAGAACAAACGAGAATAGTGGACCGCTTGCCCAAAAAGATGCGACCACCGAACAAGCCATGGCAGCAAATGCGTAGTCCCAATCCATTTGCTTGCATCTTGCGACGAGCCCTCTTGGTTCTTGGCCTTCCAAGCAGTCCACCAGCATGCTTTAGGGTTCATCGAGAGCCCGATGGATCTAACGAGCCGGCAGGCAACCAGTAACCAAAGCACGACTCCCTTCCAAAGATGACAGATGAGACCCTCACTATTTGAGAACATGAAGAATACTCAATTATTTCTGCCGAGAGAAGAGATGGGAGGCAAAGAGTTCAGCAGAGAGAGTGAATCCTGGGTCTCGTGTCTCTGCAAGAGCTCTTCTAAACCTGAGCTCTTCCATGCAATCTCAAAAAGTTCTGGACAAGGCTCTGCCAGAGATATATCTCAACAACACCATTTATGCCACCAGAATCGTCGATCAAGGGGCCTCTGCGACGGGCCCGCTTGCTAGAGCATGAATGCAGAACTAATCTCCTCTACACATATTATTATCATCTAATTATCTTCATTCTATCAAATCAGTGGATCAATGTCTCATGCTTCTAGCAAACTGGACTTCAGTCTTATGGAGGAGGTTTGATGTTCTTCCAAACTAGTGGAATGTAATCACGTAACGAACATGATATCATGCACGGATGGCCTTGACTGGCAACCAAGTCCTTTCGGTTCGATCATGGAGTAGAGAGGATCCCAAGGTCTGAATCCATTCCTTTTCCTTCGTTTACCAAGGAAAGGTTTAATCCATTCGTTTGGAACAAGTTAGAGCCTAAAGGAGTTTCATAGTTTGGTCTCATCATCTGTACCTCTTGGGCATCTTTTCCACGTACCAATGGAGGCAACGCAGCACAGTGGTTGGCGATCGCAGCACTGCACTCCGAATCAAACCACATGGATTGGACCCACATTAAGCGAAAGGCATCCATTAGCGGCGTACCGGCCCACTTTGAAACGAGCTTTCGAGCTCTGGCGGTGGAGACACGCATTGGTGGGGTTAAAAGCAGGCTTTCTGCCATGTTGAAAATTGCGAGATATTGATGTGCCTGAAATCAGGCATGCAGGACGCTATCCTCACCTCGCGTGCACCAAGGATATGTATGCATGGTACCACTTAGAAAAAGCAAGCACATGATTCTTAGCGCGTTGATGAGCATGAGACCTAACCTTTGCTTGAAGGTGTACTGTTGAAATTATTGAAGGGTCGTTCATTGGATCGAGAATGGCTGTAACCGGTGCCATTCTGCAAACCAGTTCATAGACGGGATTGCAGCCAGTTACCTGAGGTTATAGATTATACGATGTGCTGTTATATATTTTAACATCATTTAACATGCTAAGTTTATTATGACTGCCTCAAAAGACAATTATAGTGTGATCCCAGAGTCTCAATATACCATGAACTTATAGATATGAAAGAAAGTTTGCATGACAAATTGCTATAGCATCATCAGCCACAAGTGCAGCAACACATGCTGCTTTATTATTAGCAAGTCCTTGGGTATCCTGATCATTAGCCATTTTCTAGAACTTCTTTGACAGATTTCTGTTTGTGGTATACCAGATTACGTTAGAACTAGTGAAAATTCCTAGTAAATTGCTTTCATAGTCTCAGGCAATATAAACACATGATGGAACCCAATAGACCTTAAAACAGAGTTACCCATAAAGCTTTCCTATGAAGTCAGATTACAGGATCTATATCCACCTGTTTCTCTTGTTAGATGTGTAGAAATAAAAGTATAGTGATCTCATTCTTGTTGTTTCTTAGGAAAAAGGAAGACCTAATTTACAACACAAACACTTCCAGTGCTGCCAAAATTGGCATCATGTCTTCATGCTCATGTAAGCAGAGGATTCTGCTACAGAGCTTCAACTATTGCATGCTTAGTTGGATGCCACCATTTCCATGCTATCCTGGTGTGTTTCTGCTTCCATTTCATTATTGATTATAGGATAGGATTAGTTCTCCATAATAAATATAAACAAACATAAGGATGATGATAGCAGATTAAGAAGCCAACAAGCAAAAAAATTACCATGCATTTTTTCATGGGCTAAGTGGGCTCTCTGATTATAATTTTTTGAAGGTAGAGGTGATGAGGATAATAGACCTGACAGAAGTATGGCGCATTCTAAATCATTAGAGCTAAAAAGAATGTCTAAGTAATTCTATTAAGCTAACAGTCCCCCCCAAATGTATCATGTTGAAAAGAAATAATTTAGCTGAGAAAGAGCAGGAAAATTCTATTATTCAACTTATCTTCAATGATCATATTGACAGCTTTCAATAAAAATAACAAAGTGCTAATTATTTGGAAATATCTTGCATGATTTGCATAACAATATTCACATATTTGACAACTGAGTATCTCTATTAGTTGGGAAGGAAAAGAAAAGGTGACAAGGATTATATCCAAGTGCACGTATAGTATTAGGCTCATTAAGCACTATCGACTGATCCTAATTTGACATCCCGAAGTCCATCTCAATAGCCATAGTCCATCAAATTATTGAAACAAGTGGCAAATTTATGTACTAATCTGAACATTAGGCTTCGTCTTTTATCAACCATATCGTTGAGATGGAGCCGGGTATGGCCCCGTCCTTCACAAAACAATACGAAAATTAAGCTTGCACTAAATCAACTTCTTTATTACCACACATACTGAAAGACCATTTATAGTTATAATAGACGATATGCTTGAAGTAGTGAGCTAATGCATCTTTTGGTCCAACCTAACTCCATTGAACAAATGTCATGGTTTTCTGGTGGGGCGATCCAAAACCAGGCTTTCAAAAATGCTTCATGAGATTATGCGAGTGCTCACTTCAAGCTCAGGCCTTCTAGTAGCAGGTCCTCGGTCACCGGTGTGAAAGAGTTTCAGATGACGCACCCGCCAAGACAAGGAAAAGTTGGCCATGGAATTTAGGTCACGAGAAGAATAATAATATACTTCCAAAGAATGTGCAGGCCAGAGGAAGCGCATCACAAACAGAGAATATTTGTGGGTCTGCGTTTGTGCTGCGCGGGCCATGGCACTGGCGGGGCACAAACCTTCCCCCTTCCCCATGTGCCTGCCCTTCAACCACTCCACATGCGCCAAAGGCCAACAGCAAAAACGCGGTTTGGGACCCCCGCCCCTGATCCCGAAACCTTATAAATACCCGCAACTCTTCTCCCCTCCATCCCAGGACACAGAACCGCCCTCATGGCTACTAGTGCTGGAAGAGTTGTTCCTGTTGCACTAGTGGTGCTGCTGGGTGTGACCATAAGCTCAGCCAGTAGAGCCCTGTTGACTCTGGAGGCAGGAACTTACGGTGCTGGCCACGGCATTGGTGGCGGTGCCGGCTATGGAACCGGAGGTGGAGTTGCAGTTGCCGGAGGTTATGGTGGTGGAGGAGGTGGTGGATCCGGTGCCGGCTATGGTGCAGCAGGAGAGCATGGAGTCGGTTATGGGAGTGGTGGTGGAAGTGGCGGCGGAGCTGGGTATGGATTAGGGGAGTATGGTGGTGGCTCTGGTGGTGGTAGCGGAGGAGGCCGTGGTTACGGTGCCGCGGGAGGAGAGCATGGAGTTGGTTATGGGAGTGGTGGTGGAAGTGGCGGCGGAGCTGGGTATGGATTAGGGGAGTATGGTGGTGGCTCTGGTGGTGGTAGCGGAGGAGGCCGTGGTTACGGTGTCGCAGGAGGAGAGCATGGAGTTGGTTATGGGAGTGGTGGTGGAAGTGGCGGCGGAGCTGGGTATGGATTAGGGGAGTATGGTGGTGGCTCTGGTGGTGGTAGCGGAGGAGGCCGTGGTTACGGTGCCGCAGGAGGAGAGAATGGAGTTGGCTATGGAAGCGGAGGTGGTAGCGGCAGTGGAGGTGGGTATGGCTCCGGTGGAGAGCATGGTGGTGGATATGGAGGTGGCGGCGGTGGTGGTAGCGGTGGTGGCGGCGGCTATGGAGCTGGAGGAGCACACGGTGGAGGCTATGGTGCAGGCGGGGGTTTCGGTAGTGGTGCAGGGTCTGGAGCTGGGGGAGAGCATGGTGGGGTATTTGGCAGTGGTGGTGGAAGTGGTGGCGGGGGTGGCTATGGCGGTGGAGCTGGGGCAGAGGGCGGTGGTTATGGAAGTGGCAGTGGAGCCGGAGGTGGCGAGGGCTATGGCGGTGGAGGAGAGCATGGTGGCGGGTACGGTGGTGGAGGAGGGAGTGGCGGTGGTGGAGGTGCTGGTTATGGAGGAGCTGAAGGGTACGGAGGTGGCGCCAGAGGTGGGTATGCCGGCGCGCATTATGGCTACCATCCATGAGTGCAGCCTTCCAGCCGTCCTAAGGAGTCCTCTCTCCTTCAATCAATAGTAGTATAAAATAAGTGTGGTTAAGAGTGGCCCATGGAAACAGTGATGGAAGCCCAGAGCATTTCGTGGCCGAGCTTAATTGACTGTACTATGATCATATAATATTCATAAAATAGAAGATGGCATCCTTACTGTCCCGTGTAATGTTAAAGCCAGCACAGGCAGCCACCTGTTGCTCACGGAGCATGAAGGGAGATTACTCCCCTGGGGATGGGATTTAGCTAAAGTAGGCAAAAGATAAAATACACGCACGCACACACGCATGCTCACATAAGTTAGACTGGGTTTGCCTTTAATATGAGATGATTTTGGGTAGAAATGTTATCTTGCGGCGATTGTCATCATTTATTATTATCATTATTTTTTAAATTTAAAATTTTTATATTTTATTAAAAAATATGATTCAAAATTAAAATTTTGTTATTGCTCTTGTTATTGTTTTAGTAAGTATAAATTATGATGACATATAATCCAATTAACCACTAGCGTTAGCACGGCAACCCCCTAGCTCCTAAGGGAGCAAACGTACTTTATTTTTGATGACTAATTTATTAACTCCAACTCACAAAGCGAAGAAAATGGACTTGTCTCGATAATAATTCACGAAAAATAGACTTACAGCATAGCACAGGGAACAGAAAAGCTACTGTAATAAAGTTTTAATCAAGCTTTTTTCCTTCATTTGTCTTTTTCGTTGCATGCTCTCTGTATATTCTTCTTTTGTGAAGGGAGAGTAGATAAATGTGTATTCAACCGACAGGATATCAACCATGCTTGGAACACAAGGTAAAACCGCAACTGGCTGTTATCATAAGGTAAAACATCTAACCGGCTATCACCGCAAGGTAAAACCTCAACAAGTGATATGAAGCATTGGACTCACATTTATATTTTTATCCATTTTGGGTCTCTCAAATGTGACGCTCACAACAGCACATATAAATCTTTTTTAAGTACTTTGTACACAATCTACGACCTCCCAAATCATCCACATCCGCCACCCCAATGACTCGAACCTCCACCAAAAGAGATGATTCAACCAAATTTCCATCCATACGCTCGTTAGTCTTGATTGCACCTTGGACAGCTGTTCACCTATATCTAAAACTCATTGGGATGCCTGATGAGACACAAGATGGGTGTGCGTGCAATATATGTGACATGCCAAATCATTTGAGACTAGAAAGAACAAACAATGACTCAAAACATTGTGCTATTTTATGAGCACCTCATCAGAACTAAGGGCCCATAAAAAGGAGAATGCAACTTTCAGTAATGATGTCAAATGGATACATCAAGCCTCTTAGTTCAGCTAACTTAACAATGCACATTATACTGCCACATTGTAGATTGCTAACTCCATGAAAGATTCTAGAAGTAGAGGGGCGTGATCAAGAAGCTATATTTCAAATAAATATTGCAATACAATCACAACAGTTATTTATCAAGTTCCACATTTGCTTTAAAGCGTACAGAAAGCTCTGGAATTGAAGCAAAACTTCTGGATACCAAAGAGAATGCAAGGACTGCTTCAAAATTTCTGGGTTGTAGAATGTCTGCCTCAAAAGCCTCATACCTTTCGGAATTGTTTATATCAAGGCTCTATCACAGACATTTTGTCAGTCTTCAGAAGGGTTTCTTCTCATATGAAACTAAGCCATGCACTCCTCCCTCAACTTGGGCAGCCCCTGTCCGGACCTGCAAAACAAGGTAGGGTAAGCAAAGTTCAAATTATTGTTTAACCATGCAATTTCAAATATTAAAACAGAAAACTCCCAGCATGCTTTGGACAGAGAGCAAAAAACGCTCTTCACTAAAAATATCTTCTCTTGCTTTTGTTGCTTCTCAAAATGCCCTTCAAGGAGGGTTTGGTACCAAAAAACAGGAGCTTCTAGTAAGAAAAAAACAATTACTGATCAACTTAATGAGTTGAATTAATATGGATAAACTACATACTTCACCATCCAACAACAAAAAATTACATATCTTCCATGACATATAAAAAATTGGGCAAGATAGATGGCAGATTAATTTTGTAATCAATTGTTGGTGCCAGATACAACATGACTACCAACCACAATAATTTGAATTTTCTCTAAATACCTCCAAAAGAATCACATACTACATAAACCAAAAGGAGGAAACCAACATAAGAAAGCAATTTCCAACCACCATGTGAAATGTAACAACATAAGCCATGTCAACATCGATGGGTGAATGGACCTCTCTTTAACTCTTTAATTGCAGAGTTGACAAATTTTCAACTATGACTTTTTCTCTCTTTTTTTTTTTTTTTTTTGTCCCTTGAAAGAGGGGGAAGGGGACGTGTCATTGAACTAAATATGTGCAAATAGGACATGTCAAAAACCTATCAGAACACATAACAGGCTATTCAAATTTAGAAACCACATACTGCATCTGTTACCCATTAATCATGATCTCCATACTTCAAAATGCCTGAGGACCAAAATCAAATGTTATTTAGGCCACCTTACTGTGCATCTAGTGGACACGATGCATTATAAACTAAGTGATACCAAACATGATTAAGGATGGCTAAGTTTTGATGTATAATTTGCAGAACTCATGATAAATGAATCAGCTTCCAAGTCATCAGTCAGAACATAAATGAGATTATAAAAGCTTTTCTTTGTTTCTTTCAAGCTAACTTCACTAGGTACTTGTTTTCAAAGCAAGATAATACCTGCTTTTTTTGGAATGCATGTTCCAGAAAATAATGAACTTGGCGTCCAAAGGCTTTCCCACCACTGCTTTCTTAAAAATAATAAGACTAGGTAGAACACTTAGGGGGTGTTTGGATGTCAGATGATCTTATTGACCAGATAAAATCTTCCATACTGGGTTTTCCATTTAACTCCCAATGAGAAGCAGAGGGATTCAAGGAAATGGACAGCCAATAAACAAAGAATATTCCAATTTTTCAAGAACAAGGTAAAACACCCCGGAAATGGACTGAGCTATACCTAAAAGATTGGGATTAGCTGTTGTTGCCAGTCATCCCATCTCCTGAAATGACATTGAATCCCACATAAGTTTAGAGTCATGGCTGGGAAGATTTTATCGGGCTAATAAGATCTTCCAGCATCTAAACACCCCCTTAGCTCCCATGATATCCAACGCATCCTATGCTCTTAAACATGCTGAATTTAAAAACACAAGTTCCAGATCATACCTCCAATCTTAGCACCTCTGAACGTAGAAGATTGTGAGCTGACTGCAAAGATTGTGCCCCAAGATCTTGGAAGCCTTGCTTGACAGCTTGCATTGTGTAAGGAATAAACTTCAATATTGAACCTTTGTCTGCTACTGCTCCAACAACTCCCTGAGCAACCTTCAGTTTTAGCGTGTCACCCAAATAGCGGGCATCACTTCCTTTTGTCATAGCTTCAAGAGAACCCATGCCTCGATACTTTTTCACCCGGCGACCATTCTGCTAAAGCCAAATTGTCAGATGAAATAAAATCAACAGGAAAGAAGAGATTAAAAAATTTGGCTGCCCTAATTACACTTCTTTGCAGCAAGGTCTTACCAAAGAGTTTCTAGCAAAATAAATAAATTTGCATCCAGATGAAGAAAATGTAAAATTAGGAAGGAACTAGACATCAGTCAACTGTAGAATACATTCCTTCAGATATAAATTTATCAATGTCAAGTACTTCAAGTGACAAAAGATGTTTTAGTTTCCAGTTCATTTATCAAAAAATGATTTTCAACCTCATTATGGGATTAAAATCCAAAGAAGAAATATTATTGTTCACATTTGGAAACATAACTTATAGAACTAAGTGAGATCAAATGAAAAGAACTATAAACAGAACCTTAACTGTTCTCCCAAATGCCTTTCCAAAAATATTGTGCTTCTCTACTCTCTTCATCCATGCTATCAAAAACTTAAATTTTGTTTGGATGCCTGGAGTGCAAAAGCATATTTACCACATTCTTTCACTCAATTTCATTAAATATAAGGTTTTTCGAGATCATTTGGTAGTGCAGAGTTCCATAAATTGGAGACTGTAGTAATAAAGGTTCCATAGAATTTAACTAATCAATATTTCCATGTAATCAATTAAATATATAGACCAAATGATTTTAATCTCATGGTACATAGCAAACCAGATTTAGAGCAACAACCAAACCAATTTATGTTATAATTTATACATAAAATAAGTGCAACTAGTCAGATTTCATAAAAACGGTGGTTGTGATGTAAACACTGAGAGGTCAGAAATGCTTAGGAGGATCACTAGAGGAAACTTTACATACATGAGCCCTAAGAACTGTTCAAAAATATGCAGTCAGGTTTAGACAAAACAATAGCTGGGTGTTTGTCCACTGAAAGAGACAATGAAACTTATTGCCTATTGCATATGAACTGGAACCATGTTTGAGTTGATTAGTTCCAAGATATCTTGTTTATCCATTCTCTTCGACCTTTACTCTTTCATTTTAACTTAATAACTAATAAGGTTTTTTAACCAAGTGACCTCACAAATACCACATTGATGCCTAAAAACCATCAGTGGTCAAAAGTGAACTCAAAATCTCACACTTAGTTGAGCTAGGCTGGTAAAAGCTATGGTTTGACAAAAAAAGTAGAAGATTCACCCAAGAATTGCAAAATCTATTAACATGAAAATAGTAGGAAGTCTAAGAACATAGCTGCAGAACAGTGATATGCCCACAGTGACCCTAAAAGTATAGTTGATTGCAGATGTCTCTATCAAAATAGTTTATGCCAAAACTGGATAGGAAAAAAATAGATAAAACCTAAAAGTTATGGTTTGACTAAAAAAGTAGAAGATTCACCCAAGAATTGCAAAATCTATTAACATGAAAATAGTAGGAAGTCTAAGAACATAGCTGCAGAACAGTGATATGCCCACAGTGACCCTAAAAGTATAGTTGATTGCAGATGTCTCTATCAAAATAGTTTATGCCAAAATTGGATAGGAAAAAAAATAGATAAAACCAAAGACTGAACCCTCTCAAGGAGGTCATGGCATTTATGCTCCAGAGCACAGTGATGATAAGGAATAAAAAGCTAAAGGAAAAAAAAATGCCATGGAAGCAAAAGAAATAGAGGAAATCAGAAGGCATGCTCTATATATGAAATGCTCCATAACTGAAGCTTAATATCAACCAAGTTGATAAATTCAACAAATGCAAAGTAACAAGGAAAAAAAAGGAAAGATAGAAAAGTCATCGATTAGTATAATATAAAATTGAATACCATCCTTGGGACGAAAGATTGGTGTTCAATTAAGATTTTTTACTGAAAAAACACCTACAAACACGAATACCAAATAATGGATGATTATGGACCATATGAAACAATAAATGGAAGTCTGTATAAAGTATATCTAAGGAAGCAAATTCTCTCATCCCACAAACCACATAAAGACATGATAGATGAAGAATCTAAGCAGGATTATCTTTTTTTTCTGAAAATATTCATATTTAGATGGCATACCTGATACTCATAAACTCCAGGAGCCTCATGGCTGCCAGCTAAAAAGCTGCCCATCATAACAGTAGATGCCCCTAGAGTCAAAGCTTTAACAATATGCCCAGAGTTTACAATCCCACCATCAGCAATTACAGGCACATCATGATCCTTGGCAAAAGAAGCAACCTTGAATACAGCTGTTGCCTACAATAATCAAAACAGAGTAAGTTTTAAGAGAGTGCTACAATTTATATATTCTACACAAACAACAAAAGCATACAGCAAGGGAGGTTTGTTAAATGGAAGAACAATAAAATCTTGTTCAAAGCCACGACATTTATATAAAGTAAGAGCTTTGACATTTTTTAAACCAACACTTTGCAAAAACCACTTTTTTTTTAGCAGACTTTATCTAAATTAATAAGAACTCGGTGTTCAATTGTAATCCTCGTTTAAATTACCAATACGCAAAGATAATCAACAAACAAAATGGAACTTTTGAATTTGGACTGTTTTTGAATAGAAAAGTCATCTCATATACTTCTCCAAATTAAATTTGAAATTTACCAAAAGATACGACCATGGAGAGCGGAATACAGTCAAACAGAAGAAAGAGTGGTGATACCTGCCCTCTACCCACTGCACAGACCTCCTGGGTGGTGCAGATGGAACCCGATCCCATCCCCACCCTCAATCCATCAACGCCGGACTTGATCAGATTCTGGGCCTGGGCTATTTTGACAACATTCCCCCCGATGACATCCAGCCCTGGGTACATGTTCTTCGCATACTTGATCATGTTAATCTGGTATATGGAGTTCCCCTGGGAACTGTCCACCACAACGACGTTCGCCCCGGCCTTCACCAAATGTTCCAGCCTCTCTTTGTCCTCCTCCCTGGTCCCTATGGCCGCCCCCACCAAGAACCTGCCATCCGGGCCCACCGACGGTACGCCCAGCTTCGGGAAGCTCCGGATCCTCTCAACGTCCTCCGCGGTGACCAGATCAACCACCTCCCCATCCTCCGCCACCAGCGGCGCGTATTCCAGCCCCTCCCCGGCCAAGAACGCCGCCACCTGCTCAAAATCGTAGCTTGCTGATGCCGAAGCCGGGGCCGGTCGCATGTACTCGGAGACCGGGACGTTCTTGTCCGCCAGGCTCTCCCAGTCGGACCGGGCGACGACGCCGACCGCCCTTGACTTGGCGGTGCCGGACTCGGTGACCAAGGCGTAGGGAGCAGAGTTGAAGTCGGCGAGGTAGTCGATGCGGTTGGAGGGGGAGAAGAACGCGGGATCGGTAACGAAGGGGATGCGGCGGGATCTGGCAGAGCGGACGATGGCGGCCTGGTGGGCGGGGGAGGCGTTGCAGTGAACAATGGCGGCGCCGCCGAGGGAGGCCATCGCGACGGCCATGGCGGCCTCGGAGACGGTGTCCATGGGGGAGGCGACGCATGGGATGGAGAGGGGGACGCGACGGGAGAGGCGGGTGGAGAGGTCAACAGCGTCGGCGGGGAAGTCAATGTAGTGGGGGAGGAGGATGACGTCGTCGTAGGTGTAGGAGACGCCCTGAGCGAAGAGGCGCCCCCCCGGGAATCCATCCTCGAGCTCGTCGTGAGGTCCGTTCATGGCGCCGCCGGAGATACGGTTAGGGTTTCTAGGGTTTTGGCGCCGCCGGAAGGGGGCGGGCAGGCTTGTCCTTGAGGAGCGAGAGGCGTGCCCCGCTTGAGTTTTTTTTGGGTTGGTTTGCGAGGGAGAGGGGGCCTTTTATAGGTGGCGGTGGATTTGGTGCACCTCAAGTGCAGCGGGTCCCACTTGAGGTGGGAGTTCTCCGAATCCAGCGGTGGTCTGACGCCGGGGTCAGTCGGTGGACGGTGGAGATGGATGGCTTCAGGGCGCTGAGTCGGAGACAAACGGATGCTTTGACCGGTATCCGGAGGCGGGGGAAGACAAAGGAAGCTAGAAGGCTCGTTGGGGGAGCATGAGAGTAATATTCTTCCAAATATAGAATTTTCTTTCCGATTTTTTTTTTTTTTTTTTTGGTTCAATCGTTTTTAAAAATTATTGTGGATATGTTTTGTTTATGAATTATTCATGATTAATCAAAAACATTTATAAATTATGAATTAATAATACTATTTATTATTGTTAAGAGTGTTATGCATGCTATCACTGATCATTCTTGGCTAAAAGGTTGTTTTTTTTAAAAGGTGAATAAAAAATTTTATTTTCAATGAAAAAAAAAAAAAATTCAATTCAAATGTAGCAAGGTGAGAAAGGTTTAGGTTCATTTAAATATTTATGATATAACTTTTAAAATACTAAATTAGTTATAAAGAAAAGTATTTGTAGAGAGAAATATTTCGTATAGATGGTAAGTTTATGAGCACATTTCATAGAGGGGGGCGTGGTTAATAATTTGGCCACAATGTAAAGGGAATATATTCAACTAGCATTTAACACCTGTAATACATGATGGGGGAAAGAATCTCATAAGTTTTATAAAAATATGTAACATTTTATAGACTATAAATCCCAAATATATATATATATATATATATAGTAGCTCACCGAGATTCCAAACGTTAAGAAGTCATTTGGGAGAAACCTCACTGGATCCCAGAGGATCAGCTGAACCAGAGAAGTCAGAGAGTAAGAAATAGCATCAAGAAAGCCATTATGAGTTCATCAGGCTTAATACTTGCAAGAAAAATAAAAGAAACTTTCTCAGTATTGTTTCTTTTTCTCTTGCTTCCCCCTTCCCTGGGCAGTCCCACCTGATATAATATTTTAGAGACATTTGTTGAAATGCAGGCCATTTGTATTATATGTTAGAATATTTTTTCTTTCTTGAGCTGCAAATTAGTGATGGATTTTTATTTTTATTTTTATTTTTTGCACACTGAATTTTAACCTCAACTATATTGCTCTAGGTTATAATTATAGTAGATTTCTATGATATCAAATATCAAAATAAACTTGGCTCAACAAAAATACGGATGAACATCAACTCATATGTAGTATGGCTATCATTAGAATCTTATGGTTGAACTCGTTCCATGGGATTCAGCAATTTAAAAGATTACCAAAAAATTACATGAATAGATACACATGCATTGAACAAATACATAGATATATATTCTTAAAAATTTAGATGGTTTTACCATCCTTTCATTGGATTTAGCAGTTTTGTGTTGATCGGTTAGTTAGAGAAGGGAGTTCTTTTCAAACACAGCTTTATGGTGCATTGAAGGCGAGGGTGTCAAAACTATTGATAAGAAGGGAGCTATGGGTTGCCAAAAAAATAAAAATAAAAAATCTAAAATAATATTTTTATTAATTTTAAAATATATATTAATAAAAATAATAGAGTAAATAAGAATAAAAAATTTATCAGAAAAATAGCCTAAGATAACTCATAGATGAAAGTATGCTGAAACATCTGTTCCACTGGGATGAATCTATACACTTCGAATGTGAAGCTAAGAAAATCTTCAAATCAATAATTATTTAATATATTTATAAAAAAATACATATAAAATAATAAAATATAAAGAAATTTTGATGTAAAGATAAATTTTATCTTTTGTTAAGGGTAAAATGTATAAAGATAAAATCTTTTCATAACAAAAATATTTATGAAAAAAATAAAAAAATAAATTTTAAGGTAAAACAATTCAATAATGAATAAATGAGATTACTTGGTTAATTATCTGTTAGTATTGCTGCATTCCAAAGATAAGCAGGGATTTCAACGGGATTTGAGGCTATTTACAAGTGTTAGTTTCTTGTTTTAACTTTGGTGCCCATTTCATATTTTTATGAGAAGCATATTTGCGGCTAATTTTTTTTTAAAGATATATATTTTTTTTAAAAATATTTTAAAAAGAAAAATAGGTTTTATCGTGATGAAAAATTTATATGAAAAAATAATTCTAAAAATATTTTTTATATTTAATTGAAGGTTATTTTATATAAAAAAGTATATTAGATTATAATATTTTTGAAATAAACATTTTTAGTAAAATATTTTTTTTTATTTTTTATAAGAAAATTGAATGAGTCATTTGAGGTCTAAAAATATATAAAAGAAAGAAAAGTATTGGATGATAATTTTGATATTTTAATGCCAAAATAATTTTAAAAAAATCAAATAAAAGAATTAAAAAATAAATATTTTTAATAATATTTATTTTTTTAATAAAAGAAAGAAAGAAAAAAAAAAAGTATGACATTATGTTAGGTAATACAATATTATTTATATATGTTTATACCATCATGTACCTAATGGCCTTTGATCATTGACATTAAGCATATGTAACATCGAACATAAGATCACCGGAAGGTTAAGGAATCTCGTTTGGGTTATCGGACACCCCCTTAAGGGAAGATTAGCTTCCTTTAATTCACAGCCTGGCTACCAAGCGGATGGCATCCTCTCTGGCATCTGGACAGGGAGGTGAGAACTGGATTCTAAGCAGTGTCGGTTCTCGCTTCGGCTTCATCGATACGGCTCCGGATCTCGGGCGTAAAAATGGAATGCGAGATGCCTCTAGGCCTGGTGAAACCATGGTTGTAGGTATTATTTATTAATTAATTAGAATTTCTCTGCCACCATCTGTCAAACAGTTGCTGACCGTCAAGGTGAAGGCACGATACCATCCCACCTGCCGGACGTAGACGTTCTTATCCAAGAAGGGACCAATTTTCGGACAAAAGCTTTCCTTTCTTGCCGTCCTCCTGCTCCGATTCGGAAATCCCCCCTCTAAGCCGGATATCGCACCCTTTCCTGTTTCTTTCCTTGGCGATCCACTTGCAACTGGAGCCGGAGATTGCCGGTGATGAAGTATGTGAGCAGTTCCGGCTACTCGGGAAGCGTTTCACTGGATGGAGAGCAGAGAGGAATCACGCAAGGTAAGCGCTTCACCAATCCGCTCACCTGAATTACTTTCTTGATGGAAATCTCTCAGTTTTTATCGCCATTTTGAGGGTCGAATTCGATTTGTCCCCATTCTAGGGTTCTTTGTCCCCATGCTATTGTTTATTTATGCTGTAGAGTAGATTGCGCGATTGAGATGGGGTGCTGGGTTGAGGGCTAGGGTTAAGTGGGGATTTTTAAAATATAAAGTTACGATCTTAATGAATTATCTAGTTACTTGATTGATGATTGATCACGATATATCCTCGGATTGCATGGCTTCTTGTTGCCTTGAATGGTTTTGTCCCCTTCGTTCTCTTCGGTGGATGCTTTTGGTATTTTACTGGATTTCTTTCAAGCCAGTAGTTATCCTGTGATCAGGAACGCGAAGCTTAGTGCTTGATGCACATATCAGAAATCCTTTTCTACTAAAGGTACCGAAATCTATTCATTGGTCTGCTGTTTTTTTGACTTCTGCCTAATTGCTATTGTTCAGTCAAAGGATTAGAGAGTTCCGTTGCTGATAATCCTAGTATATCACGAATTAGGGGTAGCAATAAATAATGAGACTTTAACCCGTTTGTCTAATGTGCTCCATGCGTTCATTAGCTGGATTGTAACTTCACTAACCGTTGATAATGGAGATCAACAAACCTCAACTCATCTACATGCTGTTAGCGTCTGGATTTTGATCTCATAGTTTGTTTTCTTCATGCAACTGGCTTCCTGTTTCCTCAAATCCTCCTTTTTCTCTAAAAGTCATTGACCAGCAAGAGTGGTATTTAATTATCCAATCCCATTTATTTATTTTTCTTTTATTTTTTGTGGCATGCTCCTTATACTTCAAATATATAGAGCAACCTATGTGATACCTTGTCACCCTATCCATGGGATGTCTCCTTTGTTGGGTGTAAAGAAAGGAATGAAGTGTGAAGTCATAGGAATGGATGGAGGATATTGCTTCTCTGAACCTGAGTTTTGTAGGTCCACACAATCCCTCTGACTTCTTCCTCTTTATTCTTTGTTTCTTCACACCTTCCCACTTATTTTGGAGATATTGCATTGGTAAGCTGGTGAGCCGTCGAAATAGGTTCAAGTATCCTACATTGTCTATTTCAAAAATAATTTCATGTACTGATTCTTCTTCCATTTTTTTCTTGCTATCTCATGGCATTTTCTTTTAGTTTATATGCTTAAACTGATGCAAAATGCTAACTGCTTGTTGTGCATGTTGTCTTGGGTCTCAGTAAAATGTGATGATGTATCTTGAAACTCAATTATGGAGTCCACAGGGATTGTTTACATTGAACAAACCACTAGCAGAGTTTATTTATGTTAAGTTACACAAGAAGTCACCGATTGACGTGCAAGGGATGGTGGCATGGTATGTAGAAGTGCTGGATGCAAAGTACAAAGTTGCCCCTTCTTTTCACTCAATCTCACTTCATCCATAAGGGAAGTGGAGCTTAACAATGATGTAGTTCTTCATCAAACCAAAAAATCGTGCTTGGAGTGATATTGATCATCCAAATGGATAACAGTTTTTTTTTTTTCCTTTTTTTGTAAAAGAAAGGAAAGATGATCTTAAAATTAATATATCATTTTTTTATAATACTAAAAAGCTTGTGTTTGGAATAATATTTTTCATCTAAACGGAAATTAGATTTGAATTCCATTCAGACTCAATTCCCAACCTAAAGGGCCTTAATCTAGGATTTGAATCTTGTGGTAAACAGCCACTTGATCAAAACAAGCTCAAAATATGAAACAAATCATGATTTTGAGAATTGCAACTCCAATTGGTAAATCACTTATACTAAAATGATCAGAAAACTAGGTTGGGTGATCCGCATGTCATCTAAAAGGATAGCCGAACCAATTAATCAAGGCCCTCCCCTTGTTACACGATAAGCACAACTAAGTCCTTGTTTATTCATGAGTGTCACCTCAGGTATTCATATCATATGCCTACACCATTTAAGCTGATCTCATACTTCTTAAGCTCCCATCAGTATATTGATTTGCAATCCTATAGTTGTACACATCTGTGATTTTCATCCTGGCTTCTAACCTTTAAGTCTGTACTATTTTCTTTAGGTCTTTAAATATATGGTAGACAGCACCTGGAACCTCCTCTTTGCTCGATCAGTGCTTCTCAATTTCAATTCCAAGTCCTCATCCATGTTGTCATTTTCTATATAGCAGATCCAAATAATTAAAATGACCACATAAGGGTATTTTGAGTCTGTAAGTTTGAATAGAGGCATCTTTGTGTAAATCCACTAAACTGTATTCAATCTACTTGGGGGCTGGTTCTAGCTATTTTAAGTCTCTTGTCTTCCAAAACTCTCCCCTTTAAATCAATATTCCATGTAGCATCCTATCTTGTTATCAGTCTAAAATTATATTATTGGTAAATAATTATATAACTCGAATTTCCAACAATAAATTCAGCTATTATTGCTGGATCATAGACAAAGGTGCCATGTGCTACTCAATGTTTTACTTCTTCCTATATTAGCAATCTACTTGAAGAAAAGGTTCAGTTTAATGCATGTTGACAAGCTTCACATGTTACTATAAAGAGATAGTGGATTTATTATAAAACTGGAATGAGAAAACATGGAGACCTGTACTTGTGGACATTAGCTGATCAATTTAAAGGGCCAAGATGCAAGAAAGAGTTTCAATTGGACATATGGAGTTTGAATTTATGCGTGTGAAATAACATCAAGGATGAAGCCGACGATGGTAAAAAGACATTTTTCAAATTTCACAGCTTAGGGAAAGTTTTTCTCTTGTCCTCTGATTTTAAATACTTTAAGAGTTTCTTCGATGCCAAGTCATTTGGCGAACCACTTTTCTGGCTCAAATTTTATGTTGGGCGATCAAGGTTGGGCGTCACGTTAAAAGAATGTGAAAGCATCTTAATTGAGGCCTTACACTTGACCATACGCAAGAAGAACAAGTCTTCTCTAAATTATTTCAGATTGGCTTTATTATCCTTCTTATTAATTCCTTTTAGATGCTATATTTTCAGTTTTTCAAAATCTTTTCTTACAAACTTCAATTGATGTTAAATTATGTATAGCCTCCCCCCCCCCCAAAAAAAAAAAACACCCACCACCCCAAAAAAATATATAATAATAATAAATAAAGAACAACGGTCACCTCCTAGGTGTTGGTTCAAGCTGCTTAGGATACTTGAACAACATGAACCCATCACAAATCATGTGGGGAGGTATGTATAGGGAGCTAAAGATGGATTAGGTTAGCTTTTTTTTTTATTGGATGAAGAATCAATAATTCTTTATTCAGCATTAGTTGCTGGATGCTATTTGCTGATTGTTAATATGTCCGGCTGCACATATCTGTTGAAATTTTATGCAGAGTATATCAACTTTGAAGCAAATAAACGCTATTGCCATGGGTTGATGCATGCTTTTTTGCAGGGTTGATTCCAGCCAATGGAATCAACATTCATCACAGAGTTCCATAATTTGCATCAACACACTGAGATTGTTGAACAGCAAACAAAATTTTCAAGCCATTTTGAAAACTTATGCTTATGAATTCAGCAACTTGGTGGTGGTTAACTTCTATGCTACTTCAAACTTGAAAAGCTTGCCTATGAAATGGTATAACTGCTTTCAGGCTGTGGATGAAACATATCAATGGCTATATGACTTGGGGAGTAGGGAGGGAGGGGGAGAGAGAATCCAAGTTGTGCTAATTCTCGTTGAACATCTTCAAAAGCCTCCTATTCTTAACCATGGAAAAGGCATATAGGTCAACATAATAAATAGTTCTTCAGCTTTTTTTCTTTGTTGGGAGATGGAATTCTTGGCCAAGAAATATCCTACAGTTGAGTAGCTACATCTGGATCAGTAAGAGAAAGGGGACATTGGAATCCAAGGCTCTTTGCTAATCTGTTTTGTTACAAGAAAATTTGTTATGTGGTCATTGACAATGGATGCACAAACAATTAATTCTAGTGAATTTGTTAAAAATTTGCTGTTAAAGAAGGCAAGCAAGCCAAAAGTTTTTGTTATCTTGGTTGGATAGAAGTGCATGAATGGTGTGTTTGTAATATCTTGTTATGAATATTTATTCATGAGTTGCTAAGAGAATGAGTTTTGCATGAGGTTGTATTCATGGTTGCATCTCATTTTCTCTTGAATTGACTTTAGATGCATGACAGTGTTGATATGATTCTATAAGACAGAATACATACACTATCTGTCTCAGGGGTTGACATATATCATTTTATATTCGAGGAAGAAGGCAATTAACCAATGGTGATCCTTTTCTCAAGTTATTTCCTGCCAATCAAATATGTTCTCCTCTTCGTAGGGGTAGTTGATGTGAATTTTGTGCAACATGATGCACTTAGAGCTGAACTGGAATTTGGAACTCAAGTTTTTTTTATGAGATGATTGTAATGTTTTAGGGGCTTTATATGCAAATGAAGCTTTGATTTCAGGGGTTGATGTCATTTCCTGATTCCTTTTCAGTGGATAGTGGAACCTTATTTTGATTTATTATTTAAACTATCAATGAATAAGTCAGTGGTCTGTAATTGAAGTTTTGATGACCACCTTCTCAAATGAAGAAGCTGTATGGTTTATGCTTATAAATGAGTTCATTGAAACATAGAATGAAGATCTGTGTGCAGCACTCTTAAAGGAGAGAATATGGCAGGCTTTATCTTGTCTGAAAATAATAGATTGGAGTTTGCTTCTTCTTGTTCTTCTTGGTGGCTCTTTTTTTGTGTGTGTGTTTTCTTTTTTTCCTTTTTTTTTTTTTTTTTTTTGGGGGGGGGGGGGTGTGGGTGTGTAAGGCAGATAGCAAGGAGCTACCACTAAAAGAAGGTGACTGGTTGACTTTCCGCCCTATTCCTTTCTTTTTGCAACAGATTAGAATAGATGTGGAGTCCTGACCATTTTAGACAATGCAAAAGTAAGGGTTCGCTATTTAATAGGGGTTTGATTATGTATACTGCTGCTTTTTGTTCAGAACACATATATATTATGGCTTTCTGGTCTTTTCTATCTTTCTCCCTTGTGTAAAGCATTGTTTAATTGGCTAAGCAGTCCCATTTGTTTGGTGATGCACTTGTCTATGCCTTATAATTTCTTGTGAGGCAACATCTGCATATTATGCCTTTCTCATCTTCCATATCTTTCTCTCTCTTGTGAAGCATTATTTAATTGGCCTAGCAGTTGTGTTTGTTTAGTGATGCACTTGTCTGTGCCTTATATTTTGAGGGAACTATGCCTGATATTTTCACATAATCTAGAACACATGTTCGAATTTGAGGTGATGGATGTATAAAATCTGACTACAAATTGGACGTTAGTTCCATTATGAGTTTGATCATTACATTGTCTCTGACCTGTAACTTTCTTCAAATTGATTGCTTTTCTTGCAAATTGGGGAAATTAATTCCTATCTCTACTCCACCCATAGTGGATAGAAAGGCATTGTTGAAGGAAAGACTTGCCAGAATTGGAGGCCAAAGCCTTCTCTGAACACAGCTAATTTGCATGCCATATTCTCAACCTTATCATAATATGAAAGAAGACCATAGTGGAAGAGGTCGATGTGCATATTACCAAAATTAACTGGTCTTCAATCTGTGAGAGTGCTGATCAAAACAAAAGTTGCAGATGTAGATTGTTCGAGGCAGCTGTTGAGGGCAAAGCTGTCTAATGAAGAAGAATGAAATTGAAGAGCTACAATATACAGCTCCCTGAAGAAAAGCAAGGACAAGGTAAGAAGGAATTAGAGCTTGAAAGTCAAAAGGCATAACTAAAACAACCACACAAGCTGCTTGGTGCTTGAAGCAGAGAATGCAGAAAGTGGACAATGTAATACATAAATGAAGGTATTGGTTGACTGGAATCCATGTGCTGTGCATGAAAATAAAGAGATCAACTTAATAGGTACTATGACTCATAAACAAGGAGCTTGAATGGGAAAATGGCATCAGTGACTTGTATTGAAGCTAGTTGAAAACAACATAGCAGACAGATGCTTGATTGCTTCATTCCAAAGAAGCTCCAAAAAAAATCCAGGAAAATCTTCGAATGAAAAGCAAAAGACCAAAACAAAACTTAGGTCCTAGTAGCAGCTACAAAAGGTGAAATTGAAGGTTATCAGGATAGAAGTAGATTAGCTAGACATATTGTATTGATATACTCTAGAGCATGGACTTAAATCCTGGAAGAACATTCCGTGGGATGCCGAAACGAGTTACCCTCTTAAGTGTTTGGACAAGACCGTCTCGCTATCGTCTCAACATTCTACTCAGCACATTTTGAGACATCCCTCATCCCAAGTACCAGGACAGAGTGGGACTGTTGTGCGTCCCATTCCATGAAAAAAATTGAGATGACCCCATCCTACAAAATTAAAAACCTTGCTTGAGAGGATGAAGTTGATCTAAGAAACAGCATCAGGTTGTGCAACCCATCAGATGAATGTGAGCCTAGTAGTGGCCTAGAAAGATTTTTGGAGATGAACTATCATCAAAAGAATGATTATGTCTAGAGGTAACTATTATATACGAAAAAAAGACATACAAGAAGCTAGGATTTTCTTGAAGGTCAGATTTATCTTATATTTCTGTGGATTTCTTTTATTCTTTGCTTACTGCGTTGATATGAATTGCTCCCAATCTCAATCTCTTGTATTTTCTACATTAAGTTGACTATGTCAGGTTTGAATATGAATTTTATTATTTTATATACTGATTAATGATGATGAACTGTGCCTCTTCATTTTCCTCTTGGGGGGTGGGTTGGATGGGTTGTGTTTTTTATTTGTTCTCGACTGTGATGAAAAAGGATGCAATCTTTGAAAGGTCATAAATATCTTCATGTGAACGTCTTAAAGATGAGGTTTTGTTATGGATGAATTAAGCATGTTATAATTTTCTTGTTAGATTGAGGAGATAGATCACACATTATTTCGGAAATCACTGGATCATTAAACATTATGACAGACATGGTACCTTGTTTTTGCAGCTCTGTGTAAATCAGACCAACTTTTCTTATTTCATTATCAAACTCTAAGTGATGTGATGTTTTACTTTCAGGACTACTACAAAGTTCTGGAGGTTGACTATGATGCAACAGATGAGACTATTAGATTGAATTATCGAAGACTTGCACTAGTGAGTCATCTATAGGCTTTTTATTCAAATATTTTATCATTTGATTTAGAGCAATTAACCATAGAAATTCTGAGGAAAGTAATACAGCATTTTATTCCCTGTCCATGACTAGAAGTGGCACCCTGACAAGCACAAAGGCAATAGTTCTGTCACAGCAAAGTTTCAGGAGATAAATGAGGCTTACAAGGGTAAAATTTCTAGCAGTTTTTTTATTTTTTTCCCTCCTCTCTTTGATGAAGGCCTTGAAAATTGTAATGTCATCTTCAGGCACATGTCTCAGGATCAAGGCTAATTTTGGTTATTATGCATTTAATGGCTTGGCCTTTTTCTTTTTTGTTTTGTTTTTTTTGGGGATTATAAACACAGAATGTTTGATCAGTTCAAGAAGTACTATTGCGCTAGAAATTGATGCAGGAAATTGTTATGATTATGAAATATGTGAAACTAAATTTTACGATTTATTGTCTGCAGTACTAAGCGATCAAGCTAAGCGACTTGAGTATGATATGTCTGGCACTTATGAGATCGATAGATACACTTTAAGAGTAAGAATCACAAACAATAATGATGATTTTGTTCATTGATCTGTGCTTATTTTTATTTTTTCCCCTCAAATTTTATCCTCTTCATCTGATTATAGTTTTTCCTTATTAAGGAATGGTACGTTCTCTGGATCTGATACTTATTTTTCCTTATTCAGGAATATCTTACTAGGTTCAAAGGAATGATACTCACCTGCAATGGCCTTGGTATCAATCACTCTCCATTTTGGTAATTTCTCTGCTAATTTGTTCTGATAAGTTCTTGCAGACATAGCTGCTATGCAAATTTATAAAATGATAAAGGCACCATATGGAATGAGTCTTGAAGTGCATAACTGAATGGTTAATTGGTATTTTATGTATTTCAGGGCCCAACAGCTGATGGAAACTGAATCAATTGATCCATAGATAAGGTTCTTTTTTTTCCTTTTTCATTAATATTGGCCCCTTCCTGGTGTCATTTGATGTTAATTTGTTTCAGTTCCTTCTAAAAGTTGTCACCTCAGGTTATCTTTTCCTGGTATGATGCTTGTAAACTGACAAGGAATTGTCCAAATGAAATACGCATGAGGTAATATATGCTGCTTTGGACTTCTTTTCTGGATGTAGCTGCGTTTCTCATACTTAAGATCAAGATGGCTGTATTTATACTTCTGATGCACATTTGAAGACAGACAACCCCGAGAGAGAGAGAGAGAGACGATGGTAACGTCTTTTAAAAGAACAAAGCACCATGGCTCCCACCATGTAAATGCTTTTTATAGTGCATGTACTTTTTAATCATCAAGCGGGTTGTCTGTTCTCTTCTTGGAACCTGTACAGAATCTCTTTATAAGAATTCTAAAGCAAAGCCACGCAAGCAGGCGACATTCGGAAATGCTTTGACCATCCTTTTGTCTTATCGGCGGAAAATCTGCACGTTGAGGAGCTGCGCCACTCATCCGCTTGGCCCTGGAAAGCGAACGTGGATCACCAAGCTGCAATGTGATTCGTGGCGTCTGTGTGCCGTGCGGTTGTGCCATTGCTTCTTTCTTCTTCCATCCAAAAAAATTCATAATTGACTCAAAAACGCGATGTTCTCATCTTGCATTGCTATCCTTTGTTTGAATTTTGAGTGCCTATTTGCATGGCATTAAACCACAATGTCCATCCACATCGCTCTTTACGTTTTAACTTCTCCATCACCATCAAATCAGCTAATTATTGGCCAATTCACCTTGCATTATATTATTATAGCTCTCCACTCCGCGGTCTGGCGTGTTGGGCAGGAATTTAAAGTCACAGCCACCCTTGCATTCTGCTAGAGCCACCAAGTGTAGGCAGCAATATGGAAGGGGCTGACTCAGAAAACAATAAGCAAAAGCAAAAGTTAAAAAAGAAAAAAATGAACGTTGCTTGCACTAGCATATTTTTTTCAGAGAAAGAACTCTAGATTCATCTGTTTAGCTTTGCAGAAAAGTAATATGTATAGCTTATTTTCGTCAAGAGCATAGTTTTAAGAGCATCATGGAGAAGTCCTGCTTTATCTCTTTTTTTATGTATCTTGATCCATGGATCATGTAGTCCAAAAAATCAAACATTCCGGGCGGGATTTTTTGTTTCAATGTTTTTTTTTTTTTTCCCTCCCTTTCAATGTTATATCTCGATCTTCAGATCATATAATCCAAAATCTGAGTACCTACATGGGGACGGGGATGGACATGGAGGAGGGGAACCGTTTCGAAGAGAAAATTTTGTTTTTTTCTTTCAAAGTTATATCTTAATCTACAGATCATAAAATCCAAGATCAATACACGCTGTAGGAAACCTTTTCAAAGCATGATTTGTCTATCTTTTGCTTCAATGCTCTCCTTCCAACCAAAGAGGGAGATGTCAAGGCGTGTCACAAGGGCATGAAGCCGAACCCAGTGCCTCCATGAATGGTGAAGTCATCTTGCGTCCATTCCGTATCTTGGTGGTACGCGTCGTCCTCCGCACTGATGCAGTTGCATCAAGAAATCCGTGTGGTATTTTATCATCTGAATTCAAATCCAGAAACTTGATTCAAATTGCATTGACAAGCGAGGATCATAGTTTTGTTCTAGCTTTTAACACCACTGGGTTTTGTTCTTCAAGGGGCTTGGAACCCCTCCTCGAAAGTAACATTATATGAACACACAAATGCAACGTTTGAAGAATTCATTTCCAAGAATCCATCCATCCCATCTCTGCATCACCTAAAGTGGATATTTATTCATGATATTCTAAAATGGATCCTCATCATACATAATCTAAAGAACATGATGATACGATCGCAAGACCAGGAGCCATATGTTTTCACTGATACCTCTCGATCTAGATAGAACAACAGATCCAAGGACTCGAGTCCAGATTCAAGAGCAGATCCAAGAAAGCCGAGGGCAAAACAGGAAAATAGAAGGAAAGAATCAGCCGCTGCCGCATGGAACTCTCCGGTGGTCAACGAAGGGAGGCGCGGCGAGAGATCCAGCCTAATTTTGGGGAGGAGAGCCCACGAAGATCCGAATCTGGTCGAGGAATGTGGTGTCGTGCGGGCGGTCCTTCCGCTTAACGTATCCCCTCGCCTCCTTCTCCGAGTAGGCCTCGAAGCCCCGCTCCCCGCTCCTCTTCCACAGCTCCGCCGCGTAGCTCCGGTGCGCGTAGTACGCCTCCGCCTCCACCTCCGCCTCGTCGTCATCCTCCTCCTCTTCGTCTGCTCCGGTGACAGGAGATCGACGGCGGCGGGGGAGGACGACGGAGATGGGGAGGCGCTCGTAGTGGCCGCGGCAGGTGCCCTCGAGGTCGTCCATGCGGGAGATGCCGCGGGGGAAGACGGCGTAGAGCTCGCCTTTGACGCGCTCGCCGGCGCCGGGGAGGTTGAGGAGGAAGGGCACGCGGTAGGGCCCGCAGACGAGGGGGACGCGGCCGGTGGTGTGCGCGTCTCCGACGAAGGCCACGTCGCCACTGCGGATCATCTCCTGGATCAGCCCGTGGTTGGAGAACCCCCGCTTCAGCGTCCCGTACGTGAACACCAGTTTCCGATCCATCATCGCCTTCGCCTCCGCTCCCATGACGATAGATCTCTCTCTCTCTCTCTCTCGACAACGAAGAACGATGGTCTTGGGAGGAGTACGGTTGTGGGGTACGGGGAGGGAAGCGTGTTTGGAGTATTACCTTGTAAAATGCACGTGCAATGCATGTGACAAGCACCTTCTCTATAATTATCTTTTTTTTATAATATTTTATTTTTGAAAGAAAGATAAAATATCTTCAGAAAAAAAAAAAAAACTTTTAATTCTTAAACTTTCATTCAAAATTCATTTTGCTTCTCAAACTTTTAATTATTTCAGTTTAATCTATCATGTTTGCATTTCTAGCATTTCCATTACATATGATAATTAAAATTTATTGAATATCTAACATATCAGCCTGATTACAGTTATTTCTTAATTTTAACTAATTTTATATAATAAAATATTAAAAATATGATATTCTTAACATATGAAGAACTAAACTATAACAAACTAAAAGTTTGAGTATCAAAATGAATTTTGAATGAAAGTTTGAGGACCGAAAGTATATTTTCACCAAATATCTCTTATATGGATTTAGAAATGTTGACATTTAAATATATAGATAGTTATAATATTAGATTTTTAAAATTAAAAAAAACTCGAGAGAGAGATAGAGAGAGAAAATTTCTCTTGTTGGTATGTATGTTAATAATACTTAATTTGATTGTCCATAGATTTTATCATTTATAGAAAAATATTTAAACTGCACTTATATATCTCCATTAATATGTTTCCCTTATTAATACAATTTATTTTACTCTTAATTAATAGGCAGATGCATTTATTATAAAATTAAAACTACTATCATCATTATATTTAATTCTTATTTATTAAATCAATTACCATCTTATTAAATTAAATTCTGATCAAACTTTATAATATAAACTAATAACTTTCTGTTTCATAGTCATTATAGCTTATAAAAACTATTTTACTTAAAGAAACATGTTTATTTTGACATTAAGAACAATCGCATATAAAATTAACAATTTATGAATCCATTATTAGTAAAATTTGTAATTAGCTCCCGAGTGATCAATTAAAATATAAAATTTAAAAAATGCCATGCTCATGGAACCTTTAATTATTTCAAAAAAAACAATTAAAGATATAATAGATAAATTAAACAAAAAGACTGCTTTGTCTAATAATTTAACAATCAAAAATAAGGCAAACATAAGCATAGAGGGAAACATTAATCTCTCTAATGTCTTCTATTGAGGTATTTAAAATTTTTTATTTGAATTAATTAAATATTTCAAGAGTGCAAATGCTATATGGGTAAGAGAAATGAGAGAGCGAGAGATGGGGCATGCATTTAATCAAAGAAAGAGTGAGCAACATTTATCACAAATTCTTTAGAACTTTTATTTAGATTAGCTATTAGTTTGATTAAATTAATGGAAGAGAATATTTTAGTCATAACTTAAGATGATAAAATACTCCAAATTAATTGAAGATTTCTCCTATCTATTGTTGAAAATATTGCATATATAAATTGTTTGTTTGCTTGAACTTTTCCTTGGGGTAGAGAAAAAAAGAGGGAGGCAAATACTAAAGTTTCTTAAATGGCAATTTATCATCGATCATTATTAATAAAGAATAAATTTTCATTTTCATTTTCATTTTTATCCATTGAAACAAAGTGGCAAGAATTTAAAATATTCCAAAAATTTGATATCAACTTCTTATCGGTCATGATTTATTTTATTTATAGGCATTAATATGCCATGCTCCTGTCAAACTTTTAAAAATATGTTGATTATATTGTAATTTGACCAATACATTGAGTCTTATTGATATTGTACCATGTAATATAGTATCAATTGAAATAATAAGGATAAAATCTAGTTGAGCATCCACTAGAATAATGCGTTTTGATGATGATAATCTTGGAAAATGTGAGTTGATGTAGATTGATATACTGCCTGATACAATATTAATATATTAACTTTAATATTATTATGTTAACCTTGGCGTACCATGTTGGTCAAAATTTTGATAAGTGATGCTAGCCTTTTGTCAAATGAAAACTTTCTCTTGCCCACAACAAGATTGGCATTGCCTCGTATGAATTGATGCAGCAAACAAGCGATGGTTGAATGATGGGTCTAAAAAACATTTTTATATGATTAATTGGCGCTTGAAAGCATTTTTTTTTATTTTAATATTCCAGTGCCTGTACATTAATTAAGGTGTTGAATTACACTGATTCTTCTCAAAACTCTATATATCTCACTCAAATTAAATAGTTATAATAAATTTTAATTTTCCTTGATTTATTGGCATCATATAAATAAATAAACTTATGAGTTGATTGAAATTGGCACAATCATGGGAGTGACTTTTATCAGCATGTTGCTCCTTCATTGATTAGTAGGATATCACCAGTAGCCTTGAAATCTTATAAAAAAAAAAGTTAATAAAGAAAGTCAACTCATAATATTAATGTAAAGAAAATTTAACTGCAAAATTTGATTAGATAAATGAAATTTCTTAAAGTTTTGTTGTCTTTCTTGTTAAAAATTTATAGGATATTAAATATGTTAACCTAAGTGGGTTAGATATATCTCTTTATTAGAGACATGATTCCTTTAGAAGGGTCTTGGTTATATTTTGTTAGTTAATACTCGAATGAGATGCAAGTCAGCAATTTGGAACCAGTCACTTCTCTGTTAAGAATAAAAGAAAAGATTAAAAAGAAAAAGAAAAACTTGGAATCAACAAAAATTTAAGTTTGATATGTAACTAAGCTCATAAAAACTATGGGATTAAGGAATTGTCACGATCAATATAATTTCAATTGAAAGAGATCTTGACCTAATGGTAAGGTTAGATGGGTAGAACTAAAAATTTCCTCTAGCAACATCCATCTAGATGGGTGACTGGTTTTAATAACTTTTACTTCGCTGCAATATTCTTAAATAAAACCGTCAAAGTTGACAGAAATAAATAACATCTTAGAAAATAAAAGGTAATTTGTCAAACTTAACAAAAATGATAAAAGAGAAACTCAAAAGAATGAAAAACAAAGAAGAATTATAAAATATCTTCATGTTGGAGTTTCTGTGCTCGAAAGATTAAAAAAGATGTAGATAAATGGAAGAGCAAACTTATCAAGCTTTTTGTCCTTCCCGGCCACCAGAGCTTTCTCACCATCATCGCTATCGTGCCCATTACGGCCATTGCTTTTGTTATCGCCATTATCGCCAACTCCCATTACTGTATCGTAGTCACCACCATCGCTTCTTCTTCTTCTTCTTTGTCCACGCCATCGTGCTTGTAAGCTTTGTCCACTGCCATACGACCACATGATCTCCACTACTGCCAAACTGACTTTGCATATAAATTATTTTCTTCTTTCTTTACCAATTTATTTTTTTTTAAAAAAAAGAAAAAAAAATCCCATTGCTTTATTAATTAATAAAATAAAATATTTATAAAAATGCAATAAAGATAAGAAAGAGAAAATACATAAGAGAAGTTTTTTTTAAAAAAAAAAGAATTACATGACTGAGTTTTTTATGGGCTCTACTTCTACTTGAAGACATTGTTGTTATATATATGTAAAGAGTTTTGTATATAATTGATTGGATCAAATTAATGGAGAGAGAGGTTAGAAAAGATTCTATCATTTTTGCTTTTCATATTTAACATCAATAAGTTAGAACAAAGTGATCCTAAATAGATCTGATGGAAGGATAAATAGAATGAACCGATCTCATACCGATCTGATGAAAGGATGAAGATTTCTTTTTCTTTCGAATAGGCCGTATAAGATGAACATATAAGTTGAACATATTGAGAAGGTGAGGGAATGTGCATTGTGGCAACCAGATAAGTCCAGATTTTGAGGGACCAGTGACAATTCAAAAACAAGTGGTGAAGAGTTTCCAAAAACTAGTGGCAATCCAAGAACTGACATTCAGCACTAATAGCCCAGCTTTTCTTAGGCAATCTGTCCCATGTCTGATGGCGGTCCCAGAGCGCAAGCCCTTTCTTTACCAATTTAACATTTCTCCTGCCTTTAAAAAGACATTCTTCTAATTTTCTTTTCTTTTTCACCATTTTCTTGACCATCTGTTAGCAGACAAGGACTCCTCTTTCGAGGGCCAAGTGGGTGGTCATGATACAAGACCCTGTGCCTGCTCTAGGCTGGGCCAACAATCCTGTACACCACCACCACAACCACCCCATATTAGTGAGACATTGCAGCCTTAGCTTTACTCAACCACATCCACTTGGTTTCTAGGATTCTTGATGGATAATAATTAACAGAAGCCTTTAACCGATGCAATGGCTTGTTGTGTCTTAACAAGTAGATTGCCAACAACTGTTGGCATCCTTATCTAAAAGGAGTGTTAACTAATTTTTTCTAACAATATGCACCTATAATAATTTGTAAACTCCTAAAGCTGGAGGAGTGTTAACTGATGAATGGTTCAGTCCTTCTGCTAAAACCCATCATACATGGAAAATAACGACAGATAAGCACCAATTTACGTTGCATTATTCCATACGAGCAGTCATTTTTTCAAAAAAGGAATTGAAAGTCAAAAGCATTTGGGAGCAGGAGGGAAGTAAAACGGATATAACATTAAGCTCTAAAAATCTTACAAACAAGATGATTATAAACTTACCTGACTTGAAAGTTTGATGGATGATGACCTTCTCGCCTTTGATCTCGAATTGAGCTTGGTCAAGCATGAGTTATGATTTATGTTTATCATTGGAGATGAATAAAGAAATGAACTTCTATGGATATTACCTATCTTGTTTTGCTAAAGAAATATATAGGTAATATGCAATAGATATTTGAATTTTACATGGATAAAAATAAAAGGGTTAGTTCTACCTAGCCCTTTTGAATTATAGGTGTATTTGTACTTCCTTCTAAATTAAAAAAAAATACAATTGATCTCCTAATTACTATTAATTTGTACTTCATTATTATCGTTTAAAAAGTCATTAATGTTAACAGAAAAATGATCACATAAATGTCATATAACCACTCCTTAGTAACTTTAGATAGATTTTGATTAAATTAGCTTTGATTAAATTGATATATATTATTTTATAGTTATTTTTGATATATATTGATCCACTTTTTAATGGTTATGTGACAATTACATTATTACTTTTTTGTCAACTTTAATGCCTATTTAAATGATAGCGATAAAGTGTGAATTAAATCATAATTATGGATCAATTATATTTTTAAAAAAAATTAGAAGAAAAAGTGTAACAATACCATAGTTCATGAAATTAATAAAAAAATATCAGATAATTGATCGTTCATTAACCAAGCTAAGATGGCCTCACTCATGCCTTACGAGTTATGATCATTCAACTCCTTGTTTCTTTTATTTTTTGGTAAATATCATTTGACTCTTCTATTGTAGTTCCTTTTGCAATTAGGTTAGTCCTTTGCGTGGAGTTGAACGGTTTGACATTGATTGAGAGCAGCTTTTGATATATTTTAGCATTTTAACATAATTTTAAAAGATGATTCGGTAATAGTAATCTTATGTATCAAGAGATAGTTAAATAGTGCATATTTATATTTGAGATATATATATATATGTATGTGTTTTTATGTGAGAAGTAAATAAGATAGTAGGTTTTCTGACTAATTGAGCTGTTAGATATCATTCATATAGCTTGCTGAGCTCGCTGCAGGTGCTAGTTATTGGGGTTGTTTTTGTGTGGCCCATCCGACTCTCTGAAACGGCATCAGATCGGTTTTATAGATCCTTACCATGATGACAAGTTAAGAAAAGGAGACCACGCATCAGACCATCTCACATATCGAATGGCCAAAATTAACCCAATGGGCATGCAAAACAAGGCTAGCTTAGCTTTTAGCTCCAGTGTTTGCCCCATGACTGATGACACCGTACCATCCATGCGTCATGTGGGACCGACGTCACAGATACTGAGCCGAGCGAGTGCAGCAGGCCCACAGCGCTTAACAAAAAGCCCCTCCCATTTCTGACAATAATGTCAGGTGTCATAACAAAAAGCCCTCACTTTCGCCTTTTCCACCACATTATTAATTTTTATAGGACGCCCGTCAGACTGGTCTCCCATACCCCAATGTCAACGGTTATGATTCGATTTCGAGTAATCATCAATCCACGGAAGAATTTCCGAATTACAAACACATGCCTTCCTGTGGCTTCTCGTGCTCTTTTGTTATTATTATTATTATTTTCAGAAAAAATTTTCTTAAACAATGAAAAAAAAAAAGAAGAAAACATATTATCTGGGAGGAAAACAAGTGCTGGGTAAAACTACAGGGGAGTGAGAGCGTTTGATGGCAACGCGACGTTCCCTTTACTGTAGTGGCCATAAAGAGAGACAGCCAATGAGGCGTGCGTGCACACAAGCGTCATTGTTTTCGCTACTTTTATCTCGATGAGGATGTTGGCGTGCTTGGGAAATGGAGTGAAAATATCGAATTTTTAGGATAACTTCTTCCACTTTAAAAGCGTGAAACTTTACGTCCACGTGAATGCTTGTACTTTGTAGTCGAATTACTATTCTCCGAAGATCTACAACAACCGGAGACGTGGCGTTATCGTAATTCCGACCAAGGATGGGATTTTTTTTTTTTTTTTTTTTTTTTTTTTTTTTAAAGGTGGAAGATGCCCGAAGGCGGCATCCCCAAAAAGCGAGCGCGACCAAAGAGGAAAACGACACGAGCGCGTGTACGACGGACACAAGCAGCACGTGGGACGATCCCCCAACGCTTTCGGATCCTATGGTCCTGATCGAACGACATGTACCAATGTAACGACACGGCGAAAGGAAGTTTTTTTTTTTTTTTTTTGTGCCATCTGATGAACAACAGACGCTCGACAATTCCAGGTTTCTCCCGTTTTGCGTAGGATAATAAGAAAATTTGAAATTAATTACCAAAATTTTTTGGATTCGATTACAGTAAATATATATATATATACAACGCAAAAATACCTCGTAAAATTATAAAAAGCATTTTTCCTCTTTCCAGCGAATCTTTTATCTACCAACGCAGCCGGTGCGCCTCTCAGCCCCGGCAGAGCGGCGATCGCTGCTGCGCGACGCTCGTCGACTTCCGGTGCCGGAAAGCCTTCATCGGGCTCGGAAAATGCCACGCCCACCCCTTCCCCCTCCCTCCGCCGCCGCTGCCGCGGCCGGAATCCGGGTAAGCGACCACCCCGACCGACCTCGATCTCGATAGCTTCACCACCGGCGTCCTCCTCGGCACCTCCTCCTCCTCCCCGCCCTCCCTCCTCCTCGAGAACGGCCAGAACGCCGCCCACCCCCGGGCCCCGCGACCCAGCGGCCGCGCACCTCCGCTGGGCTCGCCGCCCCCTGCGGCGACCGATCTCGAACGCAGGAGGTGGAACGCCAGGGATCTCGACCGGCGGAATGCGGGCTCGCTCTCGATAAGGTTCGCGACCCGCCCCATGACCCCGATCCCGGTGCCGCCGCCGAAGGATCTTGCGTGATCAGCGGAGGAGAGGGAGGAGACCGATGACGCCGCCGACGAGGACGACGATGAGAGCGGGAAACACCCGCAGGGGCGCACGTTAGCGCAGTCCGGGCAAAGGAGCAGGAGCCGGTCCCGAAGGCAGGCGGGGCAGACGCCGTAACGGGGCTGTGACGGATGCTTCCGGCATCTCCATCCCTCCTCCTCGTCCCAAAGAGCGACCTCCCCCATCGTCGATCTCCGCAACCTTCTCTCCTGCGCCGTCCGATCCCTCTTCTTCCCCTCTCCCCCACCGAGGCTATTTTCGGAACGGGAACTGAGCGCCCAGCGGTCTGGTTGTTGGGGCTCGAAACCGCAATATATAGAGAGAGGGAAGCAGTCACGAAGTCTGGTAACCGCTGCACCTAGTGGCGTCGGCTGAGGAATCCGGACCGGCGGCTCAGGAGTTAGGATTTAATTACCGAAATACCCCAGAATTCATCTCGGGCCCTCGGTTTGAGGTGGGCGCGATTAACAATGATAGCCGTCCTATCGAGATCGGACGTCTGAGACTTCGTGTACATTCTTCTTGCGGGTTAAGTACACTGTTCGGCTTATTTTGGGGCCGTGATTGGGATGGAGGACACGTCGCGTCATGTTGGGGCTGGCGATCACTAACCACACGTTTCCCCTGCCGGGCTTTCGGGGTCCGTCTGATGGGAAGGGTTTGACGTGACCGACGATCGGCCGGGGGAGGGGGGATCCCGCTTTCTTCGAAGTGGGCCGCATATTTTGCACTTGAACGAGATTATGGATACAGTGGGTTTTGGGACCCAGTCTGGGACCCTCCTCCTATAATTGCAGTAAGGTGGGCCCAGAGTGAAGGAAGGAGTGGTCACTGTTTTTGGTTTCCTTTTGCCGTTGGTTGTACGTGGCGAGGACGGACGGTGTCGCGGACGAATCGACGCCATGAACGAAGGCGCTGGAGGAATGCGCTCGTAAAGCGTTCTTGAGGTAAATTTGTTGAAGTGCCCATTGGATATCTCATTAAGCTCAATACTTTTCAAAGAAATTACAGTTTATAAATTTCAGGTGTTGGATCATGTGAATTGTGATGTTGTTTGTCATCTATATTTTCCTCTGCCTTAAGTTTATAAATTTTTAGTTGTGATTTTTTATGTTTATTTATCATTCAAAGAAAATATTTTTTCTTTTGAAATTGGTTTCGCTGGTTTCACTATAGTTTGAGCAGAGGAGAAATGATTATTTCGCTTAGCTAATCAAAAATAACTACTATTAACTTTGAAACAATATATTTTTTTTAAAATTTTGTAAGAAATAAATAAAGATTATAATGTAAAATCTCAATTCTTTATAAGAATTTTTCTAGTTAATGCTAATTATGAAACACTTGTAGGTTGCCTTAGCGACCATAATTTTTTAAATGAAATAATGAAAAATTTTGATTTCTAAATCAAAGATATCGATAATTAAAAGATAAATTAAGTTAATATCAACATTGTAAAAGATTAAATAAGATGTGATTGTAAAAGATTAAGTAAGATTAGAAAGAACACCATTCAAAGATTTTTTTTTTTTTTTTTTTATTTATTTATGGAGCTTTCATCCCTAAGCTGTGAACCCATTCTCTCCCTTTTAAGGTGAAGAACATTCCGGGATCCAGGAACGGGGCTTGGGTCATTGATGGCCGTCTGACAACCCTTGCTACCTCTCTGACAACTCGTACCAAAGGAGGGTTTAAAATCCACAAAAGGATCGAAACCCTCGACACCCCCCAAGAGACACGGAGGCCTTGCAACCCTGCCTATGTTACTGAAGAGTTCGTCAAAAGAGCTGGCACTGGTATTCGCTCCAAACTGTAAAGCAAAAAAGTAGACATCCCACACGGTAGCTCAACTTTTCACTAATCTATCACCCTTATGTCCATTTAGATGGTTGATTATTTGGACAACTTTCCTCGTACACAAAGGGTGGGAACGATAGGATCCCTTTTGAAACAAAAAGCAGCATGGTAGGAAAGTTAAGAATGCATGATGACCATCCCACTTCGAATGAAGAGCTTTTGAGGTCTATAAAGAGCCCAACTGGCCGACCGTGAGACAGGATTAGGATGCCTCTTGACCTATAAACCAATGAGCAATCTAACGCTTTCAATAACTTCGACATTCAAACAAACTTTACTGCCATCACTTACTATTCCAAGTCAAGCTTTTAAGTTTTCGTTGTCAATCTAGAAGGCAAGGTCTTTTGATTAGAGGGGCTTTATCATGGTCTCTAGGGTTTGTATTATACATGCATCTATCAAATCAAATACCAGTATAAAATTGTGATTGTGGTGATTTGAGTTTGTTAGATTAGGCGTTGCAAATTCCTGTGACTGATCTTCATGAAATTTTTTGGAATTTATCCTATCTTTATACTTTTCTTCTTAAACTTTTCATGGAGAGATACCAAGAGAAGTGTATTCACTAGAAACGTAAGCATGTCCAAACTTTATAAAGGTCTTGGTTTCACAGCCT
Source organism: Metroxylon sagu (assembly GCA_017589505.3). NCBI lineage: Eukaryota > Viridiplantae > Streptophyta > Magnoliopsida > Arecales > Arecaceae > Metroxylon > Metroxylon sagu. The sequence goes on along the minus strand of JACVBY030000582.1, from coordinate 1,397,491 downwards.
CACATGCGAATTTGCAGTCATGGAGCCATGGTGTGCCACTTAACGCTGTATGATAGATGATAGGATGTAGATGTTACTTAAAGTTAAAACTGGATTGTTGTTACTTTAATACAGTAACATATAATACCTTCATGATTTGCCTTAATATATGATTTACTATTCTGCCAATGGATTTCTCCTGTTCATATATTTTGTTGGTCCAGATCTCCCTTCTGGTGATAATAATGCATGATGTCAGAATTGATTGCAATCCTATTCTTTGCCTGTATGTCTTATGTTTTAACTCTATTGCCGCCCAACTGGCAGTTAATAATTCATTACACCCACCAAATCTCCATGGGATCCTCTCAGTCTCACTCTGACTCGATTTCTCTCTCCCTTTTAATTATGTCTCATGGTCAATATTTTATTTTTCTTGTCCACCATAAACGACCTGTTCAATCAACTAGCTTATCCATGTTCACCCTTAACTTTTCTCCACACGCCATCAAATTACAAATGAACACCCGACTTGTTCAACAGTAGAGAAGAAAACTTGATCACAGCATTCATTACATCAATCTATGTCCATGGTGGCTACACCATACGATGAGACATATCTACAATATTCCCACTAAATATGTGAGATTTGTCCAAGGTTTGCTTCCAATATATGAGATTTATTTCACATTCTAAACTATAGCTCTCAATATTCATTCCAAATATCTGAGCTATTAATGTTCACAAGAGTTTGATATTATAACTGAGAAAATCCTAGAAGAAGACAGCGAGACATCTCACTCCATGACAATCATTGAAACATCCAAACATGCCCGTTGTTTTGCTAGCTGTCCTTCCTAGCGAATTTTAATAACAATGAGACCCAATTGCTTCATCCAAATTTAGTTAAAACGTATACAAATATCACCACATCGTTAGAGAAGCCAACTTTAAGATAGCAAGAACATGATGTTGCGTTATTTTATCTAAGCTGGGTTGGTGAGGCACAACGAAGGGATGCTCGTTAGTTAAGAGCACATGGAAAGCATATGATCCAACGGGCCAACTATCTTTAGGTCCACTGGTGACAACGATGCAATCTATTTCCGTTTTGTGGACACAACAGCGTCCTCACTGTCCATATTAAAGAAAGAGATGGTCCCTTTTGCGCCGTCTAATTAACTTTGTTTAGTTAATGCTGAGACTAATGAGAGGGTGCAGATCAGAGACGACGATCACAAAAGATGGTGAGTTGTTTTTTTTTTTTTTAATTCTTTCTCACGATCGGTTTTCTTAGTTTTTGGTCTACGGTTTGACCTGATGAGGATTCTCTTACATTCTCATTGGTTTTATTTATCCCAGAGTCTCAACTACCATCAATCTTATCAACAAGAAACCAAGAATGGGTAGTTGGAGCATTTGATTCCAGCGGTATCGTATTGAAGCTAGTATATTGACAGTTCTTGATTCATATCCATCTTCTCAGAAAGACATTTTGGTTCCATGTTATAACTGCATTGGGTAAACTAATTATTTGGAAGTCAATAACATAAAAAAAAAAAAAAAAGGTGTACATGAAATTATACCATGGAATGCGTCTTCTTACCTGCATTTCTTCCTTTCACATATAATATTACATTATCATCTATGTTTAGAATCAATTGTTATGTATTACTTTTAACTTCTAAGCATTTTAAACTTCTGCTGCCTACCTTTTTTGAATTTGTCAAATTTTGAATTCTGATTTATTTGGTTGTACCCAATTGTTAGCTCCCAACTTGCGATATGTCTCATACCGCTCTTATCAAGCCATGGGAGTCAATAACGCATGCTCAAGTGAAAACCTTCTACAGCTGATTGACCAAAATGAGGATTCTAAATTAAGAAGAAGGTATCTGTAAGAAATGGTTTCATTGGAGTTGCAAATTTTGACATTATAAAATACGATTAATGATTAATTAATATTAAATATTCAAAAGAACTTGATGCAATATCTTTTTTCCATTACGAGTGACATAAAAAATCAAGACTGAGGGCCTGTAATTTTACAAAAGTTTGTCCATATAGAGCAGGAATAACTATTGTGATTCTACAAAAAGTTCTCTGTGAATGCTTATTGAAAATTTTTCCTGCATTTTATTACAGATAAAAAGCGACAATGTTGTGCTAAAAGAAGGGTCAATTGGATTTTGTATGATATGCGAAATGATGAGGAATAAGCTTAATTTCTCTGTCTTTTTCTTCTTCTTCTTCTTCTTCTTTTTTTTGGAAAGAAAGAAAGCTCTATTTCACTGTCACTACAAATTCTGCTCTCATTAAGCTTAAATTGGGATGGAGGTCGGAAGGGATTATAGCGGCCGCGTTCTAATGCCAGAGTGAGACTGTTTTACTCCTCTGTTCGCTAGTGATGGATTAATAGCTCCCTTCAAAAAGTCTTTAGATTTATCATGCAGCAAAAGTTTTTGTTTCTAACAAAATTTTATCTGTTCTTTGATTAGGTTTTGTCGTAGATAATATTGGCACTACTTCTTTGCTGGAGTGAGTTAATGAACGAGGACTTTTTTTTTTTTTTTTTTTGGATCAATTGCAAGGATTCAAAAGCATTGATAGCTAATAGATTAATATATAGGGAAGAAAAATAAATTGCAGAATCTCTGAAAATGTCATTCAGTGTTCGATAATTCAGTGTTTTCATGAAAAAAAAAAAATGTTGGAATATTATTTGCGTTTGGACTCGCATCTGTGTGTGTGTGTGAGTTGCGAATGTTTGTGTTTTGGATAATAAATATTAGATATTTAGTTGAACATGAATGTGCCAGTTAAATCTCAGACTGGTTCATCTGCTAATCGAGCAGGCATTCATTGAACAAAATTTAGGGTGAACTTGGACTGTTCACAAACGACGAATTGGACTACCAATCTAGTGCAGATTACCATCATCGGGGATGGAGCTAAGGACTGTAAGCCTGCCGGTTTTTGCAGGCCGAGACCAGGGTCACGTTACAAACCTTTTCACCCTATTCTGGGAGCATAGAAGGAAGAATGGGGCTCTCACAGCAATCTGAAAAAAGAACTTGATGGTCCATAATTTGTTTGCTTGCTTTCTCCTCACCAGTTTGCTATCTGAAGACCAAGGATGGGCTGGCCCAGCCCGCTTGCATTCAGAAAGCCATCTGGATGTCAGCCTGCTTTCAGTCTTGTACGCATTAAGGAAAAGTAATCCGTCCGTCCCCTGTAGTCTGGGCTCCCATCTCCTTCCAATCGCCAGTCTTAAAATATTATCGCTTCTGGAAAACCTTCAATTCCAACCGGCCATCATGCAATTGGAGAAATTTAATATACATTCAAGAAGCAAGAGAATCATTGTTAATTCCACACCAGACACAATGTTGTTCCTCTGCCATCTGGTCTTCAATATTTAGTCAATCTTCGATGCAGTATTATTGACCATCAACCAAGGACTTGCTTACGAAACCACCATATGTTGAAGATGTGGAATAGAAAAATGTGGCAAGAGGCATATCGTGTGGAAAGATATAATGAAGAATATCCTGAATTCGTTCTAGCTCCAAAACCTCGCCTCCTGAAGCCTTCTGCAGTTCATATTCATCAAGCCTCCTTCTAAATTCCTTGGTTATTTTCCCTCGCGTGCGTCTCCTCGTCCCAAGCAACGTGCCGGACCATCTACCAGCCCAATGGTTGGCGAGCATGCTGGATCTCGGGTGGAACATTCCATCCATCGCCAAGCTTGTGCCCGACTTTAAGGAACCTCTTCCTTAAGGAGGATAATCTACAGTGTAATCCAACTGCAGACTCAAGGAGGCAAACATTTCAGCAGTTTACTTCAACCAAAAGAAACAGACTTGTTTGCTTGTAAAGTCTCTCAACTGTTGTTGTGCCTGAGACCATGCTGCCATGGCATCCACCGTTTACAAACCATTCACCATACTCGATGCTGATAGTGGCTCAAAAGCCTAAATTGCTTCATCACACCTGAAATCAATATACCCTCACACGCCTATTTAGCTTATTTTACATTTCCAAAATGTATTCAATATCAAAACAAGGCCTTGAGTTTCTCATGGAAATCCTATGTGAATATACGAATTTTAAAGCATCCTCCTACCCTGCAACTCTCTATTGGTTGATTAAAAAATAAAGATCTAGGAGCCATCAACCCCTACTCGACCGTTCCTACTCTGGTAGGCTCTGTTTTTGAAACCCAAATAGAACTTTATCTTTATGGACTACCAAACCAGGTCCAGGTCCAACTCAAAAGTTGTTTCCATGCTCTTAACTTTGCACGCCCTCGTTTATTCTGCACCTTGGGTGACTCGAGCCTTAGTTACGAAGCAAACATTAAAGCAAAGCTGCTCCAACTACAAGGCATAAAAGCCAATTTGGTGCTAAAGAACCTCATGGCATGGGACTAGAAGGGACTCTGAAACCGATGGCCAATACATGGCCCTTTGAGCAATCTGAACACGGAAGTACAACTGAAATTTATTTTAGAGATAAAAAAATTAAGCAAATTGTGGTAGTCACGTTGGTGAATCAGAAAAAGATAATCAATCCAAACTTTGTGCTAGAGTGCCTCTTATAGGCAATGTCCCACCTATTAACTTTGTCGTCCAAATTCCTCCAAACTATTGGAAATTTAAACTAATCCAATCCTATTTGATCTCTTTCTGATAACCAAATGGAATGCAAGGGACTCTTTTATTAATGGCATTTGTTGTACTCAAATAACTTGTCTCAGCTGAAATCATTCAGAAGCTTGTTCCAAAAATCCTTTGCTTTATTTATATTTTCTTTGTCGTCAAGATTTTATGCAATCAGCGGGAAAGATACGGTAGAAAAAAATCTAGTATTCAAATATTTTCTTGTAGATATTTACATTGACTTTCGTGGCCACGGGGTTTGACCCAAGTCTCCCAGCTTTGTGGCAGTAGGCCCTGCTGTGGCCTGCAGTAATTGGAAACCCCCTTGCACCTACCAGCAATACTATTGTCTCAAAGCTAACTCCGAGCCTAGACGGGCAAGGTCGAGTAGGTGTAGGATGGATGACTCATGCCCAAGTTGACTGGGATTCAGTTTTAGAGTTCAGAAGCTGGATTAAAAGTAGGTATCATCGAATTGAAATGAGACAGTCCGAAAGCTGGATAAGAAATAGATATCATCAATTAGAAATGAGATGCCCATCGGATCACACAATACTCGCATGTGTTTGGATGGAAAATGTCTCAGAATCTTATAAAGAACCCAAAAAAATGTCATCCCACTCATGGCATTTGGCATCTCCGATTGGAGGCTCTCTTTTTCCCCACACAACAAATTAGCTCTCGTCACGTTTCCACTCTCTAAATCTATTGTGGTTGCTAAACGGCTTTCCATCCTGTTCTCTCTCTCACACACTTCTCTCACCAACTCACAAATTTGAGAAGCATCGGACAAACAGGTAAGTCAAGCATCCATTAGCCTCTGAAACTTGGTTCAATAAAAGTTGTGCCCATAAATTCTCATTCCTACCATAGAGAAAGACTTGGCATAGCATATAAATCATCCATCTGTTCTTGGTCATTGACAGATTGATTGACAGATTGGATTGGTAATTGCATTGAAATTAGGCCAATCATCTTTTCTGATTAGATTTCCTCCTAAATTAGAAGTTATGCGTGAAAGTGTACATTAATTGATCATATGAAGGGTCGCCCGGTCGTAGAAAACTCCATCTAAAATATAGGTTGTTTATACGTTCCTATGTCATCCTACCATTCGAATAGTATAAATAAGGAACTGTCATTATTCAAATAATTAAGATAAAATCAAAGCAGATGTTTATGACATAGAGATTCTAAGATTGGTGGTTTGTATATAATGTAGTTCTTCCACACGAGTTGCCTTATTAATGTATAAAATTCGAAGACAGGTGTTTTATTAATACATTACCATTTCTATCAAACAAATCAGGCAAAGTATACTTCAACAATCTCCAATTTTGAATGAATTGTATCAAAGTGGATCATATATATAGCTTATGCCTCGATGACCATCATAAAAGCATAGGCGGCTATAATTAGTGCCCACATAAGTATAAATTATGGATGAATGATAGGTATCTGCATCCGATAATCCGAGACAGGACATATGGTAGCTATCCAAATATACAAGCATTTTTTAAATGAAGGCTTATTGAAGTTTTGAACCAAATCAATTGTTCATTCAAGAAGGAAAAAAAAAATTATGCATAAAACTTTTCATAAAAAAGATAACAACAATATATTAGCACACTGCTAAAGAAATAAAAGGTCTTGGGGCGATTCATGCTTTTCTTTCTGAAATTTTTTTTGGAATGAAACTTAATTGTGATGCGTATGTTCTTTTATTTCTTCTCTCTCACTTTTTTTTTAATGCCATCTTAATCTTTATTTAAGTATTAAGTGATGATAAAAAAGACTTTTTATAAAAGAGATAATAACAATATATTAGCACACCGCTAAATGAATAAAAGGTATTGGTGCAATTCATACTCTTCTTTCTGAATTTTTTTTTTGGGATGGAACATAATTGTGATGCATATGCTCTCTTATTTTTCTTCTTTCATTTTTTTTTAACGTTATTTTAATTTTTATTTAAGTATTAAGCGATGATAAAAGAATAAAAAAGAAGAGATAAAAAAGAGAAGCAAAGAGCATGTGGCTAATGCACCGCACCTAGTCCTTTTTCTTTCTTGAATAATATATATAAGTGGATGCTAACGCCACAGGAGGGAAAACCATGCATGGAGAAACCATAGATCCCCGAACAAAAACAAAAGAGAAGTTAAGGACACACGATAGCAATCCGACGCACGTGCGAACAGGGAGTCCACCAGGTCGGCTACTGGTGGGACGCCGGTGAGAGCTGCCCTACGCGTGGAAGAAGATCCGCTGCGTGATGACAAGGGATGGCGCCAAGGCGGACGCGGTGGCCTCCCGGGTGTGCGACGGACGGCGGTTGAACTTTCAACGTCAACCGCCTCGACCTCTGGCTCCCTTCCCCTTCCCTCCAGTCAAAAATTAATTTTATTAGCGCTTAAAGAAAGACTACATGCCAGAAGAAAACAAATAATTATGATCTTTTATTTAAAAAAAACCAAGTTACCTTTCAGTTATTAAATCAACGAGAGTGATCACTATTAGACATCTTATCATGCCATAACGATCATGCGGGGTAGGGCGCAACCGGACGGACAATCAACAGCTTGGTACGGTCAGTCTTAGCGTTATACGTAACCGTGCGGTCATCGTCGCCGGCAAGACGACGGTCGCGAGAATTTGTCAGTATTTATTTAGGACTGATGGAATGAGGCTGGATAAGTGAACTAGCACCCACCAACCAACCTGTACTTAATGTTAGAGAATGCCCATTTAGCTGCTTAAAAATTATCCTGCCTTTCACCACGATGGACTGAATAAGTTTTATATATATATATATATATATATATATCCATGAATTATAGATTAAGATTGTCCTCTCTTTTCCTCATCAAAATATATGAATATGTACAGTATCATGCGTCTAGAGCTTAAATGAAGTTGCCTGTTTATATGACCCTAACAACAAGTGGAGCAGCAAGGATAGGTTCGTCAAGATGATCTGCAGTGACCGAGAGAGCATGAAACTTGTCAAAGACTTTTCGATGATGACCCATTAATGCTTAATTCAATGAAAAAAAGAGATAATGGTGGCAAAAAAAAAAAGAAAAAAGAGAAAAAAAAAAAAGAACCTTTTAGTCTCTAAATTTATGAAGGAAATAAAAAGTAATTTAAATGAAAAGATAGCTAGGTATAGCCTTACTTAAGATTAAAGATAGTTTGTGAAATAAAAAGAATTGCAGAGAAAAAAATTTTCTTGCTGTGATTGAGAGCCTTCTTTTCATCAATGGATTATGTATGGAATGATAGGTTTATGCAGGTTGTAGCCATATGTTTTGCTACGATAAGGCGATCTTTTGGAAAAGATGGTGCAAGTCGCCACAAGTTGCTTTCTCTGCGGACAAGCTTTTGTTTCCACTAGAAGGCATTCACGCACCAATTTATTCGATGTGTTGACTGCCGACTTATATTGATGGCGCTGACATGCACCTGACCGCCACGTGCTACCTTGCTGAGTTCGAAGAACGCATAAGAAGGGTAGAAGGATTTGGGACAAAAAAAAAAAAAAAAAAAAAAAAGAGGTAATGTAAAGGATGAAATTTATTTATTTGTTTATTCCAGACAAAGGTTAGGATACTTTACAAGTTTACAAATATATATCATTTCTTTTAAGAACTCCTTTCAGCTTTAATGCTTTATCCTGCTGAACATTCATTGGAAGACGAAAGGCAAACAGAATTTATCTATCAGAGGACAAAAAGAGGATGCCAGTGTAACCATGCCAGCACCGAGAACGGGCTGCGCTGCTGTTAAGCTAAGCTTGGACGACAAAAAATAATGGGATGGGATGGAATGGATCATCCCTTGGAGGCTCACAGGCTACACTGGATGGAAAATGGTAAACTTGCGAAGTTATCTACAATAGGAACCACCCACCGCCCTGCCTTCCGTAAAAATATCCCTTAGAGGCATCAGATATTGTTAAAAGAAAAACAGAGACAACCTAACCTTTCGACGCGTCCAGAAAAACGAGGTGCTCCTGTATCTCATTAGCCATGATTTCATCCCCTGCTAGCATTTTTTTTTAGGAGTCAATTTCGTCAATCTAAAATAAGCTAAATTTCGTCTCCCATGGCTAGAATTTAATAATCCCATCCGCCCTTCACCAGAAAATTCCCGGATGGTTCCGTCCGTATTAATTTATTCGTGGAATCACGCATTCAGTATACGCCGTTGTTCGAGAAGGAAGGGATCCCACGGCCGTTGCCGTGGTGGTGAGTTCGTCTTGCTAACAGGTGTCCCACCGATTAGAATACGCCTTTGCTTGGAGGGCCATACCCTGGTCCATTGACGTCTGAGCTTATCTTTTTCAGGGCTCATAAAATGACAAGGGTGGCCTTAAATAGAAGCAAGTGAAGACTAATTAGTGGAGGAGGGAATGGTCGTGCGCTCATCCTTTTATATGTGATATAGGTTAGTTTGGTTTGGATTTTTTTCACAATTTAATCAGCTAGAAAAGGAAAGAACATGTGATGAAGGGGCTTATGGTGCTCTCATTAGCATGGATGAAAGCTTCTATTGTTATAATTTTATTGGTTGATCGTAATACATAACGCAACAAGAGCAGGTGAGTCCAAAAGATGGCACGGTGACGCTTTGGTGAGGCAATTTTTTTTAAAAAAATCCTGTGAAAATCCATCCGGAAAAGATGTTTATTAGGCAAAGAAGTTTGTATTAGATGTCCTCGTTTTATAAGAAAAATGTCAAATTATGGCGATGTACGACTTTACATCGCCATACGTATTCATTATCTTCTCATGTTAATGATATGAATACCATTATGCGATGTATGCGCTTTGTTTGGTCCAGTCGCTGCGAATACGCTCGGGCGGCCTCCTCAGCGATGGAAACTATTCTGGGTGAGGCGTTAAGCGAACAATTATTGCTAATGGTTTTGGCACCATCGCAATAGGTCCCTAGCCCTCATTTAAAAAGAGGCATAAGAACTAAATAAATTGGCTTAATGGGCGTGGGAGGAGAAAAGGAGGGTTCCTTGCGATCAACGCATCTTAGGCTCGGAGGGAGGCTCGGACGGAGGTAAGACTTCGAGCGGATAAGAACAACCAGCCCCTCGCCCCACAGTCCCACTCGCCCCTCTCCATGTCTTCTACGAAGGCCTCAGCGCCCATCCCCCACCACCCCCTCTAACCCCTTTTTCTCTAAGCTTTCTCCTTCCCTCTCTCTCTCTCTCTCTCTCTCTCTCTCTCTCCCTCTCCCTCTCCCTCGACTCTTTCTCTCTGTCCTAAAAAAAAAAGGAAAAACGAGAGCACTTTGCTCGGCAAACTGGCGATCGATCACGAATCCCCCTTCAAGGAGCTCAAACTCAAGAACAGAAGGACCATGGTGAACTTACTATTTCTATCCACTTCGTTTCTCTTGGGTCGGCTTCTTCTAAGAGTGTTTTCTTTGAATTAGTTTGCTTGGCTTTAATGCTCGATACGTAGCCAGTTGTTGTGTGGAATGGGGACTGATTGTCTTTGGAACAGGGAGGAGGAGGGCCGGACGAGGACAACCGGTGGCCGCCATGGCTCCAGCCGCTGCTGTCGACCAAGTTCTTCGTGCAATGCAATCTCCACGCCGACTCCCACAAAAGCGAGTGCAACATGTACTGCCTTGACTGCATGAATGGTGCGCTCTGCTCCCTCTGCCTCGCCTACCACCGCGACCACCGCGCTATTCAGGTGCTTTTATTTCTTTGAATCGAACTACTTTAATTACCAATCCCCTTGTAATGAATCTCCTATTTTCCTTGCAGCTGATTCTTTAAATTTCTACCTTTCTCGCAGTTTTTTTTTTTTTTTTAAGATAAATAAATCCATAAATAGTTTGAGCTATCGATGAAAGAATCTAGTCTTTCAATTTGTCTTGGCTTGAAGTTCCTATTTTTCGCGAATTTCTATCTATTTCACGCCAGTGCAATAACAACTTGTTTCCCTCCTCCTCGTGAGATATAATTTGTCTGTAAATTTACAGATAAGGAGGTCATCCTACCATGATGTGATCAGAGTGTCGGAGATACAGAAGGTACTGGACATCACTGGCGTCCAGACGTATATTATTAACAGTGCCCGCGTGGTGTTCCTGAACGAGCGCCCCCAGCCGAGGCCCGGCAAGGGCGTCACCAACACCTGCGAAGTCTGCGTGCGGAGCCTCCCGGACTCCTTCCGCTTCTGCTCCCTCGGCTGCAAGGTACCCATCTCTATCCCCTCACACCCCCATTCCTATATCTATTCCCGAGCAATGCCTGCTGGGTTAAAGTCAAATCCTAGTCTTTTAATTGAATGTTCGACGAAATGCCAGATTGTTGGGACCTCTGATGACTATAGCAAGAAGAAGAAGAAGAAGAAGAATAAGAGAGCAATGGCTTCGGCGTCCGACTCCGAGGATTCGTACACCAGCACCAGCCGCGGGAGCGAGAAGAGCAATGCGGTGCAGAGCTTCACCCCATCGACCCCACCGCCGACCGCCGTTACCTATCGGACTGCCAAGAGGCGAAAGGGCATTCCCCACAGAGCCCCCTTTGGCAGCCTCATCCTGGAGTTCTAGGCCCGCTGCAATCCTACGATACAATACATACTAGTATAGTCGTAATACACACACACACACACACACACACACACGCTACCCAACCCAACTCCGTCTTTTTTATGTCGTCATATCGTTCATAGCCGTATGAAGACCATCCACAGCGCTCTGTGCTTCTTGATGGAGAGGCCGGTGCTGGGAACTTGAACTTGAATCCATACACAGGGAAACAAGAAGAGCAGATGGAGAAGGCTCCGGACAGCTCATAGTTTTAATTAGGCTTGGAAGCATAGCCATAGAGTATAGACTGAAGTGATAGATATATTATCATAGGTTGTGGTGTTAGATAAATAAATAGAGGGATTTACTTCCCTTCTTGTACCTAAGTTTCGTGATAATGGCATGGTTCATCCTTTGTGAAATGTAAATATTAAGGAAGACACAAGCATGTTAAGAGAGAGCTTGTTGTAGACTTGTAGCGAAGGAGAGGAGACGATGTCTATGAGATGGGAAATGTAATAAAATGCTCCTTGTTCCGCATGGTGTATGCATCTACGGCAGCACACTGGTGGTACTTTGGTTTCCGATTCGGCTAACGTTCGACATGCCGCGAACTGTGACGGTGGTTCGGCGGGGGCCAAACAGCGGCGGCGGAGTAGTTGAGGTCCGCGTGTGCGCAGGTGGCGTGTGGAAGGCCGCTCTCCCCGAAAGCGGCCGCTGTCTTGGGTGGGTCGGCTTTGATTGGGGGTCCTGCCGTGAATGGCCACCGTGTGATCAGCACTCGATGGTTGTGATTTGGTTCGGTGCGGGAGTCATGGGCGGAAGGCCCGTCACGCACGGAACTCTCTCACAAGCAGGCTGTTCGCTTGATTCCATCTCCTCTGCTGCCTGCCAGCTCTCAGCATGCCACGTATCGAGAGATGAGAAGAAAAGGCCACGTCGCAGCGGATGACTGCGTAGAATTGCTATTCGCTGTGAAAGGCCAGGGACGGGGAATGCTGTCTTTATCGTGGCTCCAATTGTAAAAGTTGGGTCCAATCAAATGGTCCGCCGTGGCTCACGCGGGCTGTCAATAATTCTCCGCACCTCCGCCGCCCAACGCTTCCCGGCTCCTCCTTCCACTCTGGAGGAATTTTATTTTTAATCAACCCCACTCTTTCACACTAACTCGCGAGTGGTCCCCAAATTCTAGCAATTGGGTGTTAAACATTGATCTCATGGATTCGAGTGCAACGTAGGAGGAGAGTGGGAGTGGGAGTGGGTGGAGATGTGGATCTCACTCACTAATTTCTTTTCGGCTTTTTCTTTCAGCTTTCTCCCAAGTTTCCAAAAGCCCCAGTCCATCAGATAATACGGAGGAGGGTGTTCTCAACCTACCGCATGCTCCATGATTTATTTAGATTTGGTTTATTGTGCTCTCTCAACTTCCAAGCAGTGGTGAGAGAGCTTAGAGGCCCAACGTATGGACCGTTAAAGTCGGTTTGGGTGGCGAGGGACGGGGTCCCACCCCCAACCTCCCATCTCACGGATTGGCCATTAGACCTAAGCCATGATGTCATTTCCTCGCTAGCCTTCATCCAAACAAACCAAAGCTGTAACCTCTCTTCCGTGAATGTGGGCCCCTCCGGTCACCATCCATGGGCCGGATTTTCCCGTCCTTACGGTCGACGTGGGTCGGGGGTTAGGTTTGTGATCAAAATGACAAATCTAGGGCTTGGCGACATGCTTGATTGGATTATTATTATTTTTTATTTAAAAAAAAAGAAATTTTTTTTCTTTCTTTCTTGCTTTCATGTGAAAGCAACGGAGGTCCATTGTACTTGTTCTTGCTTTAGAAGGTGGTGGGACATTGGATTGGCAAGCTACTTTTCTTCTTTACTGGGGGGTGCCGAGAAAGGGGAGGGTGGGTGAGGTTGACGGGCACCAGTCGATTAGAGAAGCGATAAGGCATGGAGGAGGAGGAGGAGGAGGAGGAGGAGGTCGTGAATGCAATGTTGAGTTGTTGAAAGCCGATGTGGTTTTAACTGTGGCGACGGCCCCGTGGGTCCCGTGGGGTCATCCTTCTGTTGCCGCCCTTGGATGACAGGACGAGGGGAGAAAAAATAAATAATAAATAATAATAATAATAATAATAATAATAATAAATAAGCAAGAGAAATAGGAGAAGAGAGAATTGGCAAGGGAGGGACCGCTGCTGGATACTGGAAACAAACTTCCATCTTCTTGCATGATTAAGAAGTGGATGCTTTGGGATTAGATGGAACCTCCTTTCCCTCATTTTGCGCGTTATGTCAAAAAAGGAGGTGCCTGCTGCCTAACTATTTTGCCTTTTTATTGGATAGTGGAGAAGCCATGAAAGCTTTGCAGCGTTACGACTTAATGACCAACCAATCCATCGTGATTCATGACATATGGGCATGGTGGAGGTGCACCTCAGCCATCCATAGCCTTGAACAAATGTCTTTTGCCTTGGAAGCCCAGTTAGAGTTGTATCTCAGCTTGTCCTTGGTAGAAGCAGAAGGGAAGCGCATACTATCTCCATCAATCAAGTAATCTCGAATACATTCTTGAACTTTTAATGTACAAACAACATGTTGCTTGATTAAAACTGAAAATAAACTCAGTAGTCTTGTAGATATATAGCTCAATTTATTGCATAATGTTCTTTAGTCTGCAGCTTTTTTTAGTCATTATAATAAATAGTAAATCGAACACTAACCATAATTCTGTTGACATTATAAATGACTCCCCAACATTCAATAACTCTCAAATTATATAACTATTGATGGGTAATTTATAGCTTAGTTTTTTTATTTATTATTTTCTAGAATATAGGTGAAGGTCTCTTTCAAAATAATGATTATTTTGAAGTTAGATGAAGCCACCTTTGGATTTGTCAATTTAGTATGGAAGTTGCAACTACTGCCTCACTTAGGACCTGTCTAAGTCTTTAGCCCTAAAATGGGGAGGAACTTCTCTCTCTCTCTCTCTCTCTCTCTCTCTCTCTCTCTCTCTCTCTCTCTCTCCAATTATTATTGTCAAGCTTGATAAGATAGCTATCCTAGTTCATTAACATAATTATAACATTGGATGGCTGACATTTTAAGGTTGATAGATGTGCGTGCTCAATTTGACATAAATCATTTAGCTAGATTGGCTTATTGATGATTGACTAGTTGATAGAAATTTCGTGTGAAGTAATGAACTCATAACATCTGATAGCTTTGTTCATATGATATCCAAACCAGTTTAAAGGGGAATGAAAAACAGAGAGAAATAGTACTCATCTTAGCCATGCAAGCAAAACTCCTAGGACATCACAAAGGCATCATATCCTTCGGAAAAATATGAAGTGCAATAATTCTCATGTCATTTTATATCCATATCTAAAGAGTTGTCCAGCATTCAAAGTGACTCTTCTCCATGAATATTAACTAGATATCACTGACATGGAAGCCACGCTTAGGAAATTCCAGATCTAATAGCAGAATTAAGAAATTTTTTTATCAATAAAGTAAAACATCACCCGTTAAAGATGCAAGGAAAGCACAAGGTGGACAAGTTGGAGGATGGGACCCAGGAATCACCATTTCTTTCTGCACGAATTCAGTAATTTTATATAAAATATTTTAGATGCTGAACATGGATCTCGGCAGGCACCCTGGCAATGTTTATCCTCTAAAGTTGGAGGAACAAACCGCAAATCCTGATGCAATGTATTTAAGTGCAGGGCTTTCCAAACTAGGCAATGTTTGGGAGGAAATCTTAAATGAAGCATCAATTATATTATGCCATCGAGAATGCTAAAAATTAAGCTAAAATTTTCTTCTCGATTTATGTACCATAATTTAAGGGAATGTTAAGGAAACATTAAATCAAACATCGTTACACCAGGTTATTAAAAGATGCTATCAGGCGAGCTATCAAGAATGTTATAAATCAAGTAAGACTCTGTTCTCAAATTATGGTATAAATCAGACAAGCTATCATTGAGCGACGCTGCAAATCAAGGCGAGACTTTCTTCTCAAAGTAAGTACCATCATAGTTCGATACTTCTGAATGAATACTTTATATTGATTGTTCTGAAAAATGAGTATGTACTTATATATCATCTTAATAAGAGATGCATTTTAAGTCTAAATAACATAAATCACAGGCTAGCTCATGAGTGCTTATCATGGCTTCGGTCTTCTCGCAAGTTCCATCGGTTTTAAGTTGTCGCCCGTTTTTCCGTCTTTTTATTATGATTGGCCATGCCTAGACGAGTGACCTGCACTAAAATGACGGGGTGGTTCATCCCGTGTCTTCATGGGGCTAAGAACAGTCAAGAATAAGCATTCTACGGTGGGCCCTCCATGGGTTTGTCTTTTCCTGGCTGTCTGGAAATATCGTATGTAGTCACTGGTCCTCGTTTATTTAGTTTAAAGTCTGAATTATATCAGCCAAGAGATCAAAATCGTAGACCATGACTTTTTCCCAATAGAATGGTCGCAGGGATGACCATTGTTTGTAGAATTAGTACAGCGTTGATTGGAAAACGCTTTGGGTCCAAGCTTCGGGATCTCCACCTGCCTCATGAGCCTTTCTACTCCCAAATCTTATTTATTTATTTGTTTATTCGATTTGGTCATTTTGTTCCGTTTTCTGCTGTTTGGAAGTCTTCTTGGAAGGCAATTATTTATATCGATGAAGTTTTGATGCCTTGCATACTAGCATCTAACAAGCTCCAAAATCCGTCTTTATCTCAGCGTAAGATTGTTTGCTCTCCTATTTTAGTTTGTGGGGATCTCACTGTCATAAGTGACATCTACGCGGACTGGAAGTTAAAACTCCGCCCATCTCGCTGTCTACAAGATAAAGATCCAACAATCCCACGAAGTTTTATGATACAAGGTGATGGATAGATTGAAGTTTTCATTCTGCCAAGATGTAATGTTGTCATCGTTCTCTAAATTAGAAATTTTAATTTTGGATTGTTCCTCAGAAGATGCACTGCACTGCACTGCACTGCACTGCACTGCATGACATGGCATGTGGCTTAAGGATTGGTGTGGTATGAGGCTTTTATGGCCTACGTAAAGGATCAATCCATTTGTGACACATCATTGCGAGGCTTGATACGAAGCCATGGAGGGCCGACTTCAAGCCTGTAAAATTTCTTCGGACATATTTGTATTGTTCTCTGCATTGAAATAGACTTCCAGACAGCTACAAGGGAGGGAACAGCGAGGCGTTTGTTGGGTTGCGTCGACTAAGTCACCCAGGCCCATTCCGCGTTATCCTTGCCAATAACAAAGCCACGGTGTCGCATCTTCCCCTGTCTCTCAGACCTTGGCCCATTTGCTGGGTAGGTCTGGTCAAAGACATATTCAAGCAATTGCTAGCATATATTTACTCCATTCATCTCAAAATATCTGGACCTGGATAATTATAACAAAGAAAAATCTTTCTTTAGTATTACTCCTCATCTTTTTTTTTTTTTTTTTTTTTTTTTTTTTTTTTTTTTTTTTTTTTTTTTTTTTTTTTTTTTGCAAAGGCACGGAGATAAGATTAAGGCATTTCCTTTTGCTTGCTTCAATATAGTAAATTTTTTCTACTCCTCTTTTCTCTCCCACTAAAAATATTTTTTCACCAAAATATCAAAATTATCTTTCAACATTTTTTTAATTTTTTTTCATGTATTTTTTGTGTAATTAGACAAATGAATTTTAATTATCTATTTTATATTGTGTGATAAATGAATTGTCTATTTGATATATTTTTATTTATGTAATTACATATAAACAATGATAGTAAGCCAATAAAATAGCATGAAAATGGGCCTTAAATAGTTTATTTAATTTTTTTAAAAAAATAAAAACTAAATACTTAAAATTTTTATTTTAAAGGTATTATAGTAAAATTAGTATCTTTTCATGTAAAATTATATCTAATCAAACATAAAAAAAATATTTTTAAAAATATTTTTTTTATGTAAATTTTTTATCTATCAAACATAATAAAATTTATTTTTCTCTATAATTCGTTTTAAATAGGACTTCAAAATTTTTTTTATAAAAATATTTTATAAAAAAAACCAAAAAAGCACTAAAAGAGTGGCCTGCTAATCTAAAGGTATGTTTGGTGTTGCTTGTTTTTTAAAAAAAAATAAAAAAGCTTTTGCGACCTTGACGGTGAAAAAAAGCACTTCTAAAATCCCATGTCCAGCAAAGAAAGATTAAAAAAATATTAAAGAGTTGTTTATCAGAAGACAGAGATCTGGTGAAATGTCATAGCTGTGTCGCACAGCAAAAGCATTCGCACATTCAGACTTTAAGGATCAAAGATAAGTTCAAAACACTAAGAGATAAGTTCAAAACACTAGGCCATAGTTAAACAAAGTAAAGCAAATATTCCATGCTTGGCTGTGTGGTCTACACTACCTTTCCAACGCATGCACAACCTCCTTTAAAACGACCTTTCGGTAACCCCAGGGAATCTTCTCCTCTCAATTAACTAAGCTGCATTTCACCTTTATTCCCTTCCCACCATCATCCAGTCCCCATCACCACGCAACCATCGCCCCACCAAAATCCCTCCTCCGATGTCTTTACTAGGTGTAACCTTGCTTGTATCGCCGGAAAAGCTCGTCGGTCTTCGCACCCCGGAAGGCACAGCATCCCATCAAGTAGACGCAAATGAGGGCCACCAGAGTGAGCACCAAGATCACATCCGCCCTCCTCCATTCCTTCCTGAGATTTGCTAGGAGGCCAGCCTTGCATGAGGAGCAGGAGTAGCAGAGCTCGGTCTGGTTGTTGCTCCACAGCACGCAGTCCATGTCGGACGCGATGCTGATCGGACTGATCCAATACGTGGGGTTGACGAATGTGTACCCACACTGGGTTGGTGGCTTGCAGCATCCGGACTGGCAAGTGCAGCGAAGAAGAGAGGTGTCAGCAAGTGGATGGAAGAAAAAGGATCAAAGATTCCTTCAGTGACCCACTCTGCAGTACACCGTGGGCTTTGATATTGGGCCGTTAATGGGCCGGACTCGAATCGATTATAAGACCTCCATGATCATCTTGGTTGTGTTGATGCTTGGCATGGAAATTCTTTTGTACAATATGGATTCTTGTTGCAAAATAGATGATGGCAAGTTATTAGGCCTAGAGGTGGTAAATTGCGTTGGGTTAAAAATCTATCAACTTGAAATCGATCTACTTAGTGAATAAGTTAAAATTTTAATTTTATATTTGAGCTTTTCATTAAACAAGTATATGGCATGTTTAATAAATGGATATAATAAAGTTAAAAGAGTTAAAACAAATCTTAGATAGCGTAAATAAGTCTTAATATAAATCTCTCAAGGTTTGGACACTTAATCCTAGATTAGGACTCTAAACTTAAATTCAATTAGTTTAATAAATAGGTCGGGTTAATATATTTACAATACATATCTTTTTATATCAAACCCGAATTTGTTTAAGTCACGTAAGTAAGTCAGGTGATAAGTTGCTACCTCTAGTTAAGCTAGTGCTAGAATAGAAGGTTCCATTAAAATTGAAAAAACATAGATTTGAGAGATAGAATTGAGAAAAAAAAAAAAAAAATGATGTATCTAATGTTCTAATGCTAGCATGATTACATTCAAGATAGAAAAAAAATATATAAATATATATATATAGTGAAAATCCATATGTAACTTGCATGCTGTAAATATATATAGTGATTATTATTATTTTTTTTCTTTTTGAGATGTTGCAATGATTATGTAGTGTAGTATCTCAATTTTCTTGGCACTGCCTGTGAATATAGACATCTCTCTAAGGTGTTTTGAGCTTTTATGTCCCCTACAAAATCTTGCAAAATATTTGAAGAAGTACAAGAAAATTATATATGTTTGTTGATGGTGTTGAGACGGACCTATTTCTTGTGGACACAAATCTCAACTATCAGCCTTGGTGACATTAATTACCAACCTAACAATTCAATCTGAAGCCTAATTACTTAACTATGATCCGTTGCTACATCTTATGCACCATTCTGTAAAATATATATATATATATATATATATAAAACCATTGCACTCACCTGTAACGGACTGAGCCTTGCATTGAAGAAATCCTGGGCCTCTCTATAAGTTTGGTTCAATTCAGCACACGTAGAAGTCGTGCTAAGACACGCCTTGATCCGATCCCACTTGTATGAGGCCTCCACTCTTCGTCGAAGCCAGCCTGAGTAGTCCTCGAGCCGATACTCCAAGAAGGCCCTGTTTGGGGCGTGGTGGGCTCCCCCACTGCTCGTAACAACATAGATAAATATCACCAAACTCGCGAGCAGAAGGATGAGGATGAACATGGCAACGAGGTAGAAGAGGAGGAGCCATGGGATGCGCCAGAAGGCGCCCACAAAGCCTGCGAGGGCCACGACCAGAATCACAATGCCCAACGCGATGACCGGCCACTGGAGAAGCTTAACGCAGGAGTTATCGGTTTGCGTGGAGAGCCAGATGCCGGCCACAATGATCGGGATGGAGAGCACCATGGCCACGAAGTTGATGGCAGCGATGATGGTGTTGCTGAGAGCCATTTCAAGGAGTGCTGGGTGGAGGAGGCTCAATTAATGGAGGATTACTTGTTATTTGAGGTGATTGCTTGGGGACGAAGGGAAGGGGATAGCTTTGGGGTGCAGCTTTGCTACCAGCTGCGCTCTTTCTTCTCCCTTTGGCAAGGGGGGACATAGGCTGGAAAAAGCAAAGATGTCCTTTTGCTTAAATCCATCTCTTCGTAGGATCCTTTATTAAAGTGGATCTTAAGCTTTCTCTTGGGGTTATGCTATCTCAGTGCTCCCTTTTCAGACTGGATGATGAACTTAATGACACAGCAAGAATATTAGGTTTGGTTGCAGTTCTCTGCTTTCTGAAGCCTCACCCACGCATGGCTGCTGTGAACTTTCCATGCGTCACTCAAGCACCAATTCCCTCTCCATCAGCGTGTCCATGGTTTGTTTCGTCTGGATTCTACCCATAAGGGACAATGCCTAGGACAAGCATTTATGGGCAGCTTATATTGTTGCATATAATTCTCCAAATTTCCTTCTTGCAGCAAATATTCGAGTTTGCCATTTGTCTTCTGTTAAAGAAATAATATTTATTATTCAATCTTGATAATAATGAGAAAAAGAAGCAGAAACATTAGGTAGAAACATGATGACTCTTGTTAGCATCTAAACAACAAATGAGAAAATGTTAATTATAAATTAACAATTGTCAAATCTTTTTAAAACCTAGAGCTCAGTTAAGTTAATCCAAACTCTAGGATCTTTAGCATCTAGGATTGATACGTAGCTCGTTTTTCAGAAGAAATATGGAAGTGCAGAGTTTGGGTATGTCATAATTGAGGATTGAACAGGAGTGATTTAATCCTATAATCATGATCATCGTACTAGTGTCACGACATACAATTTTGATCTAGGGTATAAGGTGTGCCTGAATGTCTCCAATCCATCGCTAAGCCAGAGAGTTCTCGGTTGGCTTACCTTCTTCTGTTTTTTCTTGCACATAGAAAAAGGGATATGAATGAAGAAAATTTAAGCGTATAATAATAAATATATCAACTTAAATCTTAATGTAAGTATTATGCAAGTTACGTAAGATAGCTCATATAACTTTTTTTAATAAATAGATCATAATCAAATAGACATCAATGCAATGCATGATCTAATGTAATCTAAAATTAAAAATTTTACTTCATATAATCTGCATTTTAGTTTTTATGTGATGGAGTGTTGAATATTTAAAACATTTTTATTTCTTATTTTTCTATCTTTTATGTTGCCTATATTATATAATTGAATAAAGAAATATAAATAATTTTTTAACATAAGTTAAATAAATCTAATAGATGATATTTAGATTTATAAAATATGTTATACATATTGATCTATTTAATATTTTTATCAATTATGAATTAATTTTATAAAATAATAAATTAATTTAAATCGTAACTTATTTATCAATTATGCTAAATAAAATTGATTTAATTTTGGTCTGATTTGATTTTTATTCAATCCGAACAAGGCATGATAATTTTATATCAAAGCTCAAATCGTGGTCGTGTCAAATTGCTGCCCAAGCATTAGGTTGCACCTCACCGCTCGCTCAAGATGAAAGCCCACCGGTCGAGCGGCGGGGACCACCTTATCCAAACATCGCCCACAAGGGCGCTTTCGGTATTTCTGTCAACTGCTCCCCCACCGCATCCGCTCCCACCGAAACCTTGCGCCGGAGCGGGCGAGGATGGCTGCGACGGCCTTTGTCGTCTGCCCCAGTCCCAAACCGAAACCCCTCGCTCCCACTAGAAGACCCCGATTTCCCCTTTATACCCCCGCCCTCCCCTTCAATCCCCAGTTCTATGCCTCCCGCCTCCGCCTCCTGCGGTGCTCGGTGGTGCAGGATATGGCGGCGGTGGAGGAGGAGAAAAAGGGAGCCCAGAAGGAGGGCGGCGGCCACCAGGAGAACCGGCAGAAGCTCTACGTGGTGAACTTACCGTGGAACTTCTTGGCTCCCGATCTCGAGAAGCTCTTCGGCGAGTGCGGCACCGTAAAAAATGTGGAGGTAATCCCTGCCCCATTTCTTTTTTTCTTTCTTTCCATATCTATTTTTCATATATTTTCTATTATATACTTTCTTTTTAGTTTGATTCTTGCTTTGTGATAGATAATTAAAATGAAGAACGGGAAGAGCAGAGGCTTCGCCTTCGTCACTATGGCTTCGGAGGAGGAGGCGCTCGCCGCCATCGATAAACTTGATGCTTATGTGAGGAAAACTGGATCCTTCTTCTAATTCTGAGATACTTCTTACTTCTTTATTGCTTTCGTTGATGGGTTTTGGTTAAATTAGGGTTTGATTCGATCCGAAGGGATTTTAATTTTTGTCCTTTAATGCATTTTCCTGGATTTCTTATACATCTCTGGTTGCGGATGGAACAATGTGGGAGATAAATTTCTTTGTTGTGGGTAAAAACAAATTTGTTATGAATGCAAATCGATGGTTTAGGGTGACGTGAAGAAACTGAGTTGGAACTCTACCTACCTCTTCCCAATTTAAACCCTGGGAATCAATGTGATAAGATAATTATTGAGTGTAAAACATATTGAAATAAATCCCTGCAAATGACGCTGTCAAACCCACTGCCCTTTTGGATGCTGACATTTTAGCCCTGCCTATTTCATTGATCATGCAGCATATTTATATGAATGGTTCATGAATGCTATACCATGTCTATTTATTTTGATAGCTAATTTCTTTGTTAATTGATTTATATTGAATCAAATACCATCATAGATCATGAATTAGAATATGGATATGGTGTACTAAGTTATTGCTTTAGTAATGTTGCTAAATTGTCATGCATGTTCAAGGTGATATTGACTCTTTGAATTTGTTTAGATGATTTAAACATGTTATAATGCTTAAGAGCATGACAATATTGATGGTAAAAATTGTGAAAAATGTTTGCATTAGAAAATTCTTAGGCTTTTGAAACAGTATCATTATTTTTTTTGTCGCATCTTTGTTGTGCATGCTAACTTTGATCTCAGATTTTACATTGGAAAATTTTGGTTTTGTTGCCCGAGAAGACTTTTTCTTTTTTGGTGGTGGGGGGGTTGTTGCTAAACAATACAAACAATCATCTAATATTTTTTTCCTTGTGTTTGCAATTAAAATGTATGCCAATCAGGAACTGATGGGAAGAATAATTAGGGTTCAATTTGCAAAGAGCTTCAGGAAGCCACCATCACCTCCTTCTCCGCCTCGCACCACTGCTGTAGATATACGGCAAAAAATTTATGTATCAAATCTTTCTTGGAAAGTGAGGTCTGTCCATCTCAAAGAATTCTTCTCTGCAAAGTTCAAACCACTATCTGCCAGGGTGGTTTTTGAAAACCCATCAGGAAGAGCTGCTGGATATGGCTTTGTTGCTTTTGCCACAAAGGAGGAAGCAGATGCTGCTATTTCTGAACTGGATGGGAAGGTGACATGAAATTTCATTTCCTGATATATTTAATTTCTACTTAACGTTGTCTAGGTATACTGTTACAAAAATCATTATATTGTCAATATTTAAGAAGCCAATATTTTCCATTTATGTTTATGCTGGTCTGTCTGTTCTCCCTTTTGCAAGCCGAATCCACTGGGACATATGAGTCACCATGCAAATATACTGTTTTATATATCCAGCTCATTCGTGAAATTTGTTCACGTGCCATAATATGAATCAACAAATTATTAGTTCTTATACGTGTTTTAGATGGAATAATTCAATAAATCAATTGGAAGTGGAGGTCCGCTAATCTTTCTTAAAGCTTAATCTTGCTTGCAAGGCTTATCCTTACCATATGGCCTCAGTTTTATTGATAATATTATTCTCAGTTAAAGTTCAATAGCTTTCCATGTTTGACTCTCGATCCCTCGAACTTTCCACAAGTTACTCTCAGCATGAATTTAATCATTTGTCATATGATGCTGAGTTCTTTGTAAGGTTTCCACTGAATCCTAAAACCTAGAAGACTGGTTACCTTGAAGGCAACTGACAGTTGTTACGTGGGTTCCACTGAATGTGGCTCGATTTTGAAACTTTGATATGTTAAACTGTGAATTAGGGGTGAAAGAAGATTAGTTTGATGAAGAAGTTTTTGAACCTCTTGCTTTAACATATATAATTGAATATATCAAACAAAACTAGAACACATCCATGATGTATAGCATTCTTGATGCATATTTAATGTGTTGAGTTTTTCATGACATTGTATGATCGAAGGTTTTAAATTACGTAAGATGGAGTGTTTTAGTTTATGCAATGAGACACGTTGCCGTCCTACCCTGTCCCAACACTTGGGACGAGGGATGCCCTAGGATGCGCCGATTGGGACGTGATGGGATGGCCTGTCTTAGCGTTCTTTGGGATATCTCACTGAGATTTGAAATTGTGGTGTGATCATTAACCTGGATCTTGCTCTTTGGATCATTTGGCCTTAAATAATTTGAATCTAAACACTTCTCTCGAGTCATATAAAGACATCTGATACAAATAGATCAAATGATGTATTCAACAAAGTGGAGTGTCTGTTTTTTGTTTATCTGATTCCTTTGAAACTTAGTTTCACTTTATTCATCTCCAATGAGCCTCTAGCACATATTAATGTGGTTCTGAACATAGAGGAATGAGGTGTAACTGAATAGTACTAGTGGGATATTTAAGGAATTGCAAAGTAGAGGCAAATATTCATATCTTTGCTGCAATTTTTTGAAAGTTGCTTCCCTTTTCCTTTCAATGTTCAAGCTAGAAACAAAATTGGATTGATTTTGATCTGGAGGCCAAATCCAGAATTATGTCTTAATTGGTTTGTTGGACAGTAATAACTGAGTCTTATGGTTCCTTAAAAAGTTCAACTAGAGGACGCAGAAGAAAATTTGTTCCTTCCTCGAAAAATTAAAGGAATCTAGGAAATTCTCAGTATTAAAGCCATAAGGATGATGATGATGGTAGACAATGTTTAATTTTGTCTGTTTTGTGGGTCTATCTCTTTATACATTTTGCTGGTCATATGGGATATGCTATGGATGCTATAGTGACATCGAACTGTTAAATAATTAGGCATGCTATTCATTTCTTTGAAATGCTATGTATGGGCTTATGGTGGGAGAAACTAGACATCATTTGTATTCCATATGATGGGTTTTCTCGTTTAATTTATCATGACTTATTTTTCATTTCTTACAACATGATGTCTGGCAGACATCCATCCTACATATACAGAAATGCACGTGCATATGTGTATACTAAACAATATGTTTACGTTGGACAAGATGCTTCATAAGGGGGTTTAAAAGTGTTATATTCGCGTGATGTTAAACTTAATATATGCGTGATGTTTATGGTTGAAATTCACATAGATTGATTTCTTAGCAAGATATAACATCGATGATTTTCGAAATATTGTTCTCAAGGCAAAAGTAATAGAACAAGCATTTCTCTTGTTAAATGTATAATTTTACTACAGTATTTTCTCTTCTTGAAAAGTATTTTTGTTATGATGTTCTCATGCAAGATGTGCAGATGCATGAAAATGGAAATGCATTTAATAGCCATTAGCTTATGAATAGCTGGGTCATAATAACTGGGCACATGAGAAAATTAGAATGTAATGAGAAAAAATAATTTTCCTATTCTGCAGAGTGGCATGCTGCTGGGGAGAATGTTAAGGTTGAAGGTTAAGTTAGGACTCATCATTATTTTTTGTTTTTCAGTGTCTAACATTCAGGTTAATTGGTATCAATGTTTCTTGCCCAGAGGTGTTCCTTTCCATGTTTTGTCAAGGCAACACATGAATCATGTAATGCATCTGAAATTATGGCAGTCCTAGTTGAGAAAGAATTTAGTTTTGATGGATCTTTAAATGAACAAATAAAATAAATGAATCATTCGCATTATTTTAATGGTTAACAGAACTGCATGTTCAGAAATGGATGTCAAGATAGAATGTCCTAGTTAAATTAAATTCCAAGTATAAGAGGGCAGTCTGGCACTATTTAAACTAGGCAGTGGAAATGTACAGCACTATAATGTTCTTTAAAGAAGTGGAACTGTAACTCTATTTGGATGTCCAAAAGTTGAACTTGCTTGGCTGAACTACAGCTTGCAGAGGGCAAGCTAATTTTTGGATACTCATCAAAATAAAGGCTAATGTATTAAATGTTTTGAGTCAAAAGAATCGATGTTATTAGATATTACATTATGGTACACAATATGCATACCAAGAAATCTGATTGAAATCAACTTGGATTCATGTAGAAATATTTTTCAACCACTCTTCCAATCAATCTCCAAACTTTGAATTTTTGTTGGCAATATTTTCTTTTTTTTAGAAAAAATATTCCATGGGGAAAATATGCCAAATGCTAAGGAAAACATGTTTTACCACACTTTGTTTACTATTGATAAGCAGGCAGTTTTCCCTCTATCAACAAAGTTCCATTTATTTTTATATTGCATTAGTTTCTACTTTGACATCAAGATACATTGTCATGTTCATGTGAAGGTAAGTGGAATTACTATGTTGTTTCAATGTATATGTTACAGGAACTGATGGGAAGACCTGTTCGTTTGAAACTACGTCAAAAAAAGGGTGATGAATCTGGAAGTGAGCCAGAAGAGTCGGACGATACTGACGGGCAATCTAACAACTCTTAGACAAAATGTACACTCGCCACTTTTATCTGCTCATTTCTGCCAAAAGGTGCAAACAGTAATGGACTCGTCATTTATAGCATTCATGTTGATGCACAGAAAAAAATCATGTAGGAAAATTTTCCCTGAATCTTATAGCTATTCTAACTATCATGTGTATGAAATCTTTTTCCTTCAAATTTTTCTCACATCCATTCTATTTGTCATTTATTTCTTGATTCTATTGGAAATTAATTCATGGATGTATTTTATAGTCTGAACACATTTTTGATTGTTCCTTCTGTAACGTGGGATGGTCACCTCAAAGTACATTAAATGGCATGCAAAATTTTTTTGCGCTGCTGTATTCTTTCTTTAATGAAGCATTAGTTGCTCAATGAATTGGTTTTAAGCTCAGAGACTATGTTAGAAGGTACTGTTTCAGTTTACATTATGATAAATGAGCATCACAATTGTAAGTACCATCTGTAACTTGTTTATTTGAGGTATAAAAATAATTGCTTTTCAAACACTTAGATTTCACTAAGAGCCTATTAGAGAACTTTTTTCTTTTTCTTTTTGTGTGCGCGCTAATTTTGAGGCAAAACTAATGCATATGCAGGTGAATGATAATGCCAAAACTTTACTTACTGTTGGTTCATTATTAGTTTGATTACTTTTCAATATGTATCATCTATGGATGTGTTTATTTGCTGAATATCTTGAATCTCCTTGGATGAATGACATGATTATGTTTATGTAGCGTCTGTATGCAAGCAATTATTTTTGTTTTGGTTCCAGCTGTCAAATTAATTTTTTGATTGATGGAATGATTGAAGTTTTGCTTTATAAAGATAAGTTGTCTCGCAAAGTTGTGTTAGAAATCATCCTCATATCATATCACAGAGGATTGATCAAGGGAATGTAGGATTTTTTTTACACATCTTCAGTTCCAATGCAGTGCGCATTATTAGTATCCATTTATTTGTATGCGTATTGTTTAATTTTAAATTAATTAAGTTAGTGGTGGCGTCTTCAGGACAGTCTGACGAGCTTGGCAATCATTACTAAGTACTCACTCCCAAATGCGTCACCGACGACGGCAGCAGGCGGGGACTCTAATAGGTGGGTTCTAGGTTGGTTGACTGGCAGTAACATTTCACTGTGAAATAGATTGTGTTGTGTGCTCATGAAATTTTTTATGTTCACAATTATTTTGAAAGATGGTGTTGGTTAGGGCTCCCATCGGTTCATTTATTAGGAAGACGAGTACTAAAACCCCTCAATCTTGTCCTTTCCAGTTCTAAGTCATTGGAGATGAGTCATGTCCTCTGATGTCTTTCATTGGTAACAACTTGCCTTGCCCTGAGGAGTAGGGTATTGACGGTAGGAGCAGAGAAATGCAGTGTTTGTTTCCCAATCATAGCTAGCTTATGTTTCACACCACATGGCTTGTCTCCATGCTTTTCCAGCTAGCCTGGCTGTGACGCAGGTATGGTGCAAGTGAACAATATGATGCCAGCACCCTTTTTACCACGGAACAACCAGGCAACTGAGCTTAGTGTTCCTCTGGGTCTCGTCTCCCTGGAGAAAGTGTTCACTTTGTTGTAGCTAAACTATTGACAAATAATCTCTCTCTCTCTCTCTCTCTCTCTCTCTCTCTCTCTCTATATATATATATATATATCTATCTATCTATCTATCTATCTATCTATCTATCTATCTATCTATCTCTTTTGTTTTGTTCACTTTCTCTTTGTTGTTGCTGAACCATTGACAAATAATCACTCTCTCTCTCTCTCTCTCTCTCTCTCTCTCTCTATATATATATATATATATATATCTTTTGTTTTATTCTGTCAGAAAATCTCTCAAATTTCAGCGGTTATGAAGATCGATAAAAAAAAAGGCTATTAGCATATTTTTGCTATAAATAGCAAGGGTTAAACGGTCGCCTTACGTAACCTTGGAATCGTATCAACCCTCCTTTCAAATCATCATCTCGGAGTATCTTATCACCTCTTTTACCTCTGTGATATACTTCTATTTTTGCGTCCGTTTCTTTTTTGTCGACAAGAAATTTGTCCTGATAAAATCCTAGTTAGCCAAAATTTTAAGGAACTATGCTGCAACCATCCCCGCTATACTAGCGTTGGCCTCGAAAGGATATCAACACGATGGCTTTAAATAAATACCAGGATACGTCACGATCATTTCCCTCAAAAAACAAAAGAACTTAAAAGAAAAAAAAAAGAACGAACTTCATGATCTTTGATCAGACAAACATCAGCAGGATTGTAGGTCCAGCAGTAGCTGACATTGCTGCGAGATCAGGTGGCTCATGCTTTTTCGCACTGGTAACGCCATGTCAAAGTTTCTGACCTACCCCAGATGATGACCCATCAGGGATTCGTTCTTGAGTGATGCTGCTACTTTTGAATGGAAAAAAAAAAAAAAAAAAAAAAGGAAGGACGGATAGGTTCTCCTTTTCATTTATAGCCTCTATTCCATAGAGTGGACCTTCTCTTCCTTCTCCTTTTTGATGGAATGGAATAGTGGACCTTCTCGCTCAAGCTTGATTTGGTCGCCTGCCATATTGCTGAATTCGCTTTTTTTTTTTTTTTTTTTTTTTTTTTAGTACCGGCTGTCAACAAATCAGCAGATGACACGTCTCGATCTTGTTGGGGCCCACCGAAACATAAGAGCCAACGTGGACATCTTCTGTTTGAAGCCACTGGCCAACCAGGCTGGGCAAAGGTAAGCCAGTTTTATCGTCTAGATCGATGATGGATGGAGGAGAGATAAAAAAAAAAAAAAAACAGAAGCCGGTAAAGTGGGTGGCTCTCTAACCGACCATGAGGTCAGTCCCATCATCTCTCCATCTTCTCATCTTAGTTTATTTATCTAATAATTTTAGTTTGTCAGTAATCGTTATCATAGCAAATATAATATAATGCCTAAGCAACTCCTTTTGTTTTGTTTTACTTTCTTACTTGAGTTCATTTTATTGTAAAATTAATTTTTACATGTCTTTCTTCTTAAAAAAAACCTTCCAGAGGGTTCCTTTTCATTCAGCCGCTCGCTTTCATGAAAACTGCGGTTCAGCCCCTCAATTATCTCTGTCACGTGTCGAGACGGCTGCTGCATCGAGCAGTTTCCAGACTTCCCATGCCGTCGGTTTTCTTTTTCTTTATGCGGATGATGGAATCGTCTAATAATATGATTCTCTCGAAACTATTTTGAACCGGAATAATGATTATGATTATTATTCATCACCCAAATATTTTATATTTATATTTTGAGCTTCATTTAGTGACGATCTTAAAGTCCGGCTTAAAAAAACCTTGAACGCTAGGTGGTGATGAGCTGAGAGTAGAAGCGATCCCATCTATCCAATTTTGTAAAAGAAAACTTTATGGCCTAAATGAAGATGATAGAAAAAAAGTGCAAGGGATGCTATGAATTATTCGGTTAAGATCTTTCGATGCTCAAATTAACAAGAATAAAAAAATAAGTAGATTATGGTGAATCTTGTAGCTGTTTTAGTCTTAGAAAATGAAAGATAAAGCATGAAAATTGTAGCCAAGAGATATCGAGAAGAAGGAGAATAAGAGTGAGAGAAAAAAAATCTGATCATGAGGAAAAAAAAAAAAGTCTCTTTGCTTCATATGAGTTTCTTCTTATAAGCAGGCTCTTGTCATAATACTCTAAATGATCCTAATGATAGTGGTGCATCTGACTTTGATGATGAAGTCAACATTAGAAATGCTCCATTTGATGTGCATAAAAGAATGCTTACTGTTTGGTCTCATCTACTATCATCGCAGGTGATAATGATGTAGTTTGGAGATCATTTGCTCTTGTGATAGTGGGCTAGCTTGGCATCAGCTCAATTTTGACTTTATTATTTAGTTTCAAATATCAAAGCTTGCATATTAAAATTTTTTTTGTGTGCTACCATTAATAATTGGTGATTTTGAATTTATAAAATAAGTTAAACAAATTTGATCCAATGATATATGCTTGATGAATCTACTATTGAAATGTTATTTATGCTGTTTGAATTTATATGCACCTCTTATTAGACGATGTAGGTAGATGGTTTGTATAGATTTAAAACCCAATAATGATTTATGGTAAAAAAAAATTTATTACGGTCTCATTATAAATAAGTTAGATATTCTTCTTTCTTCTTATTTATATTTAAATTTTTTTATTAAAAAAATTATATGTTGAAAAGGTAAAAAAAAAAAAAAAAATCCAAAGTCTAACTGGAACCTTACATAAAATAAAAATGACATAAATCACTATGATATCAAATTTTTAATTATTATAAAATGTTCTAAAACTTATCTACACAATCTTGAAATCCTTGCATAATTAGGTTGTGGAGATGATTGCCAAGAGCGTCGCAAACATGTTCAGCCTACAAAGAGAATGCGGCGGCTGAGAGATCCGTCAACGAAGTTGGAGTGAGAGGAAGGTAGAACTGGCTTGAGATTCTACAATCCATCCGGTGCGTTGGCAGGTATTTTATTATCGAGGGAGTTAAGTGAAAGCGGGAATAGGGAAGCTTAATCTCTTTATTAAATGTTGTAGTGCGATGGTACTGAGAGTGACCTATCGCCGTCGTCGTCAAGAAAATGGTTCACTCGAGCAGCCAGCCAGCCACTTGATAGCTTTAGCGTGTCCGAGGCCCTACCTCCCCAAAGAAGATAAAAGGGACACTCTAAACCGATAGCGTGGAGTGGGGCATCGATGCATGGCTGTATTCAAAGAAGCCAAGCAGGTGGGAGAGATGGGACTTCGGAGTGGAGTGGAGTGGCGTGGCGTGCAGAACTAAAGAAAGCCTTATTCCTCGACGTAAAAAGATTTTAATTAGTTAAAAGAATTGAAGAACAGCGATCCACTGGCAAGCAAAGCTGTGCGAAAGTTTTGAAAAGGTTGGCATCATCACATGCTGCAATATGCTGCTGTGAAAGAAAGCGAGCAGTTCACCTTCTAATTAGCCGTACGCTCACCGCCCAAGAGAGCCACTCCTTTGACTAAGAAACCTCCTCCATGTTCTCATGTTCGGTGATAACGAGGCACCATAGCTTCAGATATGCTCCACCTCATCTTCCTCAACAAATTTAACTGACGAGACCTTGGAATTAGAGAAAACTTTTGTTGATAAATATTTTTCCAAAAATTACTGGTAATAGAGAGAGATAGAAAGAATAGGGCTGCATGGATCGAGGTGTATGAAAAATACTTCCATGAGAATGAAAATTCAACCTTTTCTTTTACATCCATGGTGACTTCATCTTCAAGGTGTAATGAATGGCTCAAGACGT
Source organism: Metroxylon sagu (assembly GCA_017589505.3). Classification (NCBI taxonomy): domain Eukaryota; kingdom Viridiplantae; phylum Streptophyta; class Magnoliopsida; order Arecales; family Arecaceae; genus Metroxylon; species Metroxylon sagu. Next base: position 1,365,744 of record JACVBY030000582.1, on the reverse strand, counting down.
AAAATTTTTATTTACAGGCTTGGTCTAGATAGCCGGCAAAGAGTCCGGTAAAGGTCGTAATGGTTTGTTTGTTAGGGTTGGGACGTCATATTGACTAAACAACAACAACAGGTGTGCGTTAAGACCCATCATTTATATAATTTTTAATTTAAATATTAGCTATGCACGCATTGCACACGCCACATCATGAAATGGCTGATCATGCACGCAAATGGCCGCCAACCTGCCATTCTCAAAAGCTGACTTAAGCCTGATCTAAATGTCAATAAATATAGGCATTAATGTGTTTAAATATCGAGAGAGAGAGAGAGAGAGTGGGTCCATAAACAAGCCTTCAAAATTTGAATCTTTCAAATAATAAAAAAAATATTAATCCCTACAAATAAAAATAATTATTTTTTAAAAATAAAGCTTTTCTAAAACGGAACACTTCAAATTTTCAATAATTCCTTATAAAGATTTAAATTTTAAAAATTAAAAAAAATATGAACAACTTATATTGTGCAATGAGTGAGGTGTCTTGTGAACTTAAACTTTATTTAGCCTTATTTTTATCCATATAAAAAAGCTACTAGAAAAAAAACATTAATCTTTAAAATTAAAAATGATTATTTTTTAAAAAATAGAGCTTTTTCTAAAATAGAACACTTCAAATTTCTAATAATTCCTTATAAAGATTTGAAATTTAAAAAATATAAAAATATGGACAACTTATGTTGTGCGATGGGTGAGGTCTCTTGCGAACTTGAACTTTAATTAGTATTTATTATATTCATCTGGAGAAGTTATGATAGATTAAATCTTAAATTATGTTATTTTCTTAAACTTTTATATATCATACATATAGTACGGATTAATTGAGTATTGATGTGATCAATGCTTATTATAAACTTGTGTTTAGCACCATGATATTTCATGAGAATCCGTTAGAGTGCTGAAACGGATAGTCATGATCTTTGTAACCGTTTTCATATAAGCAAGCCTTTCAATTATGTTTATAATTTAATATCATACAAACTTTCCATAGTAGTCTCGTTAAAGTGTAGCTTAATCTTTTAATTTACTTTGTCATTAATAAGAGCACTCAATTTAAGAATGGAAAGGAATGTTTTTGGAATTTTATGCTTTATCATGACAACTCAAATAATTTCTACTTTATTGAATCTATTTCATGGGATCTCCAATTATAGAGATTGGATATCTATTGTTAGTAATCTAATAGTGGGCCTCATCTACTTTTGATGATTTGAGAATTCCATTCCTACAAAAATCCATGGTTAATTGATTTGCCCTTTTTTTTTTACTTGGCATATTGTAAGAAAATTATATCATTTTTTTTTTGTTGTCATATATATTTATGACAAAGCTAAATATATCGATTCATCTTTTTATTGGTATTTTTCTGTTCTATCAATTTTATTACATCTTTATTATCATGATGTATTGATACAACAGATTGTATTAAAGTAGCTCTAATACAAAATTTTTAATCCATTTTACCTTTATACAGGTGGTATCCAAAGTAATTAACTCTATCTTTATGGTGCTTTGAGATATGATAATTTGTCTTAAGGATTTTCAAGTATTGGCATCATAGAAGAAATAAATAATGGATAATTGATTTAAGATTTAAAAAATTAATTACCTACTTTGCATTATTATATCTCTCAACTACCTTAGGTATCCAATGTAGAGAAGAGAGAGATTATGATTCTCTTAAATACATTATATTTTAAAATTTAAAATTCAATATGTCAAGTAATAAAAGCAATTAAGTATCTAAAATATATTTTAATGCATGTAAATGCTATAATTAAATTTTAATAAAGTGTCTTTGTGAAAGTTTAATTTTGAATTTTAATTTACAAAGTTCTTTAATTACAATAAAGATTATTAGTGGAGGTTTTCAAAATGAAATATTGGATGTGTTTTGATGCAATACCACTTTAATTTTTTAAAAAGGGACAATTATGGTCTTATTTCACTTTGCATAATGATCAATGCAACAAAAATTATATATTTAATTTAAAAAATATTTTTTACTAATTTTAAAATGGTAGATAAGGAATTTTAACTTAATTTTGATTTAATATGTTTTTTTTGCATGAATTTTAAAGCAACAAATAATTGAACTTAAGCTGAAGCTTGAGCTATTAATTTAGTAATAAATAATTTAATTTCATTTTTAAAATTTTTTGTACAAATTTAAAGTAATAGTTTTAGATTTAGAATTAATTTTACAAAATTATTAAAGAAATTTGAGTCCTTTCTCAAGAAAAGAAAACAAAAAAAAAAACATGCAATGGAAATAAAAGTTACTATGCTATCCAAAATAAATACTAACAATTATCAGAATAAATAATTTTCATTAAAAGACTGTTAAAAAAACTTTCTTGAAATTGCTAATTTTGAAATTTAAAATTTAAAAAATAAATAAATAACACCTAAAGTAAATAATAAGGAGGAAAATTGGCATGTCTACGTTGAGGTTTGCCCATTTCTCCTGTCTCAAGCATGATTACTCCTTAAGTTACTTGTAAAGATAAAAACTTAAACAAAAAAAAAAGTTGGAAGAAATAATGAATAAAAAGATAGGAGAAAAAAATAGCAGTAAAAAAGAAAAAAATAGTAACTTGCAGGGTTGGAATCCCACAGTCAAACAGCACGGAGGACGTGCGAGCATGTGATTGCCAATGTATTATACTCAAAGGCTGACTAAGTTTTAATCAACCGGATATAAATAAATTCTGACAAGGTCTTAATCAACTAGACATCAATAAATTCACACATCACAGTATTTAAATATCTAATGTAAAATTATTGATAAGCCTCTAAACTTTGAAGCTTTGAATAAAGAAAGAATTGGCCTTAAACCACTACTTTGACTTCGGAATAAAGTCTCTATGTAACCTAAATATGTTTGGTGAATGGGAAGCATCATTCCACCTCATCTTCCTTCACAAATTTGTCTGCCAAGCCCATGAGAAAGTGTTCACTAAAGCAGGGCAATGATCTTGGAATTGGAGAAACCTTTTTCACTTAGGTGACCTTTGCCAATGAAACTCTGGAGGTGGCTTTTGACAACATGGACGCTAGTTGGTCCTACAGTTTTAATCAAGGACTAGTGTAAGTATTTTGGACCGTATAGATTTTGTTTCCATGATTTTTTTTTATTTAAGATTTTAAGTCTCTAAATGAACGAAAATCAAAGGTTTTTTTTTTTTTAATTGAATACTAGCCACAACCTACCATCAACCGTCCTTCTGCGCTCCTCTACGCCGCCTCTCCCAGAATAAAGAAGAAAAAAAAAAAAAAAAAAAGAAAAGAAAAGAAAGAGAAACCAGAGAGGAGGGAGAGAAAAAGTAGAGCAAAACCAACCATCTCCCTTCCCAAATACTCTCCTCTGCAGTCAAGCACTTTGGTTCTTTTATCACCATTCCTCAAAAACCAGAGCCTTCAAGCAGAAGCTCTCACCATCCACCTACTTTGCTCCCCTTCAACTGCCATCAAGCATCAATCTCCCAGTTCCCAATAGAAAACCTTGAAACCATCCCCCAGTCTAAACTCACAACCGTTATCCCCACGGCGCTTCCACTCTGAGCCACTTGGCCATGGCCACCGGTGACAGCCAGCAAACCTGGGTTCCCTATGAGACGACCAGAGACTGCTCCCAAGGCTTCTGCAGCATCTACTGCCCCCAGTGGTGCTACATACTTTTCCCACCACCTCCCCCTTTCGAGCTCTCCGACGACAGCTCCGGCGCGACCATCTCCCCCCTCGTGATCGCCATCATCGGCATCCTTGCAAGCGCCTTCCTCCTCATCAGCTACTACACCATCATCTCCAAGTATTGCGGCGGCTTCGATTCCCTCCTGCGGCGGCTCCGCGGCCGCGGCGTGGACGCCCGAGAGCTCGAGGACGGCCTCGGCCAGTCCCGCCGCCACGAGGCGTGGCACGGCTCCCCGTCGAACGGGCTTGACGAGGCCTTGATCAATAAGATCGCGGTGTACAAGTACAGGAGAGGCGACGGGCAGGTCGACGGCACCGACTGCTCGGTGTGCCTCAGCGAGTTCAGGGACGACGAGAGCCTTCGCCTGCTCCCCAAGTGCAGCCACGCCTTCCACGTCCAGTGCATCGATACTTGGTTGAAGTCGCACTCCAATTGCCCCCTCTGCCGTGCCAATATCGTGTGGGTCAATTCATTGTCGCCACCACCGCCACAGTTGCCGGCTCCTCCCCCGCCGGAAAGCGCTTCTCCGGTGGCAGAAGGTGAAGTGGCAGTTATAGAAGATTTAGACAGAGCTGGAGAAGAAGAGGTCCAATCGAGGAGGAATGATGGTGATTTGCCTCCGAAGGACCACCCTTCTCAAGTCCTTAGTAATTCGGAAAGGATGGAGGAGAGTCATGATAGTATAGTGGAGATTAGAGAAGATGGTGTCCAACCGATCAGGCGATCGTTCTCGATGGACTCATGGCGGGTTTCGATTGCAGATGTGCTGCAATTGAGCATGGAGGATGAATTATTAGCTGCAAAGGATCGAGGGTTTTTGGTCGAGACGGGTTCATCAAGACGGCGCGAAGGAGAGCATGGTAAGGCTGGTAGCAGGAGCAGGGGCTTGCATTGTGCTACGAGCCCGGTCCATATGAAGAGATCCTTCTCTAGTGGGAGGCTCTGCTTCACTGGCCATGGAAGGGGAAGGAGTCCCGTCCTTCCGATATAAAAGAACATATTCCAAGCAGGATATAAGCACAGCTTCTTCTTCTTCTTCTTCTTCTTCTTCTTCTTCTTCTCGGTGGAGGTGTCCATAGAAAAGAACGGTCTCATTCTTCAGCTATCCAAATTGATAAAGGAAAGACCTTGTGCCAATCGGGTTTTGGAATGACAGCATATGGATTTCTTTGGCGAGGAAATCTTCTACGCAATGCTTGGCAAGGCTCCCCGACCGCTCTATTTGGCTCGACTGTCTCTGGATTCTATCATACTGTTGGTCGAGTTTGGATGCTTTACAAGCCTCATATCAAGCGACTTCTATTTTTACTTTTTTTTTTTTTTTTTAGCGAAGATGTTCTATTTTTCTATCATCTGTTCTTTTGTGATTGCTTTGACCTTGTGAATGTCCCCCTGTTTTCGTTTTACATCATATTTCTTTTGAATGTAATATTGCAGCCATGTGAATGATTAAAAACAGAGTGGGAGCTCGATATTTTTCTGATTTTCTCAGTGATAAGATCACTGTTGGATTCTGAGATCAGAGAATGTTATTTGTGGTGTGTTCATTGTTCCTTGATGCTAATAATAGAAGCCTGGAAAGCTAAACTCCACGGTCGATGCTTCATAGCAATCGTCCTCAACCACCAGATCGAGAAGCTTGGGAGGAGGCACCTGGTGTTGTTTCGTGACCTGGCCTCAATTAAGGTCTAGAACAAAACTGAGGCAACTGGCTTTTGCCTCCGGATTCAGGAACCTAACTGGGATTTACCCATGCTGAACTCGATAGTTATTATCTATTCTTGGATTTTCCAATACGGCATTTGGTTGATTCATCTAGATGTCATGAAACGGTGTGGTCCAAAACTGGATCTTATCTTCTATCTCTCTTTCAGCAATCCTGGATCCATAGATGACCAATTCTTACATGCTACTAACTGCTAAGGTGGTATTTGGTAAAAGTCTGATATTATAATCCATGGGTTAGCAAACGCAGCCATCGTCAGCCTGACATCGTTTCTTCAATGGCTTCTGTCGCCATTGACATATGAATTTCTGGAGAAGGATTTGGCCACAGGTGTGGTACCACATGATCAGTTTTCTTGTTTAGGTGAGTCAAGTTAGGCGGATAGCATCTGTTGCTTTGCAGAATATGATCAAAGTTCTGATTCGTTGAAGTGTAGAAAAAGCATAAGTTTTCTACCGTTTTAAAATTAGATCACCAACATGATTGTGAGTGTTTCCGCACCGAGGATTGGGAACATGAAAGTGGAGGATCCCATTCTTATATGCTTGCCAAAATGGATTGAATGTGTTTTGAATTAAATAATTGGTATAGCAACAGCAATAATAAAATCTTAATCTGAAATTAGTTGAGATTGGATATATAAATTCTTTTATTTCATTCGGTTATGTTCGGAGTCATATTTTTTATAAGACGTAAAAGTTTTTCAATGCAACACGTTGCTTTTGAGAAATATCCTAACTTTATTGATTTTTTTTATTAAATTTATATTTATAGGATGTGACTATAGTTTTACGCTGGCCGTCAATCTATCGTAATCATCCTTCTTTATCCGAGCTTGGGACCAAATAAAAAATGTGTAATTCATAAAATACAAGGCTAGTTACATCTTAGTGATTAATAAACATGGGTATGTGGTATAGAGATGTAGCACTTGATTGCTTAGGTTCCTTAATGAAAGTACTCAATAACTATTTTATTTTATACTCCGATCTCTGCTTCCATCATAATCCAATTCTAACTCTATTAAATTTCTTATACAAAGAGTTAAAAAGGATTGTCATCTTCATTGAATGTCAATATAGCGTGGGATAAAAGAGTGAAAGAACTAGTGCTACATATAAAGAGACAATTATGCTCTTTAGAAAATGGCTGACATGAATTTTTATATACAATTTAATATAAAATAAGATGTTTTAACCTTTAATATATGATTATTAAGTGTAATAAAAAGTATGCAAGTATTAGAAAGCAGAAAATTTTACTTGATAAAAAAAGATAGCAAGAACCAAATCAAAATTTTGCTTGATAAAAAGAATCGCTTCTTTTAGTTGCCATGCTACGAGGCATTTGCCCCTCTCCAATGTGCTACCTTAGGAACTCTGACGTTAGCACCTGCCTTTTTTTCAGAGCCATGAAATAACCATGAAATGGAGAGAATTCAAAGGCAGAAGATAGCTTCAATGTTTGACTGACACCTAACTAAAAAGGCTCTGTAGCTATTATCTATGTCACGAGAGATCCGCTCGCACTGCAATTATGAAAGTTTTTCAGAGATGCACCTCCTAAGAATTGAATAGGTCTTTGATTGTCCAGTGGAATGTAACCCCTAGAGCAAGCTCGAGAGATCATCATCATCTAAAACAGTTCGTTTGAGGTCATTGCCCATCAAACCCTTCATAAACAGCCACTTCTATATATAATAATGAGCCCTTTATCGCCAACAAAAAAGAAAAAAAAGAAAAGAAAAACACCTAATTAGTTCAGTTCATGGCTCATCGAAAACAGCCCTGGGCCTCAAGAGGTTCTCATTTTGGGTCCTAACATCGAGTACTTCTCTTGTATAAAGGCACGTCTAGGTCTCTGTAATTGTGACAAACCGCACCCATTCATGAATGGAGGACATAATATTGTACCAGCATTATCTTGTTATTGGAAAGAGAGACGGACGAAAAGTAGGCGAGTTGCCACCAGGTTTAGCTTAGCCGCTATTAGTCTTTGCTCTGCTACATATTATGCCGTGTATCAATGCATACAATCTCGCACCAAATGTATTATATCATATTCACGCTGATATCAAGATAGCGAACGTTTATTTGACCAGATAAAGTTGAGGACTTGAAGGTCTCAAGTTTTTGAGGTGGAAATAGAATATGTTATTGAATTCAGACGTGACATGGCGGTGGCGAAGATAGGGACATTCGGGTCAAGATGGGCTGGCTTATAAACTGGATACATGGCCTCTTTGGACCCATCCACAGCTGATAGCTTGTACTTCCACTCCAAGAACTCACTCAGGACTCGGATAAAAAACATATTTATGTTTTTTTCTCTAAAGAAAACGAAGGTCTGCCGCTTAAGCGTTATCAGTAAAAATGAGAAGCATTGTTCTGAAGAAATTGAATCATATATATATATATATATTACACAGCAGACAGAGAATATTTAATAAGATATTGTCTATCAAAGGAAAAAGTTGACCGTACATTAAAGATTACATATTTCCAGTATCAAAATAATATGAAAATCAATTTTTTAATCAGAAAATATGGTTATTTTTAAAATGATATTAATCCTATCCTAATAATTATGTGTTTATAGTGAATGTATTCATGGTATATTACAATTATTTTCAGATTCCAAGGTTTGCATGTTCTAGAAAAATCAGATTACGATTAGTTTGGAAGAGCTCTGACCAAGAGTGAAGGGATGGGTTCTCACACCCTCCTTCTTCTCTGCTGTTTCCTATGGATCAAATGCCTGTGGTCATGCTTGAACCCCGCATTCAAGATCAATAACTCAATGAGATGTGATAGAGAGCTCATGCGTCGCATACGGAACAAATAATAATAATAATAATAATAATAATAATAATAATAATAATAATAATAATAATAATAACAACAACAACAATAATAACAATAATAACAACAACAATAATAACAATAACAATAATAATAATAACAATAACAATAATAATAATAATAACAATAACAATAACAATAATAATAATAATAACAATAACAATAATAATAATAATAATAACAATAATAATAATAATAATAATAATAATAATATTAATAATATTAATAATAATAATAATATTAATATTAATAATATTAATATTTTTGTTCTAAATTAGTTAAAAACAGATACACGAATATTTTTCTCCATTCCATTAGATTTTTAAGGGTTTTTTTTTTTTTTTTTTGATCAAACAACAACAACTAGCCGCACGTACTCAGGGAAAGAATAAAATATAGGGGCATGTGTGGGTTTAAGCAAAGTAATTTTTTTTATATCAAATAAAATATTTGTTAATCAATGCCATTAAGTCAATAAAATATTTATTAAATAGTTCCATCGTGTCCAATGCCAATTATAAAAACTAATTCCTATAAATGTAAAATCCATGTAAGAAATAGAAAAAAAGTTGGCGATGCAAAAATTGTATCTAAAAAGGAGCACTTAGTTAATGTTCATTTGCATTACCTAAATATCAATGCAATCAAAAGACATAAAGATTTTTTTTAAAAAAAAATTAATATAAATATTAATCATAAAAATATATTGTAAATATATTGTAAAAGACATGGATAAAAATTTGATGGGATAAAATCTTTATGATTTTGCTATCCTCTGCTTGATTACTTTACAATTAAAATGAAAATTTATAGATACACATAAACGTAGCATATATACTTGTATTTGACTGCAATTGGGAGCGAAGAGACTCCTTAAGTTTTTATTAATGATAAATATGTATAAAAAGATAGGAATGTATAGAAGATGATTGAGGTTGATTTAAGAGATTTTTAAGGATGAGATGGTCTTCCGTTGATTTTTCATAGGAGAGGTGCTCCCATAGGTCAAAGTCAAGAAGGATCTTTCTAAAGAGGACATGTAGAAAGGATGATTTACGAAAGAAGAGTATAGAGTTCTTTTCTTTCCAGATGTGCTAAAACGTGCACATTACTAATTTGTCCCGAACAAGTTTTCATTAGCAAGAGATGCGTCTTGCTCTTTATGATGATCACATGTTATGAAAATTGGATGATCGAGCTTGAATCTTGATTCGAGAAGTAATCGCTACCTAAAAAAAGAAAGAGAAAAGGCAAAGAAGCAAAAGATGATATATCTCGATTCAACTGGAAAGTAGTAACGGCCTTTAAGAAAATCACTACTTTTCAAATTATTTTATGATATAGCTATCTTATGTCGCTAATGATAAAAATTTGTAGAAAGACTCTACCTGAAAAATCTAGATCTAAAAAGCCTCTAAACAGGAGTATCCCAGCCAACCGTCGATCGGGAAGAAGATAAAATAACTTGAACGGCAAGAAATGAAGCTGCAAGGCATATGAAATGGGCCCTCCAAGAACATATATACTTGTATAAATTTATATATTTATATGTATGAGTATGGCTATATATATATATATATATATAGACACACATATATCTGTGGGTATTTAGATAATTTGGTTAGCCCAATAAAACTTTTCTGTCTTATTCCGAATCATCCCCAAGCTCTATATTCGAGTAGTTAAGCCATCGGCCTTCCTATAGACACCTCTGGTTTTACCCTTACACTGGACGTCCGAGTCATAATTAAACTACGCTTGAGACCTGGGACGAAACGGATCACAGCCCATCTGTACTTGAGTTGGTTTAGATTAGGCTCAAGATCTACAAGCGCACAAGTACTCAGAACAATGAAATCAGAGATTTCAGATTTTAACCTGCCATTCCGATAGTTGAGATAAATATTTGATTCAAAAGTAGTCCCTCCTAATCATAAACACTGAATAAAGCCTCTAATGTAAATCCAAGACCATATGAAGTACTTAATGCACCTAAAACGAATCATTGATGGCACTTAAAAATTAAAAAAAAAAAAAAAAAAGGAAAAGAAAAGAAGAAGAAGGAGGAAGAGAGAAAGAGAGAGAGAGAGAGAGAAAAAAGCATTAGATTGGTGGTGGGGTTCCATGATCTTGGGCTAATCATAATGGATGGGTCCAAAGCAGACAACCCATCAAGCTCTACAGGAGAAAGAAGCCCATGACTTCAGAGGACTTTACCACACATAACAACACGTGCACAAAGGTGGGAGTTAAAGTGATCGCATTGCATTCCCGTGGAATAAAACATCACGCAGTGTCGACCAAGATTCTCTGCCCTTTTATTGGTTTAGGACTGTCATCTCTGCTTCAATCATAGAGAGCATCTGGTGAACTGCAGCCGCGATGTCATCGACCGTTGTTAGAGTGCAACCCTCCTCGATCTGCAATCATCATCATATATAAAAATAACAATAACAACAACAACAACAACAAAACTTTAATGTTATATGATCATTACATATAATAATAATAACAATAACAACAAAGCTTTAATTCTATATGCAATCATCGCTACATAATTATTTATGTAAGAATGCATTTCATAAGAGCAAACATATCAGTATAATTAATTGTTAAACATTAAAAAGGTTTTTCTATCTTAGCAAGACATTTACCTTGCATCATCAGCCAGTGATCACCTTATAAAATGTTCTTGATTTAGTTGTAGATAGAACATATGCAGGGGTTGGAGATTAATTTAGTGCAGAGGTATATCATATCAAAAACAAAATGACTATAGCACTAAATCTTGTTAGCATCAAACATTTTTATGTTTAAAGAATAAGTGACTTTTAGTAAAGATTTATGATCCAAGAATGACTAATCATGAGATTATTCTTATATAATACCCCACGGCTAACATTGTCAAGGAATTCTTGACCTTCCCTTTTCATTTTGTGTGTGCTGGCATGTGCGTACGTGTGGATGATGTGCGTGCATGCATGAGAGAGAGAGAGAGAGAGAGAGAGAGAGAGAGAGAGAGAGAGAAAAGGGAAACAAAAGGAATATGCCATCTGAGAACAAAATTATATTAGATAAAAAATAGATTTGCAAAATAGAATCGCAGGAGTTTCTTATCTACTAAACTTGCAAAGTAAACAATTTGAGAGTTTCCACACGCGAGAGAGAGAGAGAGAGAGAGAGAGAGGCATGGCATATCAGATAAGTAACCATCTAAACTAGTTTGGTGGAAGATTGTTACAAATATTTCAGAAAAACTGAGTGTTTAGTCAGAGAGAGAGAGAGAGAGAGAGAGAGAGAGAGAGAAATATTTCAGAAAAACTGAGTGTTTAGTCCGAGAGAGAGAGAGAGAGAGAGGCAGGCATAGCATGTCAGATAAATAACCATCTAATCTATTTTGGTAGAAGATTGTTACAAGTATTTCAGAGAAACTGACTCTTTAGTCGAAATTAAGATCTACATCATATCCAAGATGGGTCCTAAAGCAGTAATCAAATCAGAAAAGAAAGAATGAAAGCCTGTTGGGCAGAAACAACAGGGCATCTATAGATGGATGGACCCTGGTAACAGGAATAAAACAAGCAACGTTCTATTCTCCCTCATCCAAAAAATGGAACAAGCTTTGAATGAATCAGAGACTATGGAGAGAGAAAGAGAGACCCAAATGGTTAAAAGAGCCACGTCAGTGGGTAAAATGGTATCCCTCCTTGGGTGATCCTGGAACTATGATTTGATTGGGTCCTTGGAATCCCTGACCAAAGGTGACCTCAATAAGCTATTATTGGGCCTTTCGCCCAAAGGAACCCCTCTTGTCATTCCTTACGATCGGATAACTTCATCAGACCTTTGATTCTGTGTGTCCCCAAAATAAACCAAGCCATGATGCTAGCTGTCAAATATGAGCAGAAGTACTATAATTTACCCTGAGATTATTCTTCTAAAAGAATAAATAATTCACCTTGAGATTGGAAAGGTCTTCGAAATTTCAACTCCCAAGGAATCCTGAGCAGTCGACAGCACCCCTTCTTTATTTTATTTTATTTTATTTTATTTTTTAAATTTTAAGTTCATGCAAGCTTGGGCCACCACACCTAGCCACGCTTTTTTGTTTTAAATTCAGACACTAGAACAGTGTTCTCTAGCAAAAGATGGTGCATGAGAGGCCGCTTTATCGCCTCTCAAGAGCAATTGCCCATGAACAGAAAAAGGCAAGCGCAGGGGAATATCTGACACCTCTCAACTATCAATACAACATTGATTTGGTTTCCTAAATCACCCGCACAGGATGCCCACGTAGATTAGCACCCAACCTCACGGGGTTGGTGCGAACTTTACTGCAAGTTGACACTAGGAATAGCGTGCATCTAGATACGCATATAAATATTTATAAAGACTCGTAAGAAGAGCATGGGCACAGACCTTGGCACTAAGGGAGTAGAGCACCATGGAGTCCAGGGTGGTGACGTTGAGGTGCAGAATGGTGAGCCTGAGGCTCTGAAGCCCGGCCACCATCTTGAGGAGCTGTCCAGGCCTTCTAGGGGAGAGAATCCGAAGATTTGCATGCGTTTCGATCAAGGTGACCTCGATGTCGGCCACCGCCGAACGGTGCTGCGGTGAAGGGTAGTCACGGGGTGCATGGCACCGAATGTACTGCGGGTAGGCAAAGAACTGAGCAAAGGGAGGGCGATCAGTTTCATCAGTGTTGCTGCTGCTGCTCCGTGGCTCCACGCTTGGCGTTTTCTCAGACCCGCCCTTCTGTTGCTGGAGCGTTCTCTTGTGGGCTTCAAGGGACTGCAGGAGTTGCTCGAGCTCCTTCACGAAATCAATGGCTCCACCCACAATGGACGCTTGGTCACCCTACAAAACAGTACCAGCATCTCAGCTGATAAGTGGAGTCTTTTCGATTCGATTGCTCTTTTACACTTTCAGGAGAATTATTCAAAGAAACTAGGTGGCTACGAAGGGATAATGTGATAGCGTCCGCCCAAGCACGCATAAATGAGGTCGTGTGGTAAAAGAAAAATTCTTTATAAAGGGAATTAATTGCCTTTTTACCTACCTTTGGAACATAGAATACCTTCTACACACTTCATTTTAAGCACATGAAAAAGAGGACTTCGACAGAATTAATGAAGAGAAGAGTGGTGAAGTGGGTCTCTTTAAACCACAAGCTCTTTTTGTAACTTAAAAAAGAAGTAATCGTAGAACAAGAAGCTAATAAAGGAAGAAGATCACCGTAGATATAAACCCAAGGCACAGAATTATTAAAGAACTTCTCTCGGAAGAGAATTGTTTTCCAGCTAGGTTGGAATGAAGGGAATTATTTTAATGATTGCTTCTTGCAACATGATGTTCGCACCAATTAATTCCTTCAGCTAAGGATCTAAGGAGGCTTCTTAAGAGAATTTAGTGGAGACGAGGCGCGTCGCAGCGGTTCATTCCAACCATGTGCTCTTTTATCATTTAAGAAGAGAACAGCCATAAATGAAGAGAGAGGAACGTAATATTAAACCAAATACGTGCAAGCATATAGCACCGCTGAAGAACCAATTCGCCCTTCTGCATCGTTTCTACAACACAAAGGACTTCTCCATTCCTTCGTTGAAGCGTGGTTACATGAAAACCAGCTGAGAGGACTGACCGAGGACAAGAAAAGAAGGAAGAAAGAAGAGAGCTAAGAATTAGGTGAGGGCCAAACCCTTTGGATGTAGGACTCTGGCATCAGGGAACGCAGCACGGCTAGGTGCTCGTTCATCTGGCGACGGCGGTTGCGCTCGACGGCAATATGGGTCATCCGCTGGCTCTCCGCCTCCTCCTTATTCTTGCAGCTCCTCGGCCGCCTCCGCCGCTTCCTCCTCTCCTGCCCTGCCGTCGTGCTAGGCCTTGAATCCGGGGCCACCACCGAGCCCCCTAACATCGCCGGCATCGGGTAAGTGACGCCGAACGAGCTCATCCCATCGCCACCGCCACCGCCGCCGGCATTGTCGAAGAGGAGGCTTGAGCTTGAGAAAGAGTCAGGGTGGTGGAGTGGGGTGGCAGAGATGGTGTCATAGACGAAAAAAGTGGGAAGCTCGTTAGAAGCCAGTGCTTCTAGTGTCATGGCGCTCTCCTTCTAATGTGGGTGTTTGCGTGTGTTTGTTAGCGCTGTAGACGCCCCTTTCACCTTAGCTTTATGTTCTTTTGATATTTCCTTTCTTGGCCGCCATCACCCAAGCTCAAGAGAGTTCCCATAGATGGCATAACACTACAAACCATTTGACACCAAAACCCGGCTTTTCTTTCAGAGGGTGGGGAGAGAGAGCTGGGGAGGAGGTGATGAAATGGAAGAAGGGGGGGGGGGAGAGATGAAAAGGGTTACACGTGAGGGGTCAGAAAAGTGGGAGAGCTTTTCTGCTACAAAATAGCCAGGTGAAAAAGGAGGAGCCCCCCACATCTCTCTACCCTCTCCCCTCGGTTTCCCAAATCCGTAGATGCCGTCGGCTGACCGCAACCCATTGTCTTGAGCCGAGGTGGGGGGGGGGCCACGCGCAGAGCCAACAAAGCAACCTGGTAATTGCCCACATAATCGCCTCGGTGAAATTTTTTCTCAAAACCAAACAAAGGGCCTAAAAGAGCAGCACATGGCAGGGAGAGAACGCTTCAAAAAACCCCAAGCACCAATCCATACCGACCTGTACTTTTGGATCCCAAAGGTAACGGTCGATATTTCCACAAACGGGGGAAAATAATAATTGAGGTCATACCTAACACACAACGCAAGACTTGAGCTTTAAATCATGAGGTAACCTCGTTGAACAAGCGTGCGATGGTGAAGTGTCCCAGGACAGGGCCTTCGGGTTCTATCTCTACCGGTCGCTGCTTACTCGAACTTTGACCATCTGGGTTCACAGCTTTTATCTAATTAGCAAGGGATCATCGTAATATATTAGTCCCAATGAGATGAGAGGACTGAGGACTGTTTAATTTAAATTGCATGTCTGGGACCAACATAACCATCAAAATATAAAAATGCCAGTAAGATATTGGTGTTTCTTTCCATAGTACAGCAAACAGCTGACGGCTATCACCCTACATAGCTGAAGTACCCCCAACAGAAAACAAACTTGTAGAACATAACAAAGGTCCCAAGGGGAAAATGCACAGGAGGTCTAACTCCACAAACTGGTGCAGAGTCTCATGGTTACATACCCAACCCGAATCAAGGCAAGATGTAACTAGGCACTCAGGTCTTTGAACAATATCATGCCATTACAAAAGTTCCCATGAAAATGAAAGGTCTTCATGGCCTTTTTCCACGTAGAGGGAGGGGTTTGACAACGAATGAAAGGGGGGTACTTGTGCCAAAGGGTGGCCAGTCTAGATGCATGAGATATTGCAATATATATAGAACGGCTTGGGAACTTGATTTTCCATGAGCTTATAAGAAATGCATTATCCTGGCGAAATGGCCGTGGTTGCTGTAGATTGTGCGAGAGTTTGTTTGGTTATCCCTGGAGGTCACTTCCAGTTACTTTGAGGAAGCAACTCCTAGAGAGTCTGGTTGTTACCTGAGAAACTGGCCTCTAGCAATGACCTCCAAGCAAAAGCCATCCTCAGCCAAATGAACTGACCGAAAAAAAAAAAAAAGAAAAAAAAGAAAGAAAAAAAAACCACTTTCATAACTTTGGTAGACGGAGCCGCTGAAACTGATCTAGTACTCATTTATCAACCTTACGGAGCGAGTTCTTATCACCCTCTTAAAAGCAAACCATATGTTAATTAAGCTGAGATTGCTTGGCAAGCTCTACCATACAACTCGAACTCAATCCTAATCGATCTAAGACTTATCGAGCATTTTCCCTTCCGTTTTCTAGGTGCGTTCCCTATTTAGTACAAAGTCAAGATCTAGGGTTTTTGTGATTCAATCATTACATTTGGTGATGGTTTTATGGATTTCTCCTCTATATTTTTTATCTCATTTCCTCTTTTCCTCTATGATCATTGAAATTTGCCACTCCTTCGCCCTGCACCCTATAGGTCATCAAGTTTCTCACTTCTACCTTACTAGAAATAAGGTTTGGGTTCCTAATGCCCGATTTATAGAATTGATGATTTAATTTATTTGGATTTGTAGTACTGGTGGTTTAATGTATCTACACAAAATTTTGTTTGGACTAGGAAAATGGTAGACTTGTTGTTGACAAGTTGGAAGTCATTGTTTTCATCATTTTTGTGATAAATTTTTTATCTTGCCTTATTGGAATATATTTTGTTTCATGATTTTATTTATAGCATATCATATAGTTTGGATATTATTTAGTTTTGCTATTTATTCACATTATCATGCTAGGTGTTGCATAAGATGTTCCATACTTTTTCACAAATCTGTTAGTACTATCACGTGGTTGCATGCCGGGTGAACACATTTAAGGCAACTATTGCAACTATTAAACATTGAGCAATGATGCATGAGGTAGCTATCACTGGTATAGCCACCTAAATACAAAAGAAGAAGGAAGTACTAATCTATCGCCATTGGATTATAACACTCGGAGGATACTTCAGCAGTTTTTAAAAAATATCTATGAGATAGAGGAGTTTTATTGGTAGTAGAGGTTTGGATCATATGGCTTATATAAGGTGATTAAAATATCTTATTCTTTTATAAGATAGCAAATAGTAGAAAAAAAAAAAAATCATTTGCTCACTTATCAGCAATGGTAAAAAACTTACAAATCAGAAAGAAATATCAAAAGCTCTTCGCTCTTTCTTTTCCTTTATCTTTTCATCCTCTTACACTCTCATCATAGATATTAATTGGAAGAAATTATATGGAAGTCCTTTAATTGATCTAAGTGATCTTTCTTTAGAATTCTTTATGGAGGAGATCAAGCAAATTGTTTTCTCTCTTATACGATTAAAATCTTCAAGTCATATAATTTTCCTTTCCTCTTCTTCTAAAAATTTTAAGATCTCGTTAAAAATGAAATTTTGTTTGTGCTAGAGGAGTTTCATAGAGGCAACTTAAAGCTAGAAAGACTTAGCTATTCCTTCATCATTCTCATCTCAAAGAATGAGAGAGATCTCACAAAGTGTGACTTTTATTTGATCAGCCTCTTAAACAGTATTTACAAGATTATCTATAAGATTTTAGTTGGAAGACTAAGTAAGCTTCTTCCCTTTCTAATTGATGAGGCCTAGTCAGCATTTATCCAAGGATAATCCATTCTTGAAAATTTTTTCTGTGCACATAAAGTAGTAATCTATAGCAAGAGATTTAAGAGTCAAAAGGAGACCTATGCAAGCTAGACTTCAAAAAGATTTTTAATAAAGTAAATTGGGCTTCCTTTATAAACCTTTTCATAGCAAAGGGTTTCCAAGTAAATGGCTAGAGTGGATTTATCACATCCTTTCCTCAACTACAATAGCTTTGCTTATTAATGGTTTACCTAGCAAGAGGATGTAGTGTAGACAAGAGCTAAGGCAAGGTAACCCTTCTCTCAAGCACTATTCATGCTATTATAAATGTACTTTGTAGAGTTCTTAAGCAGCCTGCTATTACATGGCTGATTTCGGAAATTGAATTGGAGCTCTACATGTTTAACCTCAAAAGCTTTCAATTTATCAATAATATTTTCATATTTAGTGTAGCTGAAAGAAAATCTTTTCTGACGATAAAAGCAATTCTTTTAGCCTTCAAGAAAGTAGCTGATTTAAAAGTTAAGTTTTGTAAAAGTTTCCTAATTAGCTTAAACCTGATAGAGAAAGAAGCTAAGATCTTATCTAATTTGATGAATTGTAAAAGAGGCTCCTTTCCCTTCTTTTATTTAGGCTTTCCCTTGAGTCTGTTGAGACTTCCTAATCAATCTTTTGAATATAATGGAATTCTAACTTGTTTCTTGAAAAGATAAATTCCTATCAATTGAAGAAAGAATCGCTTTGATAAATGTCATTCTCAATTTTAGCTCTTCCATCCTACTGCATTTCTATTTTAAAATTGCCAAATTGGATAGTTCAGGAGATCAACCAATTGATGAGAGCCTTCTTGTTGAAAGGCAAAGAAAAAATAAATGGATTCAACTGCTATGTGAGTTGGGATAGTGTATATAGAGATCAAAAGGAAAGAGGATTGGGACTCAAAAAAAGATAAAGATCTTGTATTCTTCCCTTCTATCAAAATGGACTTGGAAACTAATTTATGGAATAAAAGCTTTCAAGAAAAAGATAATTGGAAGGCTACATTATGCTAAAAGGAAGATGAGAATGAGAGTTCATTACTTTTCAGTTAGCCTTTCTTCAATCTGAAAGGATATATATAGAAATTAAGATGCTTTTTAGAACTGCTCTTTCTTCAAGTTGGGGAACGAGCAAAATATTAAATTCCAAAAGGATGCTTGGGTGAGACTAGTCCTTTTGGCACATCTATTTACCAGCTTGTATTAGAAAGTAGTTAGATGTAACTGTTCGATAGTCTTTTAATGGAACTAAAGTTCTCTTAAATAAAATATTAAATTTCATGAGCCTCTTTTTATGGAGGAAGTTGACCATCATTTCTCTTTTAATGACTTAATTGCTACTTTAAGACCCTCAAGAATTATTGATATTCTAGTGTGGAAGCTTTCTAAGAATGATATCTTCTCTATTAACACATATTACGAATTTCTTAATTGTGGCGATTTGATTTGATCATTTCATAAAATTGTTTAGAAAGCATCTATACCATTAAATATAAGGTTGTTTTATAGTTAGTCTTAAGAAACTAACTATAGATGAAAAATGTTTTGGTAAAGAGGGATTGGCTTGTTAACAATGGTTGCTCATTATGTGGAGCTTCCCTGAAATCTGTTAATTATTTGTTTCTGAGATATTTTTTTGTAAAGCATGTATGGCTTTCTATTAAAAAAAAGTTTGAACCTTTGAAAATGGCTAATCAATTTTTAGGAATTATGGTATAGTTGGAGGAAGAAGAAATTAGACCGGGTCTCAAAAAAGGTTTGGAATCAATTATCCTATGCAATATGTCATCACACTTCGGCTAAAAGGAACTCTAAAATTTTCCTTCATAAAAGATCCTTCATGGTTGGCTTATAGGCTTTCCATTGCACTTGCCTTTTCTTCCTCAAGCATTTCTTCCCTTTATCTGTAACCACGTAAATATTATTATTCTCTAATAAAAGTCTGTGACTTCTCCCTCTTTCCCATCCAAAAAAAAAAAAAAAATGATGCATAAGGTGGCTTCAAGATAGTTGATAGAAAAAATTATATTTTAATTTTTTCCCATCATTTTTAGTGACACAAACCCTTCCAATCCGAGTCTATTCAATCCACATCATCCTCTATAATATCTATTAAGATACAGTTGCTTTGCATATCTTCTGCTTCTTTTTTGTTTTTAATTATTTTTAGGTCTTCATGCAAGATTAGGGATACCAAGACATACTTTGGAGGACTATGTGGATGCTACAATAGAAAGCACTCAACCTTGCATTTGATATCTATTGCACATCAACTACCATGTATGGGCCTTTTGTGTTAAAGTTATGAAATACATCATGTATTGTATTTCATAACTTTACACATGATGTATTTCATAACTTTAGAGAAATAGACCAAATTCTCTCTTCTTGCAATGTATTACCTTTTTAATAATATCTAAAATTTATTCATATATGTTTTATCAACATCTTTTTTTATTAAATACAAGTTTTTAGACACTAAAAGATCAAATAATTAATCACTTCAGCTAATGTCTTGTAAATATTAAGATAGTACTACCCTATTCCATCAAAGTAAGCTACACAAGGAACATAGCATACTTGGCCAGTTTTATAATATATAAATATTTAATATTTTTAATAGTAAATAATTAGTAATAGTAAAATATATGATTATTACTTATTTTAATAAGCAAAGTTGTTTAAGTTTCTATAATTATTTTCATATTTTTAGCAAATATTCATTGACATTGTAAGACATTATTATTGCATCATCGAGTTCATATTATATATAATAAATAATGATATATAAATATTTATAAAATAGATAATAGTGTTGTAATAATAATCATATCATTCAATGCATGCTCATAGGATAGGATACATATCTAGATTAATATTCGTAATTAAAATATTAAAAATATATAATATTATGAATAATATTTTTGATGATATAATAATAATAATATATTATACTAGCCATGCATGCACTATAAGATATATTATATTCATATTATTAACAACAAGAGAGATGATGCATGTTAATTCATTAAAAAGAGGCAATCTGGCCATCTAATTTGTTGGTGACCTATCTCTCAATCAACCAAAAATTATAGTGCATGATATATATATATATATATATATTATACAACCAAATATTCAAAATCATGAAGTTGAAGTAGAAGAAGTGCTGGCTTCCAAGAAAAGCGCTTTCTGAGAATGCCTGAAAAATTCTGCAACCCAAGAGGCCTTAACATAAGGTTGGTTCACGTTCTTGGATGCGCCAAAAGAGAATTTTATTATTGCAAAACAAGCATCAGTTTTAACCATGAGACGGCAAAAGAGCACCGTTTGCCCATAACCCAACGCAAGGCTTACCTTCTTTAAAATTCTAATGATTATACTACGAGCATGCACCTGCAAATAGTGGGACGTGAGAAGAAGGTTTCTGGCGTCTTCTCCATCCCAACTAGTGGAGTTTTCTGAGGCATCCGAATCACAACTCCTATTAAAACTTGGTCAACGTGTGATGTGTAGTTCCCGAGGCGTGTGTTAGAGAGGTAAGCAATGAGATAGAGCAAATGTTCCGAGAGCAGGGATTAGAAGAGGAGAGAGCGAAAAAAGATGACTTTGGACTTGGGCGACTCTGTTTCCCGCGGTGCCGAGCGAGTTTGAAGGACGGATGAGGCCTGTGGGGGAAGGCCTTGGACCGTGGTCCAACTTGTCAGGGAATCCATGTGACACCGTCTCGAGAACCACGTCAATGGGAGGGACAATCATCCTGAGTCATCGCTCTCTCTCTCTCTCTCTCTCTCTCTCTCTCTTTTTATACATACATACATATATATATATATATATATATATTTGAAAAGAAAACAGGACAACACGTTCATGCGCACTTTCCTTGGAGGAGCATGGTTAGAAACGAGCTAGTTAGCCAAAAAGATTTAATGACTTTTGTTCTCATTTGGGCATCATTATATAAGATTAATGTAGCAACTGGATATGTCTTTTAAAAAGTAAAACTATTTGCTTCGCGTTGATGCGCCCTTTCCTTGGAGGATCATTGCTGCAAAGCACCTTTGCCAAGGAGATTTAATGGCCCCTGTTCTCATTTGGGCATCATCATATAAAGTTAATGGAGTGTAGCCATTTTAAGGTGGGGGAAGCTTTGTAGGGAGAGAGGGGAACCTTCAATGCTCTGATTGGCCGGTTGCAGAACACAAAACTAATTGGAGGAGAAATTCCAAGTCAATGTGTCCCCGCTCATGAATGTAAAGGCTGATCAACACTACCAGAATTCTGATTCCATTGCCGATGGAGTTTAGTGTACTCCATCAATCCTGAGCGGTCTATTGTATCTTATATAAATGATCTACAGTGATTGCTAACCTCTGATTCATTGCCGGATTGGAGCCCGTCAACCTAGTGCATGGGTTCGGGTACAGAGCAAACAGTGGAGGGATAAGATGAGGTACAGGGCTGGACGGCTGACTTTCTAGCCAATTGATTTTGCTTTAGGAGATGTGGACCCAAAGTATTTATTGGTTGGCTAGTTTCATGGATGGTCATAACACAGATGCCATTTGGTCAGTCTTCCTTTCCTCCAACCCTGCCTGCCTCTGATGCTTTGAGATATATTTATATGCTAGAACTTTGTAGTTCTCCTAGCTTTCCGAATAAATTATCGGTTGGCCAAGATCAAATCATGTTCCAATATCAAGTTTAGAACAAATATAAAAATCAAACTATTGCACATGTTTTACATCTTAATTTGAGAAATATATTCGAAATATCATTACCAAGGTTCAAAACATAAACATCTTCTAAAGGCAATAACACTTTTTTTTATTTTTATTTTTGGATGGTACTACTATATAAGTTGTATATAGATGACACACTAGCAAGAAAAGGATAGTCAGTGACTACTGAATATATTTTCATAAGACTAATCAAAAAATAGTAAGTCATTTATTCATTAACTATCTTTTTTCAAGACCTATATTGGAATTGCTTCTTAGATGCCTGAGAAGAGAAGTATGCTTTCTAGCATCTTGAGATTTTAGACAAAGTGAAAGAGAGAATGTGCTAGCAAGCATGAAAAGGGTCTAGGATCAATTGATGATAGCTTACATATGGAATCTGTGGGATAAAAGAAATAGTAATTTTTTTTTTCAAAAAGAATGCATCTTTAGAATTGATCCTGTATAAGATTATGATTAATTTTAACAAGTAAAGAAATTTATGCCCCGATAAAAGGGAGGATGCTCTAAGATCTTGTAATCTGATCTCCAACTTTCTCCTTTGCAATTATTCCTGTTTTTTAATAAATTTTGTTGGGGAAAGCCTTTTTCCCTCACCATTCCCTTCAAGAATGGGGCAATAACTTGTTGAGCTGCATCCGTTTGAGGTTTTAGTTTCAACCTAAAATAATCTTAGCTGAAAGTCGCTGATCCTAACAAAAAGGTTTCGTTATATTTGTGAGGCCAACCAGTTTACTAACAACTCTTATACTATTGAGGATATGTAAAGAGACAAAACCGAACAACGAAGTTAAAAATATGGAGTTAGAGAAAATTTACAAAGCTAGTGATCTTACAATTTGTTAGGTACGTCAAGCCACATTTTAGTAGGTCTCAATATCCGATAAACCTCAAGTTCACCCTTATATTGATTTTTACCACTCGTTTCCTTCCCTTTCTCTAGTTTGCAATTCCTAGTGTTTGGAATGATGTTTCATAGGTTGGATAGTCAGACGAGCTTTAGATCGAGATCGAACAGTGTCTCAAATTTCACTTCCATCATCTGTCCAAATTACACTCCTATTGCAACAGCGATAACTAGCAAAACATTGCATGTAGAAAATCTAAGGAAATCGAAACCCAGCATGTTGTCTCTGAATGGCATCCAGGAGCATCCAATGTACGTCATGAGAGCAGCTGGACAAAGTACAAAAAGAAGGACAATTCTGGTGACAAGCAGTCCTCCAGCAGCTGACCTCCAGCTGCTCTTCTTACCAAGGATGCACCATGGACATAACAACGTCCAGCTCTAGTCCATGACACCATTGCAAATGGTGAACTATAGACCGATGCATGTTTGGAATTTGTGCGGGTATCCCCGTAGAACACACCCTTTACTCATGTGCCTCTCTCTCTCTCTCTCTCACTCTCCCACTCTCTCAAATGGACCGTACTCCGAACAGAGAGGAGATCGTTTCCACGTATAAGGAGCTGCATGGATCAAGGTCCTCATTTGCCACCATGAAATACGTCACCATCCCCAGCATACTTTAGATGCAACTGGCTTTAGGTAAATTAGAAAACTTGTATCTTTCTTGATGTCGATAGTTAATAACTTAACACCATTTAACGAAAATGGGACAGTATTTCCCCGACTAAATTTCTCTGCTCCAAAGATTAGCCGGTACAGAAGCCACTACAATTCATTACAATAAATGATGTTAAGCAACAGCAGCAAAATGACATCTTACTATTTGACAAAAATACTGTTTGCATGTTAGCAGCCTTTGTAGCAAAGTCATGGACGGCATTCAAAGTTCATCATTTGCACCACCGATATAATGTCAGACTCTGGAAATACAACAGTGGTCACCGTAATATTACAGCAGCTGTTATTTTAAACCATGTTACGGATTGTGGGAGTGGGCGTGTGACGCCTTCAACAGTTTCGGGAAGACAAATTGTTTGGCACAAAAGCCGGGAACTTGGAGAAAGATAACAGAAACCTCATAGAAAGCCAAGGGTAAAAAAAAAGAGAATCCAATGACTAAAACTAGAAGAAACCAGCACATCCAGAGAATGTAATATTAATAATATATTTGCTTATCCATTATTCATGCAAATACTTTGGAAGACAAATGTATAATAAATAACAGCGGAAACACTATCGCCACCAACACCACTTGCCGGAGAATAGTTGACATCACAATTTTTATGAAGAAAGTTGTGAGAACAAAACAGCCAATGAAAAATATATAAAAATCATGAATGATGAAGTAATTTTTTTTTTTTTTTTCCTCCAATAATTAGAAGAACATTGTTACCGTTGGGGATACCAAGCAACAAAAGAGTAGACAGGTCACATCTCAAAATACCACCAAGAATATACATGTGCCATTGTGCGTCGGAGATGGAACTTGCCCGGGGGACCATGTCTAGAGAGAGAGAGAAAGAGAGAGAGAGAGAGAGAGAGAGAGAGAGAGAGGGATGGCAGGCAAGAAGAATCGTACCATCGAGCATCAACGAAGAGAATTTTGGCTGCCGTGCGCGTGAGAGTATAGAGAATGACGTTAGGTAGCTGCGATGGGAGTCTGGTAGAGGAGTGCACAGCCTTTGTTCATCGGGTGGCGGGGCCTTATACCGCGGGCGTTGTGGGTTCCCAGCGTTTGCAACCCGAAAGGACGGCTTCATATCGCGTCCAAGGAGGCCTCGTACGATCATGGCGCCCCAACCTTGCAGCCGCTGAGGACCCGTGGGCTCTAAGTTATGCTGCAATTTAGATCCCTTTTAGTACGTTAAAACTTGGTGGACGTTGATGGTACGTCAATTTGCTTTGGCATTCGATATATGTGAGGAGGGGCCTCTCTCTCTCTCTCTCTCTCTCTCTCTCTCTCATGTCATGCAACCAATCAATGATTCCTTTCATCAGTATGCATTGGCCCAAAAATCACATCAATCCACGGATGCTATTCACGGGCTCTTCCCTTTTTCTTTTCACTCGCTTTTTCTTGGTAAAAGATTTAGGAAGCAGCATGGCCCAGGAGTAGGAGTAACATCATTGCATGGTGGGAATGATCTAGTAGCTCAAACAGTCCAACCTAATATCACCAAGCGATGTGAAACTCCGTGAACTGATGTAAGAATAAGTTCACGAGTAACTTTGGAGCCAAGCTGCCATCCAAGATGGTGGGCCTTCTTCTCCAGAACCTATAGATAACTTCAGCTCTGAACTTGTTTTCATCATTGGATTGGTTGAGACCACGGTGCACTTATATCATTATTCGTTTCTTATATAGCTCATCTGCACACCTTGGCAACACACAAGATGAAAATAAAAAAGGTTGGTACTATTTTGAAAAAAATCAAGATTTTCTCGTGATTGGCAGAGATTCTTGCACAAAATAAAAAAAAAAAAAAAAGTTTGGTTGGTCCGCTCGAGTTACCCACTTTTAGCACCCTCTAAAGACTGTCTTCTACCTTTTCTTATCCCATTAAGACCGTGAACCTTGGGATTGTGCATCCACATGAAGCCCAGCAATCTCCACCATCTTTAGATATCATGGAGGAAAGAGAGTATGCATAGCTCATGAAGACTTCCATTAGACCAACTGTTTTTTGCTATGTGGTAGCACCTTTGAAAAAACGGAAAAAAAAAAAAAAAAAAAAAGAAAAGTCCAAATCTTCTTCTTTAAATCCTCATCTTTGCTAACTACTATCTCAAAAATTCTCTAGGATTTGAAAGCTATATTTCTATTGATAAAGCCGTGCGAATGCTCATGAATTGTTGAAATTTAACCGAATGAATTGAACTTTTGTACATTCTTATATCTTTTATGAATTTTTTAAATTTTATTTCAATTAATAAAATGAGGGAGTTAGGCTACCCCTCTCACAGTTAAAAAGGAAAAAAAAAAAAGAAAGAAAGAAAGAAAGAAAGAGAAAAAAGACAATGGCGCCCCCTCTCATACGGTTTTCATCATTTCATTTGATGCAAGATTCCTGAGCTACGCAGCTCCATCGGTGCGCTCCACATGCTCGACAAAAGCATTAATTACACAACCCGCACCATGGAAAATTATTCCAGGTCAGGTTGAGGTCCAACTCGCTCATTCGTTTGTTTGGATTCACTGGCAATCTATACATGAATAGCATGGTTGGCGCATCAGATTTCCACCACAATAAAATAAAATAAAATAAAAAATAAATAAAGAAAAAAAAAAAATCAAAAACGGGTGTCCTTGACTTATCCTCCTCAACGTGGGGATCCTCAAACCCATCTTGGCAGGTACAGTTTTTTTCTACATTCCCCTTGATGTTGGATCCTCAACCTCAAACGGTACAAGTTTTACCATAAGAAGATTTTGTGGTATACCTGGCACTTATAGCACTACGGAGATTTCTGGCCTTCACAATATAATATCTTTACCATATTTACTTGGTATTTGTTAGAAAACAATTAGAATCCATGCAACTTTTTTTTTTTTTCCTTCTTACATGTTTGTGAAAGCTCCAGCATTAAAAGATGAAAAAAAAAAAAAAAAAAAAAAAGAGAGAGGAGGAAAGGAAACTTAACGTCCAATAAAAAATTCCTAATTGGATGACTAACAAAAAGCATTATGATTGTTGGGAATTACAAGTTGTAACCGTAAGCTCTAAAATTATTTTCCTTTCTGGTTGAAGGCTTCTCCCTTACATATTACATTTTTGCTTCATAAAAAAAGATGCTATTATGATGTATATATTTACTATTTAATCCGGATTTTCTTGTTAGTGTTGTTAGTAGGGCTTCCAAATGAAATATATTAATCTTGTTAGTAGATTTCCTCCAGAGCAACACCATATAAATATAGATATTAAAAGTAACTTATACACCTGAAAAATACTCACATAAAACTGTTATGTCCAAATAAAAGAAAAATCTATATCAGTATCATGAAAACAAGCAAAAGCAATTATAGGCAATGAATTAAACACATCTCTAAATCAAACACCTAATGCCGTGAGAAAGAAGGCAGAGAAAATGCCCATGCATAAGTTTACGATGCCAGTGAATATAACGCCTGCCTTAGAAAAACTATAACATCAACCATTAGGCTTCCAGATTATTCAATACAGATAGGTTATCACACCAAAAGAAATGACCCCAAGCAATTCTGATGGAAGGCTTACGCACAGAAAAGGACAGATCAAGGCGTGAAAAAAGATGACACCAGCCAAAATCAAAGAGTCCAGGATATTTGAAGCTTGGCTGGCCAAACACGTCACATTAAAAGCCCATAACAAGACAAGTGATATGCTATTACTTTAAAACAACTGTCTTACTAAGCAAGAAGACCTAAAGGCAATGCAGATACCACACAGGCTGGATAATTCCGAGATGTTAACTCCCTGCTTTATCAATCAACATACAATACTCACCTGGTAAAGCGCGTCCCAAATGGCTACGTGGCATATCAAAACAAAATAATTATGACAATCACAATCAGCTCAGTGAACTAAGGCCCAACCACATGTCCATGTCCATGTCTCCAACAAAAATTTAAAAAAAAAGCCCCACCACCACTGCATATATATCAAGCATGCCTACCTTTAAAGTACATACATATCTTTCAATCGCCTTGTAAACATAGAAAATCCAACAGTCAAAAATAGACCTGACAATTGGCATGGAGATCTTATGGCCAACCACCTTGTCCTGTACAAATTGATGTCAACCTCATCATTCTTAAGCCTTACAGTGTTAATAGTCAAAATAATGAACTAAACTTGGAAAAATTAGTGATCGTGAAGAAAAAAGGTTTGCACAGCCATACAAGCTAGTGAGGAACTAACCATACTTTTGAAAATGAAAACAGCAATTGTGATGATGCATGGAATATACCGTAAGGAGATGGAGATTGTGAATTGCAAGAACCAGCTTGATTTTCAGCTGTGTATTGTGAAACCTTCAGGATCTTTTAGAGACTCTTTGGTGAAAACTTTAATGCCTGAAAACTTAATAAACTTCCTCTAGATGGGAAGCATACGGCCCATATATTAATTGACTGATCACCATGTGGCTTATCGTCATGACAATAAACTGACCGTCCAATATTACTTTCTCTGACTTGATTGAGATTTCACCTTGATTAGCTTCCAGCATGATTTTAAAGAACACTAACAGGTTTGGAACCTCAAGGGCCAGCGTCTTACATTAAAATAATGACATTTCAAGCAAGTTCACCTGTGCCTTCCCTAGATATCACATTCACCTTATGGTCATCAAAATTTTCTTTTCAGGACTATCCTTCAGAATGCATGAAATAGCATGAGTACTGTGCAAAGCAACAACCCCCACTCTTTGGTTATCTGAGACTCTACAGGTGCCAATGAACCATTATTTGTCATGTACAATCATTGGTCTTATCTAGGAGAGAAGTGGAAGACAGCCATGGCATTGCTGTATCCAATTTAAAACACAAAACAATGCCAAAGATAATGAGAATGAAAGGAGAAATCCTACAGCAACTTGCATATGGTATTGTGATATACTTCTTTAGGGAAGAACTGTAGTTCTCACTTCTTAATCTTATATAAGATTTGATATTTGCTTTGAAAAAGCTAACTCCATTTACTCTAGTTGCATGGCTGAAGACCTGGATCAGGTCAGCCACAACATTTATCATCCCTAGAAGCAGGATCCAATCTCCCAATATGAAATTAAGGTATTAGGTTGACTTTGATGATTCCTTCTCACGAGCCATTTTCTATACTGAGATAAGTTCCAATTTAAGCTTTGCACAAATGATATGTGAAAGAAGCAATTAATCTTCTCCACTGCCATTAGTGAACTCGAGGTGTTGAAAGATCCAAACACTAGAAACAATTTCACCATCATTAACACCAATCTACCGTAGCTGAAGTTGCTTTGTTCTTACTGGCAATTCAAGAGGACTTTAAGCATGTCACACTTAGCAAACGGATGGTCATTTTCTATAGCTCTCTACTTTGTTCTGAAACTGCAACTATGCCGCAAATGTTGTAGTATCATTTTCTGGTAGCTCCAACTCATCTATTTGCACAAGGTTAGAATGCCACTTCCAAAGAGCACCTTTCCAAGAGTCTTTTTCTTTGGGAGGAGAGCTTTCCCAGAACCGAGGAGAGCTTATTCAAAATTCTTTGTAGTATTATTGTCTTCTTTCAGAAATATCAATAGACCAATTGAGGTGTTATCCTTTCATAGCAAACAACAAGTTTTTTTGTCAAGCTTCATCGTACAAGGATTTCAGTTGATATCACTCCCCAAGAAGTTGCCTGATTTATCCTAAAGATATTTTTTTTTCTTTGAAATCTGGATTAACTTACCTAATCTACAAATTCAAAACAAATTGAGGTATCATTTTAATTTTAAAAATGGACAAATACAAACTTTAGTTTACATGTTGTATCAGGATTCAAGATAATGGGGTCTGCACACAAAGACACACAGAGAGAGACATAGATACATATAATATAAATTATTAAGGTCAAATACACTTCCTTATTATGTTCATTACTGTAATTTGGCTAATCTTCATACACATTTAACCTGCAACATGAAATAATACAAAAATTTGAAATTTGGAATGCATATTGGATCTTTCAACTTGTCATCCACCAAAGAACTTTAGAGACAAACTGTGATCATCTTATCAATCATTGAAGTAGTTTATGTGTTGAAATTTATATCATCTAGGAAAAAATAAGATCCAAAAATTTCCCTTTACTTGCATGTCTTTTTTATTTTCTTTTCCGCTTCATAAAGGATCATATTGTGGTATTTGTAGGTTCTCCACCAACATGAATTTCCCTTAGTTAATAATTTTGCCATCATGGAAGTTTCTTGAGGTTCTTGTTCTCACCTTGAGGTAGCTTCTAAGCCAGAAATTCCTTACAGTACATCAAGGATTCCATTGATACATTTTGAAACACAATCAACAAGACCAGGCAATAAACTTTTATTATTAGATGTCTGCAAGAGAGACAAGAAAGTACTGGACATACCTAAGCTAACCATTCATCTCTCTGAATGTTTAAAACTGCATGAAACAACAAATTTATTTATTTAAATAAAAGAAAAAATATGATAAAAAAAATAAACCAAGAGTGATATGCTTACTGAAAAGCAATTAGGTTGTATAAGTATAGGAATCTTTTATATATTTTAAGCTACTCTGCCTTCAAGTTCTTGGTGATGGAAACTCTTCAAGGAATCAACCATGAAATTTCAAGAAGCTAATTTCTAAAAGTATCTTAAGAGTTCACAATCCAGAAGAATAATAATTGAAACAGGAGGTCACTTTATTATTTTCTTCCTGCATTCGCACGCATGACATGTAACCGAGTAGATATGAGGGCTGTACCATTCCGCATAGCATGCCAGTACATGACCCTTTTTTTGATAGGAAAATGGAGAAGTCAGGAACTTCCCCACTGCTTTTATTAGAGTCTCGGTAATTACAAGGAAATGTACAATACAAGAGCAGAGGAGTAGAAGAGGATGAAGGGAAAGAAAAAAGAGGGGAAGAAGGGTGCTCAACAGCCATCACAGCCTACACCATAAAGCAAATAAGAGATACTTCAGAGCATCTAAGATACTACTGGTTTGCTACTCCTCCCAAGAGTGGGGACAATGACTGGGATAGAAGTAGGTGACTCTGAGATGAGCCGGCAGATGAACAGAGACACGCGCATGCCTCAAAGGAGAGAAGGGCTTTGTGAAGAATCGATCTGAAAGAAGATCTTTTATTTAGAAAGATTCTTGAATTCCTTTCAACCTAGACTTGCTGGAAAATAGCACTACATAGCTGATCCCAAGCTTTTTTGAGATTGGCTCTAATATTCTTTTTCTTCCAAATCCGCCATAAGTCCTGGAAGCTAGCCGGTCATCTTATAAGATTTAGACAATCTTTAATTGGAAGCTGCCAGTACATGACCTATACACCCATACCACGATATTTTAAACTATGATGTTAACAAATTGTTTTATGAGGTTCCCATGCTGTTTTCTTGAAAACTAAAGTAGCAAAGAATTTTTTGACAAAATTCCCGATACAATACTTTCAGATGAAGTGTCTTAATGGATGTCAAAGTTTCCATGTTCTGCTAAAATTATTCGATGACTATGACCTCCAAGTCTTCTTCCAATTGCATGGACTTAGCTTTATGTAGCCTAGTCACCAGTTGTTCCTGGCAAGATATACCTAAAGGTCAACAATTTCCAAATAAGATTTCTAAACTCTGACATCATATTATTTTTGATGGGTGATCAACAGTGAGATTAATTGAGATATAGATCTATTTTGGATGATATGGAATTCTGAAAAAGGACATATGCATCAGAAATCCCGGACAAAATAAAATGACTGAGGAATTCTAAATAAGCCTATACAATAAACAAAAAAATTACCATACAAAGCATTGGTTCTATATTAGTGATTAAAAATCCAAAAAAAATGCTAGTTACAAATAGATTAAAGAAACCATAAGTGACAGATTTTCGTATTGATTGGTATCTCAGGATATATCAATCTACATCAGTTTAATAAGAGCCGACATTTTAATAACAGGATCAGTAAGTGCCTACCTCCAACAGAAATTGATAGATTTGGGGTTTTCATTGGCTCTCCCATGTTGTATCCACTACTAATATAATCGGCATGCCTTCTCTATCATTCCTCACATTATCCTTTCTAGAATTAGTTTAAAAACTCATCGAGTCAACTCAAAAATTGGCTGAGAACTTGGACTCGTAAGTTTTTAAGCGAACTCAATAGGAGATTCAGCTTGTATGAAACTTATTTCAGATCAGTATCGACTCACCTAACTTGCCAAGCTATTCAAAACTCAGTCCAAGTTGTTTGACTCAATTGAGTCTCTAATACTAACTATGGTCCGCTTCAATATGGTTTTTCAGGTTTTCACACAAAGCATATCATTAGAGGGCATCTTTTAGTATATTTAGTGTCTCAACCACCCACACAACACTATCGTTCCTCATTCCTATCATCATTTGAGAGAGTTCTGCAGGCCGCCCCTTCCTAGCACTCCACACTAACATGTAAATAATAGTTGATATCTTGTCAAACAGCCATTGGCATCTGTTAATTTTTATTTTGATTATCAAATTAATATATTAATGATATGCTACCAATAAATTATAGATCTAGGGATCTACGTATACATGCATATAAATATCTCTACTTTTTTTATGTTCCTAACAATCAGTATTCAATAACAAATATGATTTTATATAATTGATTCTTAATGTTAAGGACTAAGCCTTCCAATTGACTTGACTTGACTATATCAACTCATTTTATAAATTTCTTAATTGTGGGGTTCTAATTTGACCATTCCACAAGGTAGTATGGAAAGCAGCTATTCCATTAAAAGGTAAAGTCTTTCCATGGCTAGTGCTAAGGAACCGATTATATATCAGGGGCATTTTGATAAAGAAGCATTGGCCCTTGAGCAATAGTTGCTCACTATGTGGAGCAGCTATCAAAATTATAAATCATTTATTTTTGAGGTACCTTTTTTCAAAGAATATTTAGCGTCTCTTCAAAACTTACCTAAATCTTAGGAGATGACCGAGTAACTTTCAGGATATGTGGCAGTCTTAAAGGAAAAAAAATATCCCAGCCAATCTTAGGGAAGTTTGGGATCAATTAATTGGAGCGATATCTTGACACATTTAGATTAAAAGAAACTCAAGAATCTTTCTAAAAAAAAATCTTCCAGCAATACTGTCATTCATAAAGCACTCCATTCCTTCTAGTCGTAGGCCCACCTTGCTTATTAAGAGCTACATCTCAGAGTCACCAATTGCTTTTTCAGATCCTGTCTCTAATCCTAGGAGGAGAATCAAGAGATTAGAATTTTTCCGGCATTAGCAACCACTCCATAGTGCAATTTCGAGATAGCAGCTGAGACTCAACTTTTCTCATTGACTCTTCCCCTTGTATATTCTTCTCCTCTCTCTCCTCTTTGATACCCTTCTGATACTCTCCTTTCTTTTCTTATTCACCCCTATATCACTATATATTCTATCTTCCAACAAATAAATTAATAAGAAAGTTTTCGACTTCTCCATTTTCTTGTTCAAAAAAAAGACTTGGCTAACTTTTGAATTAAGTCAAGTTTTTGGGTTTTAATCATCATATCATTCTCATTATTGCCACATCCATTTTATTTTCTCAAGTCTTCGCTATTGACAAAACACCTAAACAACACCCCTCCACTACATTTGTCTTGCTTTCAATTAATTAGATGCCTTTATCTGTCTCTATATTCTTTGGTGTGATGGATCTAAGATTAACAAATCAATGATATCATAGCATATAATGGCCAAAATCCTGGCTAGCCTTCATTCTTTTTTTCATTTCTTTTAATAGAAATGGCAACAAAGTGAGTTAAGACTGATTTTTGCCTACCTTATCCTCATCCCTAACTTTCCATACCCCACTCTGTCCCTGTCCCGGTGCCTCACTAGGGTAATAATTTTAGTCTCCATCTTTGACCCTACGGGGAACATGGATAGTAATGGTAATTTTCTTTGAATCCGTGAGTATCTGTTCGCTTCTATTCATTTAGAGCAAATATCGAGATAAAAAAATAAGTACAAGAATGGGCAAAGGGATACGTAGCAATACCTATCACGGGTACGAGATGGGCATGGACCTAAAGATTTTTAAACTTTAAATTTTATTGGGACTAATAGTTAGGGACTAATCAAACTTATTTAATGCAAGAAAAAATATTTTAAAAGAATAGGTGGCGGATACATAGTAGGTATAGGTAATGCGTGATAGGATAGGTATGGATATTACATAATCTTTAAGGGTATAGTTGTAGCGAATATAGGATGAGTATAAATATAAATTTTTCTAACAGAATTGAGGTATCTTCTCCATCCTCACTCTGCCTCATTGCCATCCCTAAACAGAGGATCCCGACCCCATCTTATTGCTCCATCCTTATCCTTTTTTTTTATTATTATTAAAATATACACTTTAAAAGTATTTAAAAAACTTAAGGTTGTTGTAGTTTTTTAAATGTTTTTAAATATTTAAAAAATAAAGGATGTTCTAGTTTTTTTAAATATTTAAAAAATATAGATTCAAGATAGGTTCGAGGTTGGTTATATACAAGCCCCGCCCCGATCCTAACCTTAAGATTTTTTGTGAAACCATCTCGAATCCGGTTAAAGCTAGGAGACCCCGACCTTGATTGCAGCGGATTGGGGTGGATAAGTAAAAATTGCCATCCCTATATCTTACCATCAATAAATGTACAGTGCAAGCTATTTTAGTAAAATCCTCACACAAATCAAATTTACCAGCGCATAAACAGGGCTACAGAGTCCGCAAGGACTATACATGCATATCTCCATTGATTATCTAATTTTACGCTATGGTGAGATAATACGATATAAATTAGGAGATTAGCAGATAGAGATACAGAATAGCTGTGATAGCCACGCTAATTTGCTAAATAGCATCTAAGATTTTATATGATGACATAATACCAATACATAGAGATACCAATTGGCTGAAAGAAACAAACCGAGCAGGCACAACAGATATTCGTATTGGGAATGCTCTTTCTTGGTGAGCAGCAGCATCTAAAAACTCGTGCGCTTCCTTGCTGACATCAACTGGCTTCTCGACGATACTCGACAGAGGAGGGGAGAACGAGAAGGATCCGAATATAGCCCGGAGAACAAAAAGGACGGGATTTGGGGGGCCTAGTTTTCACGTCCCTTGACGGGCCAATCTTAAAGTTCCAGAAAAGTCTAGTAGATCGAAAGCTCGGAAACTACGATAACCCACCATCCTTCCATCCCAACTCGACCCAAAGATAGCCCAATTTATTTTGTTGCAGCCCAACCCAAGATGGCCATTTCTCCCCGCGCTCTCTCGCTCTCTCTGAGCACCGCCAATTGAATGCAGTGGTCCATTATATTGGCTAGACTCAATCCAAGCTACGTTCATATTGCAAATTCTTGGATTGGATGAGATCTGGGATTGGGATGGGTTTGATCGAGTTTTAAAGACTGGGTAGCTCGAATGTCAGGTTATGTATGTATTAATTTTCAACATACCTACGGCCCCTCTAACTTGCATGCCTTAACCATCCTGATTGGTGAGACCATTTTATACTGACAGCAATGGATCAATAGCTAGACTGCCCAGCTATTCCACATAATAATCGAGGAGGATTGAACTCTTCTTGGTTTTCATGATTCGGAACTGGATTGTAACCTTCCAAGGATTGCAAGATCAGAATCGGAACCCAAATTAGGAACTTCAGCAAGTTGGTTTACACCTAGCATCGTCAAATGAAAGCAGCAGTGCAACCATCTTATATTTGAAGGTCCTCCAGGGGTTGGGAAGAAGACTAAAGTCTTGGCATTTTTAAGAGATGCCTTTGGGCCTGAGAAGTTGAAGGTTCTTATTAATTGCTCATGTAAGGAGGTTTCATTGTGCTGCCATAGTTCTTCATGGCATTTTGCAATTCTGTTCTTCAGACAGAACGAGCTCAAGAAAATTAAAGCTGAAGACATTCGCACTCCTTTTCATGGTTAGAGCTCGTTCATCAATGGTAAGAAGATGTTTTTGAACGCATCGGCTCAAATCTTCATTGTTCACAATTTTAGAGAGGGGGGGGGGGGGGGAGTGTCATAGACTAAAAAACTTTGAGAAATGAAGTCTTTCACTTAGATAGCCAACTGGTGATCTATACTTCAGGGAGAATTAGTCTCCAGCATTAACGTAAATGTGGGGATATGTATCTTTTTAACATGTTGAGGTAAATTTGTCCATGGGTATGAGAAGCATATCATAGCATCTTTTATATAGTACACCAAGAAAAAAAAGTGTTATGTGTTTATAATTCAAGTTCACTTGCTATCAATTAACTTTCACTCTACTTTTGAATCACGTGATTTCGGCACCATAAATCAGTAGTGAACTTGGGGTATTACAAATAGTATCAGAACACATCCGGATATACGAAAGTTGATGGACAAAAGAAAAGTACATTGTGATCATACTAATTGGATAGATACAAGCTATTTCTAATGTTGTTTTAACTTCCAATATATGGTAACCATGTGCATTCGGTGTGAAGTTTAGATCAATGGAATAAATGGTGAAACAATTTTCCTGAGGTTGACTGATATTTGGGTAAGGCTTGTGCGCAGAAGTCTCTTATCTTTTCGGTTTTTTTTTTTTTTTTTCTTTTTTTTTTTCCCAGCAATCATGCTCCATGAGGCTAACAAGCTGTCAACTGATGCTCAATATTATCTACGTTGGCTCATCAAGTATTACCGTGGTTGTAGCAAGATCGTCTTCTCTGCTCCGTTGCCTCAAAACTTCAAATTATCAGGCATATTTGTGGCATTGTAAAACTTCAGCCACCTTCAGATAGCGAGACGATCTACTGTATCTATTTTCCTATAGTGCCAGACAAGTTATGTTCGTGAGCTTTGGGCTTAGGGATTTGAGTTCGGTATAGTTTACTGAAGCTTGTCTTCAGATTGAAGTTTCAGAGTCCATTGCCAAGGAACAATGCATAGATTTGCCCCATGACCTGGTGAAGAGTACTGCCAAGAATGCAGAGCATAACCCTTGACAGGCAATTCATGCTTTGAGGCCTTCTGGAATAAGTAGATGGATCATTTTGTAAACTCATCTGCCATTTATCTGTTTGAGATAAATTGAAAATATCTTCTTCTGAAACAGATGTGAGTAATTCTTCGCTGCTAAGCTTCCAATTACTATATCGCAGCATTAGAAAGTTCATGAATATAAATAGATTTGGTAGTAGATGAGTTAAACATGACCAGCAGTTTGATTTCAAATTTGTGCTGTTATCAAGTAGCTGAATCTCATGAATTTTAGGACCAATTTTTTTTTTTAACAGTGCATCAGCATAATTTGGAGAAAATCATAAAAGTACTCCTTTTTTTTATTCTTTTACAGAATAAAAGAGAAATATTGAACAGGTTCAAATTGTTTTAATTATTTTTAACCTTTGATAGCAGGAAGGGAAGGGGGGAGAAGGGAGTGAGAAAACTTGATACCTACTTTAGCATTCCTCACTTTCTCCTTCACTCCAAAGGCTTCATGTTGAAAGGTTAAATTAGTAGTGATGCCAATTTTCAAGGAAAAATTTTTGTCCATCAACCAAATTAAAATACAAAGCTTCATGCAATAGGATGCTCCATTCATTTTAACCAAAACATGTATGAAGTTCGAATATTTGTTGGACTTCTGTTTGGTTGCAGGGATGCTTAGCACTATAGCCCTTCATGAAGTAGCATGCTGTCATCTCTGATAAAATGGCTTTCAAGTACCCTTTTTTTTATTAAATGAAAATCAGCCTGCTTTCCATTACTTTACTTTCATTTAACATTCCAATTTGATGCATAGAAACAAAAATCATACATCTGATAAAAGACTAACCGTTTTATTTCTTTCCTCCTCTCAAAATTTTCAGTTGGGTTTGAAGTCTGATATGCCTTAAACAGTATGCACTAGCAAGATAGCATTCTTCTTCTCGCTTATTATCTTTTATTCTTCTTTGATCATCTCGCAAACTGTTGTTCTTGCTTAATTATATTTTTCTCTGCTTCGATCATCTCTTATGCACACATCTGTTTGTATCCCATCTACCAACCTGGTCAGTTTTTATTCGACTTTTCTGGCTTTGTTCTGCCTACAATTTTGTATGCCGGTTTGCTTCTTCAACAACTCAGGTAATATGATACAAGTTATATTTATGCACCATGGGATCTTTCAATGAAAACCTTGGTTTCTTTGGCCATCATAGTAGCATATCTAGTACTGAAAACTTTAAGAGTAAATTTCTAATGTGATTCGAGGTTTTCATCTGTTATATTGCAACATGAAGTTAACTTGTCATCTGAACTTTGGCACGGTTTGGTTGAACTACAGCAAATCTTAACTGGATGGGAAGAAGATATTGCTAAGATAGCCAAAAATATTGTGGAAGTGCAAAGTCCAAACTCCAAATCAGCAAGCACTGTTCTTTTATTTTATGCATTGATCAATATTTCCTTGCTCCATTGCTCCTGAAATCATCAATAGCTATAATAAGGGGCATAGCCAAGGCCTTGGAACAAGAAAAGGATATCGATGGAGCTCAAGAATCTAATTGAGCATGATGTATCACCAGATTTGATTTTCACTGCAAGTATTCTGTGCTCTGAATCCTGCATACTACTCCAGCTATGGATGATAGTGATTCAGTAGTTCCTGGTATTTTTTTTTTTAACAAAAAAACACAAACTCTAATAATTGAATCGAAGAATTTGGATGACCAGTTTCAAGCCAAAAATTGGTGATTTGTATCAGGAATATAATACTGTGACACTATAACTCAAATTTCTCAACCATGATGATTATTTTATCATTTTGTCTTGTAGATTAGTTTAATAACAAACAATCTATTGCTGCAAATCAGCAGGACAACGAGCATATCGTGAAGAGGTGTCTCGCAAAAAGTTCAAATGACCCAAAGTAGAATGTTGACCATTTCTTGAGGATTGAAGTTAGATAAGTTGAGAGGCTTAGTTCATCAGTCTCGCCTCATTTGCCCCCATTATGTACTCTTGTGGACGTTTACAAATGGATTAAATGTGCTTTTTTTAACAGGAATTACTGCAAAGATCATGAGCTTCCACCCAGTGGAGGGCTAAATACAGGCTGAAGCATGTAAAATGTGCTAGATCATGCAATTCCAGTCTTGATATATTACCTCTGTTGGGCTTTTATGGGACTCGTCTCAAACTCAATTTATCATAAATCTAGATGGTCGGTGCTGACTTCTATAACCGTTGGAGCCTCTATTAATCCAATTGTCATAATCAAGTCATTTTTGTTTTCTGCGATATAGTGTCAAATTTTTTTTTTTTTTTTTTTTAAAAAAAAACGTCAGAATTCTTCTTTGGACATCAACCGTTTTTTCCTCCTGGTAAAATTCCTTGGTCAAGCTTGGACTGTGTGTTAATGGTGTTGGCTTTAAAATCCCCAGTCACAGTCCAGCCCCAGTTCCCAGACATGACTTGAGCTCCTTGCAGCAAACGACAATGATATAAGATTTTGCCTCTTAATGTCCATGGATGTCCTCTCTTGACAATGAAGCCACATCTCTGGTTAAATTGATGATAATTGACAATCACCTTGTGGGCCATCTACTTCAGATAAGGTCAACGGAAAAGAAAAATAAAAAATAAAAAATAAATAAATAGATAACCCCAGAACTAAAACAGGGAGGAAGAAGAAAACAGCACATCAGTAGCTTCACAAGACTTCTCGATTATATTTACACAGCTCAATCGGAAAGAAAAAGCTAACGAAGCATTGGAATTGTGGCGAGGCTTTTGGTGCCCCTCAGCAGATCTAAGCCCTAACTTCATAGTCTGATGCTACGAGATGGCTAATTGTTTCGGAGGGAAGAAGGTGAATGAATAATGAAAAAAAATTTTAAAAATAAAAATAAAAATGGGCACGAACCGCTGGGAGTTGGGACCGCCCTTCCCGCGAAGCCATCGCCAGCTTTTCGCGCGCGAATAATAACGGCAGGTCCGCTCCTCTGCGGCTCTCTGTCAGCCTTTATCGTGTTCCTATCGTTCCCCTTCTCCCCGCTCCGCGCTATCCATGGTGCTCGAGAGGCTCCTGGAGCGCGATTTCCGTATCCGACCCGACTGCCCCTCCCCGTCCTCTTCCACCACGTCGATCGCATGGCCGTCCCCTCCGCCGCCGCCTACGACCTCCCTCACCGCCAGGACCGCAGCCTCGTCGGGCGGCGTCTCGAGATCGGAGCGGCAGACGGGGCAGGTGGTGTGGGAGGCGAGCCAGGAGTCGATGCAGGTCGGATGAAAGGCGTGGCAGCAGACGGTCAGCAGCCGGATGACGTCCCCCCCGGCGAACTCCGCCAGGCACACCGCGCATTCCGGCCCGCACTTCCCCTCCTGCACCCCCCTCACAGCCGAGTACGGCAGCGTCGGGAATGACGCGATGATCGCCGGGTTCAGCCCCCCCGCCGGTTCACCCCGGGCCTCCCCGCCGCCAGCCGGCC
The DNA here is from genome assembly GCA_017589505.3 of Metroxylon sagu. Taxonomy (NCBI): domain Eukaryota; kingdom Viridiplantae; phylum Streptophyta; class Magnoliopsida; order Arecales; family Arecaceae; genus Metroxylon; species Metroxylon sagu. Next base: position 1,325,365 of record JACVBY030000582.1, on the reverse strand, counting down.
GTCCGCCCCCATCGCTGCCACCGTCGGCTCCCCCGCTGCGGGCGAGCCAGGCGGAGGCGTAGTGGAGGAGGTCGCTGAAGAGGAAGATGGAGAGGAAGCAGAGGAGGATGAAGAAGAGGATGAAAACGGGGAGGAGCATAGGGACGGAGCGCGACGACGGTCCGCCGTTGAAGGACTCCACCGGAGGTTGGTCGGTGGGCAGTGGCTCCATTGCCGGATTCTTCGGATTCCGGCCGGCCGGGAGTCGCTTCGCATATGGATTTCGATGGGTATGCAGCGCGAAAACACTCCGACTTCGGTTGGTTGGGTGTCCTCCCCTTGCCCGGGGGCCTGGGGGAAGGGTTGGGGCCGGTTCAGTCGTTCACGTGGTACGGGCCCGGAGACTGATGACGTGGCATATCTTGCGGCCGGGAAGGCAGGCTTTGACGCGGGCAGTTGGCGCACGGTAGTGGTCGGGACGGTTGGGAGTACTTGGAGCTTGATCAGCTAGTCTTGCGCGCACTTTGCGCAGCTTTTCCAACGAAAATATGTTTTGACACGTGTAACATAGAGCAACCATAGTAATGCAGCGGCCAACCACCGCCACTCGTATGTTCAGTATGTTGCATATGCGTGGCCCATCATCATCATCATCATCATCATCATCATCATCATCATCATGTCCCCTAGCGAGATCTAACTGCTGATTGATTTGCCCCATGGTAAATACCACTAACTTTCAAGAGGTGAGCTCTTTCCTCTTAACATCAATAGGTAAAGGTGGCGTTATTCTCCAGCGCCTGTTATAGTGAAATCTTTTACAATTCATGTATGATTAAATCCTCGTGTGTATATACCGCCATCGTCATACTTTTTCAAGCAACTCTTAGCTCAATTTTGAGTGCTGAGGAGGAGTAGAAAGCTCTTGATCTCGGTGCTCTCTTACGATAAACTTTGCATATCTTTCTTTCAAAATATATTAAAATTAATTTTTATGATACCACAAGAAGAGAATACTCTAAAAACAATAATGGAAGAAGATGTGTTAGAGCTCACTAAGCTACCGGAATCTTAGGGTTACGAGATGTCACTCATTAAATCATGCTTTGTTGCCTTATATAGAATTCAAATACCTTGGTCATAATCCTTTGAAAGATCCAAGAAAGGTATTGATTTTCATTCTTGAAAACCTTTTCATTTCTAACCTTCTGCCGTAGCTATCTTATGTAACACTTGAAGCTTTCTTTTTCCCATGCCTTAGTGTATGGAGGAGAGAAAAAGTTTATAAAGCCTTTTAAAGAATCAAAGGTGTCTCTACATATGAATTATTTGCCTTCCTCAAATTTTATATTGCTTTTGCCGTTTTACAACCAATAAGGGTGTAGCTTAAGTCTTCTAGAAAATCTAGATAAAAATCACTTAAGGAGAAGCAACTAGGTATAATTTTCTTGTCAACTAATACCATCTTGTATGGGAGTTATCCCCAAGCCACTTTCCATCAAAATAATTTGATTAAGCGTGGCAGCACCAAATCCCAAAACCATTGGAATTGTTGATGACTATGCGTTTTTTTGTTGTTAAAGAATAAACTTATTCACCTCTTTCTTTCCAAACAAATAACAAAGTATTATCTTCATTATCACAAGATATTTCTTAATGAATAATTTTTCTTGTTTAGGTCTACAATTGATGCAATCTACTGTTATGCAACTTTGGATTCAACTTAACCTCTGCTCCATTCAGCTTAACAATTCAATGCAAAATAAGTTAAAATCAAATATTTTAGAAGCAAGTCAAGCTTGAATACAAATCAATTACAAAAATAAGACGGAAGCTTGGCTTTGATCGATAATTACTTGACATAAAGCTCGTACATGGATAAAACTTAGATGATATATCACAAATCTTTATTTTTAAGTCAAACAATATTTAATTCATGAGCAAATTTAAAAGATTTAAAAGAATGTGATGTTCTTTTTAATTTAATATGGATTTAAGATATTAGAGATCAAATTATTTTTAAAACAGGACAAAAGGGATATTTTGCGAATAAAAATTTAAATTTCATATAGAATCAAGGGGTTTTATCTAATATAGTTTTCTATGGGCATGCATGAACTTGACATGAAATTAGGATTCAGCTAAAACTGAAAATGGAATCAAATAGATCTAAATACATATAAAGTTCACCAGATTTGAAATCAGAATTGAATTTCAAAAAATATTTTGGATTTGAATCTTGATATTTGATTAAAAAAATGCATCCAAATAATACTGAAATCTATAATCAAAGTTATTGTTATTAGGTTAAGAATCAATATAGTTTTATGATGGTTATTTACCGTACTTATTTAAAACATATTCACACATCATTAAATAAAGTCATTTAGAGTTATGCTGTGACATGTGATATTTTAAGAATAAATCATTCATAAAAATGAATTATTTTATTTTAGAAAAATATAAATGGATTTATCTCTTTTTATTGTTTATAATATCTTCAAAATTTTATTATTTAATAATTTAAAAGATATCAATAAAATCAACATATTTATACATTTATATATAATTTGCTGGTAAGGCCTCTAAAAATGGATTATTCATGATTAATTATTTTTTCTGTAATTAAAAAGTAATATTGATATTAACATAAAAAATATAAATATTTTTTATATTATTTAATTTATTTAAATATTTTAAAATAAATTATATTGGATGAGTGGCTAGGATTCTTGGCTAGGTGATTATATTATTTATCTTATTTTATCATTAATTTTCTTTTGAAATTTAATTTATATTTAAATAATATATGACTTTTATTAGTATGGATATAACTGAATTTCTATTCATAGCCATAATCATTTAGAGCATGGATGGATGTGCTTGATATTTTTATCTATGTTGATATTTGCTGAAACATTATTTATTAAAAAAATATGGACATAAAAATACTTATAGGAGTACCAATCTATAAGGGATCCGTTTTTGGGAAATATACATAAAAATACTTGATAGGAGTATCGGATCCATATGGGATCCGTTTTCGGGAAATATACATAAAAATACTTATAGGAGTATCGGATCTATAAGGGATCCGTTTTCGGGGGAAATATACGGGAGGTGCATCCATCAAAGCCGGCTAGGTCCGATATCAAATGGGGTCGCATACGTAAGTCAAGCAAGGCATCCGACGCTATCTCTATCGATTCTTTAACCCACAAACCCCAACCATTTTGGATCGAACAGGCTTCCGGATCGGAAATTCGATTAGGGTTTCCATCGTCAGATCCGATTCTTAACAAGATCGGGTTCCATTCGAAGGTGCCCCGCATTCCCATCTCAGGTCCTCTCCCAAATTAAAAGAATTCATTGATCTCGAACTCCACCACCCCCTTCGGTGGCACGGTTTGAACCCCAATTAGGCAAGAATTCCAGGGGAATCCTGCTGACCCTGTTGCTTTCTTGTTGTTTTACGGTTGAAGATTTTCAGTCATTTTAGTTGATTGGATTTCGTCGCTTACCAACGCATTCCCCATTTGTTGCAGGAGCTTGTGACCGAGTTTCAGGGCACAATCAAAGAAGGTAATTGAGGAATATTATTAACCTGCCCGTGCTGAATTTTCCCGTTCTTTTACATAATAAGGTTAATTTTTTTCTCTTAGAATTCTTGGAGCAGAGAATACATTGTTCTGGAATTACTTGCCGATAGAGATCACTTGTCATCAGCATAGGACTGGATATATATGTTTATAGAAACTTGCGTATCAAGTTAATAGCATGAAATAATGCCTTTGGATGAATCTTCACGAGATGGCATTTCATATTACAAATTTACATTCATGCTTCTGCTGTAAGACAGATTTGTACCAAGGAATGAAGTATGAAAGAACTCGGTGCATCCTCTTTGCAAAACTATGCTACATGATAACTTACAAGCTTTGCAGCAGGAATCTTCTGTTTACGTTTGGCACATCCGCTCCTGAATCTTCTCATAAACTTAGTTCCCATCTACCTTTTTGAGTATTTTCTTATTAATTATTTTTATAGTAGACCTGCTTCCCAGTGCTCGCACCCAACCAGCTTCTGGTAACTAAAAGCAGACAAGTTATCAAGGAGCTTTTATGAATTCAAGCTTTCTTCATTCACTTCTTTTATCTTCCATTTATGGTTTTTTTTGGGGTCTTCCACTCCTCTTTAAAACCTCAGCTGCAGATTAGGTCCTTGACCTTGCCACAATGGACTTTTTGGTCATCATTGTGCACAACCATGCCATTTGAACTTGGTCTCTATTGCTCTATCATTTATTTTAGCAACTCACTTTTCCTTGTTGTAGCACATATCCTCCTTAATATACTTCTGGCAAGTGATTAGGTGTGCCATTGAATACTCTGCTAATTAATCAGGCATGCTAGTATATGTTGTTGCGCAATGGCCTTATAGAGAGCCAATTGCTTACCTGCTTTACCATGACAATAATGTGTCAGCGAACTGTTTTGTTAATCATTATAACTATTGTAAATTATGGATGGATTATGCAAGAAATTCAAGATACTCATCTCTCTTAAGGAGAGCATAAAAATGGGGCAAACAGTTTCCATGAATAGTTTTTTGTTTGCACCAAAGTCTTAATGTTGCATTCTTTTAGTTATCTATAATTCTTCATTTAGTGGAACTTGATAATGGACCATGGCCTATATGAACTCATGGCCTTCAATTGATCTGTCAGGCGGCAGAATCAAAAGAGAGAATTGTTGCACATTTGGCTAACTTATATACAATCCTTACAATTATAAATTTCTGCACCAGGTACTGCACTGAAATATATGCCAACCTGAATATGGAACCTGTTTGTTGCTATGCTGAAAGAATATGTTATCCAGCTTAATGTTTTGGAGTTAGTCCTAGACTGTATAATGGAGCCAAATGGAAAAGCTGTTGAATTTGGGGTTGACGGTGTCTATAACTCATGTGTTGGTGAGCAATTTGAATTCAAAAACCAGTCAGTTTGTTGCAGAGAATTACCTTTGTTTCTGATGTGAAATGTGAAATAACAACCGGTGGTTTCTTTTTGTTTCATTATAGATATATGCACATGCATTCAGGCAATATTGTTTCTGTACAAATGTCTGATTACATGAGGTGTGGTTCTATGATTTTTATAAAAAAAAATCATTGTCTGCATGTTTTATTCATTAAGACATGCTTGCAAAATAACTTGAATTATTTGTTGTGTTGCAGATCCAGCAAATGCTGCATTGGTGTGGTGGAATCCCTTTGATCTTACAGTGCTTATCTAGCCCAGATAGAAACATTCCAAGTTTATTGACTTGGTAACATTTGCATAGAGATGACTAGATTTCACTTGTCCTCGCAATGAAAAGACATAAGGAGCAAGAGTAAAACCAGATACCAGATAGCTAACCCATGTAGCCATCGGAGGCTGGCACCTTGCTTTTGCTTTTGTGGAAGCTACGTGCTTAACTTATCTTGTTGTTTGGAGAAGGTTGCTTTGATACCTGAATTCTAATTTTTCTGAAGTACTTTTTTTTTTTCAGCCATATGTTTGGAGAATTTTCTTGTCTTCTAATTTTCCCTTGAATGTAAATTACAGGTGAGTTATGCTCTTGGAGTTATATACCATCTCTGAAATCCTTCTATTAAAAAAGAAATCTTGAAATCAGAAGCTTTTGAAGTAATAAGAAATTATGCCGCAGCTGAACGTGTTAGTGTGTGTGGCTTTCAGCAATCAGGCCAATTAATTTTTGGACAAGCATGTAAACCATAAAGTTGATAAATGCTTATAGTAAGGCTGGTCTAATCCATTCGTTCTGATATCTAACACATGGCATCTTGACCATTGTATCGCACGCACACCCTGGTCTCCCTTTCTCCACAGCAATTAAGTCTGGTTTGGAAGGCTTTTTTTTTTTTTTTGCTGGCATATTTAGAAAAAAAGACGGTTAAGATTATTCTCCTTTAAATCATCCTTTCATCTCTTAATTTTTGGGTTGTTTGGCTGCTGAAAGAGCGGAAAAAAGCCTATGATACTCTAAAAAAAATATTCTGTATCCTCTTTAAATCCTCCTGGTAATTCCCTCCCCCCCCCCCCCCCCCCCCCCCTTTCCTTGTAATTTATTTCTTTTAATAAAAGATTAAAAAAAAAAAAAAAGGCGAGACCATGCTAGGTACCGTTATAGCACCCATTTGGTGGTTGGCTGACATTAGGGCGGTCGGCGGCCATGACTTTCGCTTCTTCTTATCTCCTGCCCTCTGCTCGCGCCGCCTGCTTCCCCCCTCTCTCCGACCGTCTCCTTCACCCGAAACTCCCCCTTCTCGACTGCTCTCCCCTCATAAGGCTCCGCCGGAGCGGCCTCCCCGGCTGGTGGAGCGATAGGTTCGGCCTGGGAGTGCGGAGGGGGAGGAATTCTAGTTTTTTGGATGCCGGAAGGGATGGCCTGTCTTGGGTCTTTTGTCGGCTTGGAGGCGGCGAGGCGGAGAAGGATCCGGGTAGCGAGAGCGAGGGAGAAGACGAGCAAATTGGAGTGAAATACGAGGAAGAGATGATGCCTTCCATTGCACCCGAGAGATGGGATGTATTGGGCCTTGGGCAGGCCATGGTGATGGCTTCCCCAACTCTTTCCTTCCTATGGTTTTTCAATTTGTATTTATCTTTTGCACATCTTTTGGTTTTGGTTTTGGTTTTGGTTTTGGTTTTGATTGTGGTATGCTATAGAGCGAATGCTATAATGGAAAATATCCACTTGTTATATTTCCAGAGAACTGAAGAGGGAACTTCCGATACCCCGAGTCTATTTGTGAATCCTGGAATTTTCTTTCTTTCTTTTTAATCATGAAACTTGCTAATCTTTTACACATCTTTTGGTTTTGTTTATGAGAAAGACTGGATTTTTACTGAAATTCATTTGCCACTGTAAGGTTTTGATTTCAATTCTGATGAAAAGGTGTTCAGTTGTTCATAAACATCCTACTTCTCGCTAGCTTGGATTGATAAATTTTTTGTTCTTTTGTTCGCCTGATGTCTCAAATATAATTTATTAATGCTGAAATTTTCTCTCTCTCTTTCTTTCTTTTCTGGACTGCTTACATCTTTTGCATTTAACTATGCTAGGTGGATTTTTCTGGCATGGTTGATGATGAGTTCCTACAGCGGTTGGGGATAGAGAAAGGCGCGAGGAAAGTTGTTAATCACGAAGAGAGGGGTGAGGTGTTGCGGGCTATGGATGGCTGCAGCTATAAGGCTGCTGCTGGAGGTTCTCTCTCAAATACATTGGTGGCTTTGGGGAGACTTGGCAGATGGCCTATCGGTGGCCCTGTCTTAAATGTTGCTATGGCTGGCAGCGTGGGTAGCGATCCACTGGGTGGTTTTTACAGGTAATGCAAAGACCACACTATGGTATTTGTCAAGGTATACAAGATATTGACTATGATTTTTGCTCAATATCGAGAGATTGACATTGTTTACGTCAGATTTTGCGGTTGTGAAGAATAATCGGCTGTATTGTGTGTCTGTGATTTCTGATTTTCTGAATTTTGGTTTCACAAGATTTCTATCCAACATGTTATATTCTCTTGAAGAGAAGTTATTGTTTGAATTTATGGATTTGTTTGGTTGAAGATTTAGTTTTGTAAATCTCAAACAAAAGATTAATATTACCTTTCATCCCATCCCATCAAAAGACTGCATGAGGAACTATTTTCATGCATGGACTTGGGGTTGCTTAGATTCCTGGTTATAACTGTGGCTTGCTTTTAATAAGATTTGTATGTAATGTCCTTTTTTCTAAAAGGAAAGTAGTTCTTTAAAATCATTTGTATCTGAATTATCTGTTTCGTTTATTAAATACTGAATGGGATTACCTATACTTGAAATCCATGAGACCATAATTGCCACCATAAGCGTAAATGACAGTTAAAAGTACCGAGCCTGATTTCAAATCAAATCATCCTTTGTTATTCATCCTTCTTTACATCAGGATAGATGACTACTGAAAGTAATTCCTACATTCTCTTCGCCAGCCTGACCCTTTTACTGGTGGTTTGGTAAAGGATGTCGGAAGAGTAATCGATTATTTGCATCTTCACATGTATCTACTGTAGTTCATGGGATATACAAATTAATTCAATGTTGTATTCAGGGCAAAATTGCATCGGGCAAATGTTAATTTTCTTTCTAGACCCATCAAGGATGGAACAACTGGGACCGTGATTGTTCTCACTACTCCAGATGCCCAACGCACTATGCTTGCATATCAGGTAAAGTCCTTTCTGGTTTTTATATCATAAGTGATAATAACTTTAGTCTTTAGTTTTTCCTTTACCTTTTGTCTTTCAGTAATTACTACTCCAGCATCATGGTGAGATGAAGTCTTATGTAGATCATGCAGGGTTAATAATTATGAATTGAAGCCCTATCACATCGGACTCTATTATATAGATTTCTTTCTTTTGTAATGTGAACACATTCCAACTTATAATTTAACCATCAGAATTGTGGAATTTTGTTTAAATGGTAGCAATGCCACTATGTTGTCATCCTTCGCTATGAATCTCTGTCTCCCTTTCCAAAGTACCCATGTGATATCAGAGAAATAGTTGTAATGGAATAAGGATAATCTCTTGAGGTTGATGGTGTTTCTTTACTAGTTGGCATATCCATATCTATCAATCTGTTGAACATGGTAACAGAGAATGATACACTCATTTATTATGATACAGAAAAATAAATTATCTAGTCCATATTCCTTTTTGAGTCTTGATTACAAGACTTTATTGCTTGTCTTGAATTTCTTTATCTATTGTGTATATGTGTTTTTCTAGATGCTGTATGCTAGGTTAGGAACTAGTGTGTTTATAGGCATATCTTGTCAGCTGGTAGTGGCAGTGTGCCAATAATGCAAGTATATTTTGGTAAGCAAACATGGGACACATGAAATGCTACTTGGTCACTCTTGTGGCCACATTAACTTTTTATCATTTAGAGGATAACCTCTTAAAAAGATCATAAAGGAAGCATGCGAAAAAAGGAAGATGGAATATATACAGATGCAGGAGTGGTTTTTGGATGGAATATATACAAATGAAAAAGCAAAACATTAAATGTTTTTTTTTTAAATTCATGTTTGTTTGAGCCAATAAAATTTTCAGAGAAATTTGTTACCTAATCTTCTAATGTTAGTTGTTAATATATTGCCTAACCTAAAAAATATGATCCATAACTCACATAATACCTGATCCTATTTGAATGAAGGAAGGTAAGATTTTAGTATTTTCTTCAACATGAGCTTAAACTTTATGATTAAACTATGCATTAAGAGTAGCTTGAATAAACTAAAAAAGGAGCAGACCGTCCATCCCATCAATAATAATAGTGTTGAAACCAACATACATGGCAACCAACCAGTCCTGGGTGCATGCAATACTTGATAATGAACATAATGATAATTACAGATTGATAATCTCTTAATCAACTTTCAATAGTCTATTGAGATCCGCTCTGTAACATATACTCAATACATCAATTGCATTATGATACAGTGTAATAATAACAACCACTACTGTGGTTAAATTAGAAATACCTATGATCATGACTTCTAACTAACTTACGCATTGAAAATTGTTGTGGCTGTTTCTAGATAGAAATGCAAGTTGTTAAGATTTGTCATCACCATAAGAGTGCAATGCAACAAAAATGATAATGAATATGCTTAATCTTAGAAATGAACTAATATCCAGCTCTATAACATTTTTGGCTAACTATAGCTGGCTATCTGCAATACATAAGGAAGTTTTTGTTAATTATTGCTGTTATTATCGATCGATCAGTTGGCCTTAATTTTTATTATTGATTGGTTGGTCTTAGTTCCTTTTATGTTTATAAGGTTCTCCTTAAGTGTTTGTTGCATGTCAATTGGTAGTAGCCTTGACATGATTTATCTGATTCTTAGATCATCGATACTACTTTTATCTTGCTGTTTTCTCAGGGCACTTCATCAACTGTTGACTATGATCCACACTTAGCTGACATGATCTCAAAGACAAATATACTTGTCATAGAAGGTTATTTGTTCGAACTACCTCATACAATTGAAACTATCCTGAAAGCCTGTGATGATGCTCGCAGAAATGGTGTGCTTATTGCTGTTACTGCATCAGATGTGTCATGCATTGATAGATGTTATGATGATTTCTGGTAGGTGTTTAAACTTTAATTTCTTATGTTTGTCTCCTTCAAATTTTAAGTAGCAAATGCCATTCCTGCATTTCCTTGGCATCATTGTTTTGTTGCAAGATTGCTTGTTATACACCTGATCTGAAAGTAAAGCACTTGTCTGTTGTTTCTGTTCAGATATTTCATTCATGCCAGACATGTTCTCTGCAATTTGCTTCCTCGTTTTCTTTTGTAGAGGTTATACAGATATTTTAGCTATGAAATGAAACACCTGTTAGTGAGAATGTGGTTTGATATTCTCAAGTCAGATGTGTACTTAGAAGAAAAAGAACTTTGTAAAAATCAAAGCTTTCTCAGTTGTCTGACCCTATGTTCTAGCAACAATATACTATATAATATTAGATTTTCTCAAGATCCACGAAGCACGCTTGGTGCTTCCCATTATCAGCAATCTTGTCCCCATATTTCTAAACATGGGAAAAAAATAGACAAAGAAAAATCTTTTGTGTAACTTGTGCATATTGTGACAAACCCCTTCTTCCAGTCCAATCTCTCCCAGGAATCTCATTCTGTGAGACTTGTGAGGTAAGATTTTTCTAATTTAAGTTCCTCCTTTTGTTGGGAATAAAAAGGTTCCACTTTAAATAATGCACGAACCACTATCAACCAAATTATGGATCTTTTCATCTAAGCAGGATGTCTGCTATCTGTAACTTTCTATCAAGTAGAAATCATGAACAGTTAGGGTGCAAGGGTGGCCTAGGCTTCCACCATTGTAGGGTCTAGGGAGAGAGAGATGCATATAGCCTTCCTCCTATGTGGGAGAGGCTGTTTCTGTGATTTGAACTCACGACCTTCGGGTCAAGTAAGAGCAATGTTATTACTGTGCTATGGCTCACCCTCAGACAACTAGTATTATAAAGGATGTATAATTATTTGCTCTTGGTTCTGTTTTTATGCATGCGAACTGATTTCTGTAATGGTACCAGAGCTTCTGAGTTCTGACATCTGCAAAAGAAATATGATTGCCATCTAACTTATTAAGGTATTGAAATCATCTCCACAGGGAAGTTATAAAAAACTATGCAGACATTGTATTCGCCAACAGTAATGAAGGAAGAGCCTTTTGTGAATTATCCCAGAAGGATAGCCCCATTTCAGCTGCTAGGTACTTGAGCCATTTTGTGCCTCTTGTCTCTGTTACAGATGGGCCACGAGGTTCTTATGTAAGTGTAAAAGGTGAAGCAATATACATACCTCCATCTCCATGCATTCCTGTGGACACCTGTGGTGCTGGTGATGCATATGCTTCTGGTATATTATATGGTATACTTAGAGGGGCATCAGACTTGAAAGGCATAGGTATGCTGGCGTCTCAGGTGGCAGCTGTTGTGGTTGGACAGCAGGGTACTCGCCTACGAGTTCAAGATGCGTACAGACTAACAGAGTCATTTGCTTTCGATCTTGAGAGCTCAAGGGTTTGCACAGATGTTGGATCAGATCACATCTCCAGCTTTTGATATAAACTGTCAATTGACAGAAAATTTCTAGCCATTCAATTCTAACATTTGTATATTTATATAAATATAAATATATGATCATCTTTTGCTTTCTTTCCTCCATTTATCTTCCAAATCAAACTGTGAAGCAGGGCTTTTACATGCTAGTGTCTTCAATCCTATCACCTCTTGCAATCGGTCATAATAAACTTCTTGATAGATTTCTTTTTGTTAGCTAAGATTTATCTCCCTCTTGATATGTAGCTTGCTAATTCTCCAGGCAGAAAATGCAAGAGTTTGCTATTGTCTGAGTTAAGTTGTTTAGAGCCTGGTGCAGCGAATGTTTCTTTGCTCCCAAATATATTTGGACTAGGCAAATGAATTAATCAGAAAAAATGCTGTGCGAGGAGAGAACTTATCCTCCACCTCATTGTTGAATGCTGATGAATGCAAATTTTCAAGTAATTTGTTGTACTCTTTATGAGTCTTCCCACCCTGCAGGTCTGCAATCAAAATTTTCATATTAATTGGCCCTCTTAACCTCTATTCTGCTTTCTGATGTTGGTGCAACATGTGTTGTGAATTTGGCTGGATGTATTTTTTATTGTAATTTCCTTCAGTTTTGAGCTCTGGAGGCAATAAGCTCTCTAATATTTGTGGCTATTATTGAAGGTATTTAAAATTTTTGAAGCTTGTAACACTGATATTAGCTAAACAGAGTGTCAAACATTCCAGCTGTGCCAATACAGCCTGTGTAAGAATCGGTCGCCAGGCTATTATGTCATGCCGATCTGGCACAGCTTCTGTTGCGGGCCATGCCCCGCTGATTGACTTAGGCTCTAAGCTTATAGCTCAGCCAAGTTTATGGCATGCTGGCCTACATGTTGGCTCATTATTGATCCAAGTTTATCCTATTTTGTTGTCCTAATGCATAGGCTTAATAGGACTAGATACATTTTTTTTTTTTTAAAAAAAATTAAATTAATTTTATAAAAATTAAATTAAATAAATTATTATATAAACTAGAATACTTTTGTAACTAAACATTTATAAATGTTACAAGATGTAAAAATGTTAAAACATATAATAGATTGGACCGATCTGGTCACTTAACTTTTGATATAGTTTGCATCATACCATGCTGAGCCACGGATGGCTCAACCTATTTGGCATCTTTAAGATCAAATTGCATCAAGCTTTAATCACCACCATCTGAAAGTTCTACCTTGATTTCCCTTTTTCTTTTTCTTTTTTTTTTTCTTTAAAAAAAAAAAAATGAATGAGTCTTAACCGGAGACAATTACTGCAGGGAGTCTCGTTATTTTACTTGAGCGCTTAACACCCGAACCCCAGCACTTGAAACCGGCTCTCCTTCTTAAAAAGTAATGATAAATGTTCTCAGTTAAATCACTTGTGTCAAATCCTTGGAAGCAAAAAAAAACTATACTCGTTGAGGAGCAACCGCTTAGCCATACTAGCTTTGAAGAGAGAGAGAATCCGAGTACTGATTCAAAGAATTTTTTTTTTTTTTTTATATATATATTTTTTCTTTTTGCTGGAGAAGGCAAACGTCTGCTTATTTGCGAATCAAAATGTCAGGCCGATTTCAACGCTTGGGCACATCAATTTCAAAAAGATATTTAAAAGTGCTTGGGCAAAAAGCAACACCCAGACTTGATTACGCCACCAGTTGAGAGCACCAGGAAAAGCTAGGGAGGTGGTGGGGTCAGTAATAGACTTATTATTAGCACCAACCATACTACGAACACGTTTCCCATCTCTCCTTCACTGGGTGGGCCCTTATTCTTTTTGGGCTCTTATTTGGAGGCCTAATTGCCAATGTCTTATGCCACGTTTTTCTTCTCTCCAAGGAAAGGGTATTGGTGGGGCGCTGCCCTTTTCTAGGACCAGCACTTTTACGTCACCTTCATTAACCACGTGTTGGTTTACCGTTGCTCCAGGACTGTGTGAAGCTGTTTGGCTTACCTCCTCCAACTTTCCTTCTCAAGACTCGTTTGATTCACAAGGAGTAGCTTCTAGATAAGAATAAGGTGTTTAAATATTAAATTCTTATAAAATATTTAAATTATCATATTCGGTTAATCATAAAAAATAGATATTTTTTTAGAAAAGAATGAACCTGTCACATTTAGTTAAATTTTTTTTTTCAAAAAAATATTTATTCAAGTCCCTATTATCCTTGAGTAAATAAAAAAATATATAGAAAAATCTTCAAACCATCTTAAAAATAGAAAAAAAAAATAGTGAAATCATAATAAAATGCAATCATGAGATTTCTGTAATTTTTTAAAGAAACATGCCTCAAAAAATATAACAGCAAAAGAAATAAAGATCAAAAATTAAATTGACACAACAATAAGCATCAATACGTAGAAAAGATCTCAACAAATTCTTACCTTTATTTCAGTTGACACCCTGTGTATCTGAAGCGTTTCTTTTCTCTTTATTTCGCTCGTTGATTTAGAAAAAAAAAATATACGAAAAAAAATATTAGAAAGAAAAAAAAAAAGAAGCACGCTGCCATGAAAAAGTAAATTTTTAAAATTTTATTTTTTATAAAATATAAAAATAAAATATTTTTATGAATGAGTTAAATTTTTTTTTAATTTATAAAAAATAAAAATTTATAACCTTTTTAACCATGAACCAAACGATCCTTTAATACCTATTTTAATTTACCATACAACCTCGATCTAATCCCATCCAACCTCATTAGGATCATGAATTTTAGTTACAATAGAATAAGAACGGTGTATTTAAAAACGTCTCTTAGAACGAAGGGGTATTTGAGGTAACAACTCATTGTTTTTTAATTTTTTAACTCGCCGGGAGCGATTCGAGTCCATGTTTGGAATCGCTCGCGACTTCTCTACCTTTTTCTTCCCCTCTGCCCTGCTCTCATAATTATTTGCCAAGGGACTCGGATATTTAAAACCCAAGCGTGGAGTTTCTTCACTCTCCCTCTTTTCTCCTCGACGAGCCCTAGAGAGGGAGACGGCCGGCCCTTCTTTTCTCTTCGATCCGATCATCGGAGATCGCTTCTGTCCGGCGCGTCTCTCCGATTCTTATAAGAGTCCTGGTTTCTAACGATCCAAGATGGTGTCAGCGAATCGGGAAATGGCGGTATACTGCTTCGACACCCTCGTCGCCCACTACAACAGCGAGCAGGCGCCTCCCCCGGCTTTCGAAGAAGGCCAGCAGTAAGGATCGCCGTCCTCCGATTTCTCTCCTTGGTTCCCATTATCGTCTCTCGTGTTATTATGGAATTTTATGGAGTTTTACCTCGTCCCCTTCAGGGAAAAAAGGGGGAAATTTGAAGTGGATTTTTGTCTGTTTTCTTCTTCTGTTTGGGAGTTTCTGGTGTTTGGTGTTTTGATTGCATGATGACCTTCAATCGATCTATAAAACGTTAGGAAAAACGCTTTCTATGGTTTAGAGAAATAATAGACCTTTGATGATAGCTGGATTATGCTCCGATTTCTTATACTATAAAGGATTTTTATCTCTTCTCGATTCCAAATTGGAAAGTGCATATGAGATTAAAGATTTCTTTTTGAGTTTTGTTGAATGAAAGATTGGATTTTGTTCCATGACATGGCCTGGTATTGTTCCGCGTCTCTTTTTGTTATTAAAATTAAACGTTGGCACATTATTCTTCATCCCTTATTATCTTGATATTGGTACCAATTTTCGTTTTTGATGTATTTTATACTTTTATCTTTTTTTTTGAAAAAAAATAATTGTTTCGGGTTATCTGTCATGGCTGGTGGTTCATATTGGCCTATCCACGTCCCTACATGTAATATTGATGGTTTAAGTTCTCTCTTTTTTTCTTTTTTTCTTTTTTTTTTGTTGTTGGACTGGAGGGGGGGAGGGGGATTGTTGCTGTGCTGATTCGATTGTGTCAGTTTACTTATAAATACTGAAATGTGTCTTTCATGATTATGGTTATGTTGATGAAATGTCATCAACTTTGTGACATGGGAACAGAAGAAGTATATGCTTACCTACTGATCACTGGAATGGATAACTGTCTATTAAAAATAGAGCTTAATCCACATTGGTCATGCATTTGTACGATAACTATATTTGTTTTTGGGTGATCAGAGTCTATTTGGTCTAGAAAAAGTTGTGGGAACAAGACAGTGCGGCTTTCGTTGAAGGAAAGCTAGTTGAGATGGTTTGTCAACGTGCAAATAAGCCAGGAGACACAACTGAGGAGAGGGGCTCGAGTACTGGTTAAAGGTTTGGAAAAGGAATTTGTGTTACATAAGAAGAGTTTTCCATACGAGAGAACATTGTTGCTTCCTCCGAGTCTGGAAAAGAGGGCGAGACCAAGGAGCAAACTATTAAAACTTAAATGATATGAAGATGCCATTTTACGGTTTCAGAGAACTAGTTCCAGAATGAAATTAGTGGGAACATACATTGATGTTTCAGTACCAAACCAGTAAGAATGCTTGTACTACAGTATGGTTTTAACATCACAACAGAGTGTAATGTCATTGTCTGTGCATGTGACTATTTGTACCTGGTTAGTGCTGTGCATTCCATGAGGTGATGAGGGAATTCCCAAACGAGATTCATAGAACAATATTCAAATCCATTATGATATAGGATGAGATAAGATATGTGATGAATGGTGAATGAAACTTTGATTGATCTTTGATTCGAAAGTTTAAAACAAACAGTGATGTTCTGATCCAAGTCTTTTTCTCAGCTTCCTTTGCACATCCATACTTAATGCTTCTTATATGATATTGAAATAATATTTATAGAATATTGGTACTTGGTAGTATGTAAATAGTTTTTTGCTTACAAGATGCTATGTCCATAGTACAGTGGCAACGAATCATGGGCAGACTCTTATTTTGGGGATTTAAAATGGATTATATGAAACTTGACTAGTTTTGGTGTAAAATTCTTTTTGTACAACGGTTTTAGAGATGGAATTTTAAACTGTGTTTATACAAATGATTTTTAGTTTTATGATTACAGTAATTGAAGGCAGTGATGAGGGATGAGGAGCAAGTCATGTAGGTTTTGGAAAAGCATCATGGATGTGGTTGCAAGAGAGGTTTGGAACATGGATGAATGTTGTGACAAATAAGGGTAGGGCCTGAAGTAACATGGCTGAATGATATCAGAATGGATTTGAAAGTAGAAATGGTGTCAGTAGCAGTAAAAGTGATTGGTGGATAAGGATATTTTAAGTTGGGGTCAAGTGGCTGGACCAAGGTTTGATATTTCTGCTTGTGGTTGTCTAGATATCATACACAGTTTTTGAAAATATAAGGAACATGTTGCTAGCATTTTAATGTGTGAAAGCTTGCAATCTGACTGCCGCACATTTGTCATAGGCAATCTAAAATAGTTCTCAAGAGTAATAGTCATCTAGCGTGGGATGTGTGTGATAAACATAGGTGCTTGGGAGCAATACTTTGTAACATGCCCTTTGTTATATACAAATTTGCAGATGAGTCAAGGAATTTCTTGATTGATCAGAAACAATATGATTACAAGTGGATTCAAAATTTAGATCCATCCTGACCTTTCTGCTGAAATATCAGGTTGGATCCTTCCTAAAAGTTTAATAGCTAATGGGACGGTAAAGTTCAGTTGACTTCATTGATATTTTGATCTGACTAGATGCATTTGGGATGGAGTTGAGGTTGGAATAGCATCAAGTTAGTTGGTAGTTTTGTCATATGATGCCTCCTAGTATATTTATATATAATTGTGCAGTGTAGAAGGGACCTCAGTAGTTTATACCAGTATATTTTAGGCACCATCTCTATCTAAATCAATCCTCATCTATCATTTTATGCCTAGATATAATATAGGGATCTCTAATTTTTTGTTCACCATAATCTGACTTTCAGTGAAAAATATAGAACAGGTTTGCAGAAGTGTTGTAAATGAATATGTGATACTTTTAGCGAAGCTGTAGCAAATGATATTGCTATAGGATCTTTTTTCGTGTGGCATAGCTAGTAGGTATGAGATGTGGGCGAAAGGGTCCAATATGTGATATTTTGGTGTGGTTTTTGGGTCCCATATGTTGTGGACCATTATGTGTGTTGTGCTTGACTAGTGTGAAGTGCAGGAAGATGTTGCATCATCATTAATTTTTTCGGGGTCCAGTTCATTTGCAACAATGAAGCCTCTGTTTAGTGGTTCGCTTTCTTGTAGTTGTTACTTTCTCAACTGATTAGTCATGCAAACTCCAAGGGTGAACTAGGAGAGATCAAGTAATATCTGGATAATAGGAGAAGTTGCTAACATGCTGCACACCCAGGACTACAACTGTCTGCAATATAAAAGCTCTTCTGTGCTCTTGGAGAAACATCTTTCCCTTTCATTTTTTATGAAGTTTGTTTTTCTTATTGATAATCACCCTGAGATTGTATTTATAAGCCTGCTGTTGTTTATTTTATTGAAAATTTTAAATTACCTATTTTCTTAATATTTTAACATAGTGCAGTTGATATCATACATTTCTGCTGGAATCTTTTTGAATGTTTTGTCTCATCATCAGCCAACTCATCATGGGGGCTACTTTAATGACACAGATTTTGTTTTGGGTTTTTTCTTTAATTTGTGGCAAGGAAATAAAATAAGAATTCCAGCTATGTGAAACATCCTTTTCCTCCAAATTTGGTAGGGATGCTACTCTCAGGTTTTGAACTCAAAACTTCGCCCAAGCAATTAGATCTGCAAGGCTCTCTGTGAGCTCAAAACTGCTGCTGTTAAGAAATTTTTTTTTTTTAATTGTCTGTCACTAGTTTCTTCATTATAGGTCTCTCTTTCTGTTGCAATTTTGTCTCTTATACCTGTTCATGCCTTCTCTTTTTACAATTCTTCTTTCATGGGATTTACAATACTGTCATATTTCTAAAATCAGATGTGAACGCATGCAAAATTAACATATACCTCAAACTTGGCCTGATTTTGACTGATGCGATAATTTGTTGTTTAATGATTGTTGTAATTGTTGTTCTTCCTTTGTAAATATCATCAGAGTTTGTTAATTAAGGTTTATGAAATTCATTCAATCAATGCTGAGGGTCTTTCACCTTTGAAATTGTATTTATACTAGACTGCAGTCATTGAAGTTCTATTTGTATGTCATAGTCCTCCATGGATATGGTAGTAGTATTGCTCTGCTCTTACCTTGGTATATTTGTGATTTCAGTCCATTGTTTGTTACTTGGAAGAAAGCAGTTAATGGTGGGGAGCCGCGTCTGCGTGGATGTATTGGAACTTTAGAAGCCCGTTGCTTGATCAATGGTTTTAGGGACTATGCATTAACTAGGTATTTTGTTTTACACTGATACCATCTGGAACTTAGTGACTTCTAGGTATTTTGTTTTACACTGATGCCATGTGGAAGTTAGTGACTTTGTGCATGTTAATATTGGGAGGATGATAACTTTGTTTTGTTTCTGATTCTAAATCTTAAAACATAACACAAAGCCTGTCAATTGATACTTCCAATCTAGCCCATCAACATAATCATCTTCCAATAGATGCTCTACATGCGATATATTTCTGGATAGACATTGTTATTTAACGTTAATATAGGCCACTATCATAATGTTGGTGCTTTGACATGCATTATGTTTCATTTTATTTTCTTTGGCTCTAATTTTGGTAGTTCTTTGTTGATACGTGGTACTTACTGCAACTTCTTCAGGCTGTGTTTGCATGGGTTTATGCCTATCTATGAGAATGTAAATTTCTGTTTGTATTTTGTTATGGATGTATAGAGCTGGTGGTGAGCGTGTATGCACTACTGATAAAATAGAAGTTTTTGTTAAGAAGGAATGTTCGGTGATCTAGTCCAGAAGATTAAATGGAACAAGAATTTGATATAATTTAAAAGCCTGGACTGCTCAGTTGTAATTTTGAATATTGTTATTTGCAGGTTATAAGCACAGGAAATCATGACTATAGCATGCATATATACTTGTATGACATCTGTTAGCACGTCATTGAAATGCGGTGATGCTATATGACTTATGATGCCTGAATTGATTGATGAAAAAAAGCTTTATGCATTTTTGGGCTATATCCTTCCCATATCAAATGAAATATTTGTATTATTCATCATCACAAATGATATTCTCATATTTAGTCTGAATAAATTTTACTCTCTCCTTCAGAACTTTTGTGTGCTGTTTCTACAAAATTTTCAAATAGATAAGAAACCATGTAAACTGTCTAATTCTATGAACAAGAGAAGAAATTGACTATTATCTAAAATTTTGCTAGTTTTCTACTGATGAATAATGTAAAACTCGCATGGTTTCATGCTTAAAAGTTATTCATTGCACAAGAAGAGTGATTTCATCAAATCATGCTGTTCGATATGTCATAATTTTTATGAATCTGGTTCACTGGACCTAATGTTTTCAACATCAGTGGATAAAATGATATTTATTTAGATATCTAATTCTAATTATGCCATAGTGGGCTTTTTTAGTTTGTAGTAGGGGGAAGTGAGCACTGTATTCTCTGATCTTGCCATAGTGGATTTATTAGCTCTTATGGTTCCTCTTCACTCAATAACATGTTAGTGCTTGTACCCATGATGCTGCTAGCTGATAAAGCTCTGTTTAAAGGCCTTATGATCCTGAACTTGGATGCTCTTGATGAAAATTTGTTTGTTAAAGTAAGTCCTAAATCTCAATCATATAGGTGGAGATCCAATTTAGATAGCTTTCTGACTGTTCACAAATGCGTTGACATTTTTCATAATAGATCACATATTTGGAAACTTCATACAGTAATGTAGATTAGGTTTGTGTATGGCATGAGGTGTGCTGAACAGATTTGGAATTAGGTGGATTGATCAGTTGACAACTGCGTCACTGTTGTAAGATTTCATGCTTTATTTGATAGATCTCTAAAAGGTTATCTTTTGGTAGTTGTAAAGGAGTGAGTATATATTTTCCTCTCTCTCAAGCTTTGGATCTGCTTCATAATTTTGTGAACAAAGGCAGGGATGAGAATCTTTTTACAGTATGAGAGTTTGCTGCTAGCATATGGTCTTCATAACATGCTAGAAGTATGCTGCTGACAATTGTTACAAAAATGACATTATAAAAACTGGCAATCTTTAGTTCTTCATTTTGTTTTGAATGCATGAATAATATTTGAAATCCAACCAGGTGGCTTAGACCATATTCCCAGGGCTCTGCTTGTTATAGCCCTTTGATTGATTATATTATTTTGCCAATTATGGCAGCAGCTGATCTCTTACTTGACTTTATCCTTTCTCCAACAGCTAACCTGTTAGCTTTGACAATTAGCTTATCCAATGATATCTTGCAAGGAAAATTAGAACACTTGAAAAAATTGTATTCGGCTGATATTTGGAGTTCTTAAAAAAATAGTGCTGGGCACATGAAATGCACTTGGGTTATCAAGAGGTTGGAACATTTGATATGTGACTTTCATTCCATCATTCATGATTGTAGTAAATTTCGTAATCAATACTTTCCATCTTAGTCAAGATATAGGTTAATCTTTTATAATATAAAACATAAACCAAATCATGAGGTTTTAGGTAAAGGATGGTATAGCAATGATCAAAACAGGTCATAGCAAATAGATTTTTAAGTCAGTTAAAATTGATGACCTTGATTAATTTTGTTGTCTTGGACCTACAATAATAAGAGATGGATGCTGGTATGCCTGACATATTGGAAGAAAATATGATGTGTGGATTTTCTTTTCTGTCCAACTATATTTTTATGATACAGTAGTTAGTCTCATAATGTTTAAGCCTGATGTTGAACAGTAAAGTGGGTGCATGTGCATTAGCTTATAGTAGAAGGCAGTGAAAGTAATTGCATGATTATGTAAATTTGGGAAAATATTGAATTTGATATGCTACTGGAAGTTGGTTACACTGGTACAGGATAATGACGAAAAGTTAATTGAGATTGTATAGTTAAGTGTTTCTAGACATCAAGACATCAAGATTCCTGTAAGGTGAGGGGTTTGAAATTAAGTTGAAGGTTAAAAAAATAGTTGGGAGAGACAACAAGGCGTAGATTGTATTTGTGAGAAAGGAGTTTTGTGCTACCTGCCAAGTAGACTTTTAGGTTCATGGCAAGTTCTCCTTTTCTGAAGGTTTTCATGGCCAAGAATTCAGCAGAAATTCTTAAATGATTGGTGGCATTGACCAGTGGCTGTGAAAACCTACTCAGTGTTCAACTTAGATTCGCGCTGCACATCTGACTTCATTTTGATGATAACTGTTTGGACAACATAGTTGAATAGGGTTTGAGCAAGTTCTTCACTCCCAGTATGACTTCCCAAAGCAATTATTAGAGACCTGGTCTGCTTCATGATGAATTATGATGGTGACAGGCAAGGTTGACGGAATCAAACCGAACCATCTGGAAACTAGTTCGAAATCAGCATTTAATTTAGTTATGCTTGCGAACTGGTCCAAATCATGTTGAACCTCTTGGATCTGGTGTGGGATGGCTTGAGGGTTGGCTAGGTGGGATGCGGGTTCTTGTGAGCTGACTTAAAAAGAGAAAGAAAGGCTGAGAGCCTTCCATGAGCTTTCATCCTTTCTTCTTTCTTATTTTTATTCAAAATTTTCTTTTCTTTTTCCTTTTTGTTTATTTAAAATTTCTTATAGAAATAAGAGAAATATCCTACATTTGAATTTTAAAAAATATTAAAAAAATTAAATTCTTTAATAATAAAAAATCAACTCTTTCTCTTAAGAACAAATTTAGGAAATTTTAGGAAATCTCTGTCTAGCAAACATCAAGTTAGGATACTTACATTTCGGATAAAAATCCTAGAAAATTAATTTAATTTAGAAATAATAAAAAAATAAAATACCAAATAAAATTATCATAAAATATAATTTATAATGCTTTAGTCAATATATGGTCAAACTTACAAGGCTTTTAAACTTAGATAGGATCATAGCAATAGTGAATTTCATACTGACCTATGCCGACTTGATTTACAACTCATTAAAATAGTAAAATTAAACTTATCATCAAATCCTAAGGTTAAAATGTATTCTTTAGGGTCCAAACAATGATGTGTCACTAGACCCAAGATCCTATCTAAGTCTGTAAACCTTGTAAGTTTAACCAAAGCCTTATAAATTATATTTGAAAATAAATTTTTTTGATATTTTATTGTCTCATCATTTCTAAGTTCAATTGATTTTTTGGGATTTTTATTTAGAGTGAAAGTACCATAATTTGATATTTACTAAACTAAAATTTCTTAAAATACTTCGAATTTGTTTTTGAGAGGAAGAGTTGACTTTTTATTCTTAAAGAATTTGATTTTTTTTTTTTTTGATGTTTTTGTGGAATTCAAATGGGAATTATTTTCCTTATTTTTATGACAAATTTTAAGTAAATTGATATTTACTTAAATGATTTTAAATATAAATAAGAGAGGAGAGAGGATAAGAGCTTATGGGAGGCTTTCAGGCTCATATACCATATAAAAAAAAGAAAAACAAATTGAGAAACTATAAAAAAATAAAAAAAAGAAAAAAAAGGGCATACTGGTTTGAGCGATCGGTTTGGTACTAGTACCCGGTTCAGTAAACCTTGGTGATAAGTTAGAGTAAGTTATGATTTAGTTTTAATTCTGACAATTGTGGGTTTGTAATTCCATCTTTTCATTGCACCAAAAAAAAAACCTTACTTTATATTCAATATAAGATTCTAGATTTTCCGAAGTCAGGAAATAGTTTTATTTTTCCCATAATTGATGTTATTTATTTCTGAGGTGGTCACAGGGAATAAGATATATGTATAATATGTCTTGTAATTCATTCTGCTAATGGATTTTCTGTCTTTTTGCAGTGCTTTGAGGGACCGACGCTTTCCCCCTATACAAGCTAAAGAGTTACCATTTTTGGAATGCACAGTTTCTATACTGACTGATTATGAATCTGCTCTCCATTACCTTGATTGGGAGGTTTGCTGCTTCTCTTGTGTTTGATGCAGTCATTTTTATAAGTTTGGCCCAAGTAATAGGTTACAGGGCATGGGTGATATGCATGTGCTGTTTGTATGGAACAGAAATTTTTAAACTTCATCCTTCAATGAGACATCAATATCATTTTGAAAGGTGACTTATGGTAACACAATAGTTATCTACTGCCACTCTTTCTAAGCAATATCAGCCACTAGTTTCCAGCTTCCCTGGCCTGCTAATTGTTCTGTTCTATTCCGAGACATTGAAACACCCTCAAGGTTTTACTTGGAATGCAACTGAATGGGTTCACAGACGTTGGGGAGGAAAAGATAGAAATGATGATCCAGTTGAAATGTAGATATGAAATCAAAATAGTTCTGTTTTCAGAGGATTTGACCATTGATGAAAATAATGGCATGGTAGGAATCTAATAACTAACTGCAAGGTTAAGAGAATAAGGCTTATTGTTTATGATTGTAGCAAGAGGCAAAATCATTAGTCTGAGTTCTGTGCTTTTTAAGGGGTCACCTTGCAGAATGCTGTTTTACTTGTTTGTTTAAACAGATTACTATTGTTTTTTTTTTTCTTTTTATTTTTTTTCCTTTTCATCAATGCAAGTGTTCCCATGTTCATGCCAATTACTATCAAAAGCAGTTGGAGTATTACTAATGGTTACAACTGAGTACTTTCTATTTTGCAGATTGGAAAGCATGGCTTAATTATTGAATTTACTGACTCTGATTACAACACAAGGCGCAGTGCAACATACTTGCCTGAGGTTGCTTCCCATGAAGGTACATTGTGTTATATTTGCTTGCTCTCCTCAGTTTTCACTTCATTTGCATCTCTACTAAATAATGAACTATTGCAATAGTGCTCTGAAAAAGTTCTGAGCATCTGAAAATCTATTCAAATTTGCACAACCTGGACACCAGTTTCCAGTTCTAGTCTTTGAGTGCGAGTCCATTATGAACTGTGGTCAACCACCAGAACAAATGTTGGCCTAATGACTATCTGGAACCATGGAATTGAAAGATTACAGGAAAATTGCTCCTACTTGCAGGGAGATATGAGATGATCACTGATTCATTAACCAATATGCCCTTGCATGTGCTTTTCTGTCTTCTGAACATAATTGTTCACACTGAGTGCTTAATAAGATCACAAAACGGGCATGGTGGTTTCATCTGATTGTAGAATTTGCTTATATCAGTATTATTGAGACCTTTTCTTTTTCCCTTCTGAAACAGGTTGGACCAAGACAGAAACCATTGACTCATTGATGAAGAAGGCTGGTTACAATGGAGTTATCACTGAGTCACTTCGGAAGCGGCTCCGTGTCACTCGCTATAAGAGCACCCTGTACACCCTGCACTACAGTGACTATGCCTCCTATGTCAAGATGACCAGAGGAACTGCCCCTACAATTATTGGGGCTAAACCTAACCATTGATTTATTCAGAGCAGCTTCATTGTTAAAAGCTGCAAAGGTACATTCAGACTTATTTAAAGGCAGCTGGGTGAGAATTTGCTTTGATTCCATCCCTGCCCATTGATCTACTCTCATTATTTATCAAAACTCATTCATGGAAAAAGAAAAACAAAGCCAAAGGGTTGGCCAGCAACTGTAACATTGTTGAATGGCTAAGATTTATCATGTACAATGTATCTGCATGATTTAAAGATTGCCTCTGGATTCAGTTTAATTTGATACGCATTCCTTTATATGTGGTCTTGAACAAGTTTTACCTCACATATCCTTGGAAAGGTTGAATGATAAAATTCAAAACTTTGCAAATGTGTGGTGACCCACATAAAAGTATCTACAGCAAAAAATCTACCCGCAAATGCCACTTCCCTGTAGATAGGGGTCAGTTTGGAGAAGGGAGTTGCTTGAGCCATTGGCACCTGTTTCATGTATTGGATCTGAGTAAATATGTCAACCGAGAAGAGGCCCAGTACTATGAACAGTGTGTAGCCTAGTCTAAAATTGGACACTTGATCCAATTGATTAAAGTAGCATGTGTGCAGTTGGGGCCTGTGCAGTGAGGTGATATCTGGTGCTAGCCCATTTATTCAAAGTTCCGGTTTGATTTAGGCTTTCTGGTGTGCTCTTGCATTTCAAGCCCCCAGTGTAGCAGCGAAGAGGCATGAGTGTTGATAAATTCAGCTGAGGTTTCAGGCTTGTTAAGCAGTAGCAGTAGGAGCGTAGGACCTTCACTGATACAAATTCACAAATTTGTGGCCATAATTTGGATCCAGTATGGCTGGATCTGACCTACCAGAACAGGTGTATCTCAACTCGGAAGGCAAGAAATGAAGATCTCGCTCTTCTTTATCAAGATTGAAGCTATAGCTTAAATTTATTATGCGACTTGTATGCCTTATTGGTGGCATGTAGCTCGTAGCCTAATGCTGGTATCAGAATCTGTTGCAGGTAGTGCATAGAAAGGTCCAGACATGAACTCTTTGGCAGCTCGGAGGCATTCTTGTTGCTTCGCATTCAAAGATGCAAAATAGTACTCTAGTATATGCATAATACAAGACTGCAGTTATAAATATTGTAACATTACAAGATAACACCAGCCAGGGCTATTTATTGATAAAGAAGTTGTATGTAACAATGAGGGAGAAGTAACACCCAAGCAGCAGCTAGTAAAGGGCAACATGAATGAGCTAATTTGGCAAAATTTAGTTATTTTTTAGGGCAAACGCCTCACTCTTCCGAGTTATCACGCTGGAAGTTGAGTCTAGTCTATGCATTAGAATCCATATTTGCTAAAAAAATTATGTGGCAATTTTTCTTATTACTATTTTGCTTGTCACCTGAACGTACCAAATTTTAGCAAGAATTGTAATTTGGAATTCCAAAAAGTCCAAAATTTAGTAAAACCGCCAATAAAGTTGCTGTTCTTTGAACTTCATATCATGCTGTCCTGCTGGCTGCTTGCCTTGTCTCTCTAATCCTGAAAATGCTAGGGTTTTAGGGTTTTAGAGACTCTGTTTGAGCTGGACTCTCTTCTCATTCCGTCCCAATCCTAAGAGAAACCCTCAGATTCTTCACTAAATGAGGTGATTTGAACTTGTGGTTTATCATGAACATCCTTATCCTTTTTTACCAATAGTTCTGAATAAAATCTCTCGGTTTGAAGTATTTGCTGGCGGTTTCTACCAATGCCAATGATTGGGTGGTCGGTCTTCCACGAACATGATAATTTAGGATTTTGGTCTCTCCTGTTGGTTCTTTACGTTCTGAAGCATGGCTTATAATGAGAGAGAGAACTGGGCTGACGAGCAGCAAGTAATGCTATTGGGATCAGTCCAGAATCGTCAAGCATGATCAACCATCATGGAAGACGGGGGATGACTACCATCTTTGGCATGGAGAGCCCTCCAGAGATATGGTCTCCAATACCATCCTGTCCCAATTCTTTCAATGGGGATTCTCAGAGAGATGACTCGAGTACTTCAAAAGCCATGGAAAAGATGTTCTTCAAGACAAAACAGTGCCGCAGGTGAATTGAAGTCAAGAAGGAAGAAGAAAAAAAAAAAAAAAAGAAGAAAGAATTTCTAATAAATAGTTGAGATTCATTGATTTTTGTTCTTCCTTTTTCCTGTGTGTTTTGTTGCAGGTATTACGACCTTGGTTCCGATGATCCACCCTTGGCTGCAGCACTGATTTCCATGTTTCCCATGATGTTAATCGATCGATCGACCGATCTTGTAACATTTTGATGCAAAATTGTCATCTATCGTCATCGCCTGTGTGCTAGTCAAGGCTAACCAGTTTTCATCGTACAAATATATGGTCCTGGCTGTGCCCTGAACCATCAACCAACCTTTCAATATCCTCAAATCCTGAAAAACTCTTCCATGTTACTTGGTGCCAGAAAGAACATTATATATTTGTAAATGATATGATAATTGCATCAGAAACCACTGAGCTGTTATTGAACAACATTATCATAGGTGAAATCTCTCTTAACATCTTGGTCATGAAACATGAAAAATTTTTGAGGGACAAATTACTACAGTTCTGAGTCAGCAAGACTTCAAAAGCTGGTAACATATTAAAAAGTCTCATACAATAGAAAGAAGGATGCATTAAGGCGCAGTTTAAGAGATTAAGAATATGAAACGTGGCCTCATTCTTCTACCTTCACAGAGGAGGAGCCAGCTTTGACAGGGGTTCTTAGTTCCTTTAATTCTTCCTTCTTCTTGGAGACATTGCAATGCCCATCGGTTCCCCTCCAGTACTGACATGGGGCAGATGTTTCACATACATAACAGAAGCACTGCACCAAATGAATGCAACTCAAGGATAAACGGTATACTTCAAAATGGAAGGGACTTTGGTGATCAAAGTTTGCCCCTGAATCTTAATAGACATTCGATTTATCACTCAAAACAGTCTCGAAGGCGAATCTTCCACTGTAATCTCTCGTCTCCTCTTTAGGATTTCATTCGTTCCAGAAGCCTACAAGTCTACTTTGTGTCAAGAAGCTATGGAGGAGGGAATTAGCACTAAGCGAATGGATGACATGTAAGCCTTCTGATACTCTCGCTAAAAAGGATGTCAGAATCTTCATTCATTTCCCCTTCCCTAATTGATTTTTCGACCATCCTAAGGTTGAACCCTGAATTGACGACTCCTTTGTTCACTTGTTCATCTATTCGGAGTTAATTGGCAACAAGTAATCTTCAAATATCCTAAGTTGTTTGCATTAAGTCGCCAGTTTTGGTATCCAGAGATGATACAAGTCTTTTTTTTTTTGATAAATCTCGAATTATCAACTTAAAAACAACTTAAAATTCAACACCAACCGCATCAGAGAACAGGTCTAAGTGAATTTTATCTCAGTTTCCTTCATCCATATTTAAAGAGAGAATAAAAAAGGGAAAAGAAATTGTGATTTTGGAGAGGAGACATACCTTGTCACAATAACTCTCATGGGAGGTGCGGTGGAAAGGGAAGTTTCCACAGAGATGCCTTGGATGTGGGAAATCTCTCAGCGCTACCTATTTCATCATCACAGAATCAGACCCAAATCCTCTCATCTATATATATATATATATATATATATGCCTTCCTTATTAGATTAGATATCTCTCTCTCTCTCTCTCTCTCTCTCTGCGACAAGAGGAAGCACTCACTGGTCCCTTCTCAGCAACAATTACTATGTCATCAGAATCATCAGAATCGTCGATGGTTAGCTTGCGGGCAAAATCGATGGGATCGATCTCATAGCAATCGTTCTCCTCGTCACCGCTTTCTTCGACCGTTGCTCTCTTCACGGTTTTCTCCTTGCCATCCTCCTCTTCCATCACACCTCCCCTGTTGTCGTCAAGGTCAAGAAAAGCTCTAATTGTAACCCAGAGAAAGAGAGAAGCTTTATCGAAGCTTTTAATTAAAAAACAAAATATTCTTCATCACCAGTTGCACTGCCTCATGATTCGCCCTACCTAACCACTCGCACCAGCGAGGTTAATGGTGAAGGGAGAAACAGTTTACGGCGTTACCTTCTTGGCTGGTGGGTGAAATATGTCAAGCTTCAATCAGGACGCAGGAAGGTTCCAATACTGCGTCTATGATGTCATTAGACTACGATAACAATTTTCCAAATATTTCCCGTCCAAGTATAGAATGAATTGAACAAATTCCCACAGCGAACTATTAACCTCCCACCCACCCTTTAAAAGTTGGTAAAATATTCCTTTCAAGGCATATTTATATTTATAAAATGAATTTGTTTGATATGACTATTCTACAGCTAGAGAGATCCATCTTACCGGAACTTACACAACCAAGAAACAAATTTCTGAAATTAACCTAAACTTACCAAGTATGGGAGCAAATTAAAGATAACGCTATTAACTTTTGCAATAAGAAGTTATATTCATTTCAGAAGTGTAAATAATGCACAAAGATAGGTGAGACGGCCACGCCTTCAAAGGCCTTTTATGTGTGTGTGTGGGGGGGAAGAAATGGCTTCGTTAATCATCATGGGTGTTAGTAATAATTTCCTCCAGTAAACCTGTAAAAAAATTGCAAAATGAGTCTCTCAAAATTTGAGGAGAGCCATGGTATTGAAGGAGCTCCAATGAAGAGAATAGTGGTAGCCAGAGTGAATGTGAAAATGGGTGAGATGGATCATTCAAGACCTAGGCATAAAGTCATCTAGGGAAGATGACGACATCGATGGCAGACACGAAAGGTAACGGATGGGGAGATAGTTTGCTTATAACCAAAGTTTAAGGAGTCCATCATCTTCTGGGATGAGGAGATGGAAAAGGTAAACGGTGGAGCGAAGGAATGTCTCTGGATTTCTTGAACAAGAAGCTATGAATGATATGGAAGACCACCAGAGAGTTTGCCACCATTCCGAAGGTCATAAGATCTTCAAGTCCTCGCTGTCGAGATGGAGTTTGAATGTCGGCCCAACAAGAGTGGTCAGACCCATGACCTTTTAATGGGTCAACAAGCATGGAATAACCCAATTTGCTGAAGCCATTTCTACCATGCTCAACTGATTTGCCTCCTATTGGAAATCGAAACCTCCATTGCCACTCTGTACCAAACGCTATCCATCCACCCTTCTTATCTGTCTTCCTTCATTCTCAGCGTCCATCGAGTTGTCAAATATGAATGATGGTAGTTGGATAAAAAAGAAGCCAATGAAACCGATGGATCCAACCAGCGATGGGAGAGAAGAAGTTATTGTGCCTCAAAGAGAAGATGGTGAAGATAATATGATAAGCCCTTACCACCCCTTCCTCTCTAATTGATGACAATTTTCTTGTGGAATTACAAGGGGTGACAACACTCACTTTTCCAAAAAACCAATATACAACCCAGATATTTGTTGTTTAGTGGGAACTAGAGTTTCTGGCGAGTCTTTCGCCAAAGTCTAGCACAGAATTGGTGATTAATGGGTTTTGAAGGAATCATTGCAGCTGGGAGAAAGAATCTCAGTACGATTGATTTTTGCAAATGTCAACAGGAGCAGCGATGGATTCTTGGAGTAGCATATGCCAGCACTTCTAGAAGACAAAGAAAAGTGGTTTGAGAGATGGTAACAAGCATAATGTTGCTTGGTCTTTCTTGCTGTTAATTGGTCATTTTAACATGATAGCATCGCTCATCAAGAAGAAGGGTGGAGAGGAATACAAAGAAAGCAGACATCCGTGATTTCCAAGAGTTCATTAAAGAAAATGACCTAATAGATTTGGGGTATTTGAGGAGCCCTTTCACTTGTTGCAATAAAAAAGAGGTAGACCTGGAATGTGGGAGAGGTTAGACAGAGCCATGGCAATACCTGACTGGATTAGAAGGCATCCTGAAACAAAGGTTGTTCATCTTTCCAAGGTGGGATCAGGCCACTGCCCAATTCTATTAACAGCTAAATCCTAATTGCAAAGAAGGCTGGGACCATTTAGACTTGAAAGACTCTAGCTATCTTGCGATGGGGTGGGCAGGTTGTAAGATGGGCTTGGCATTGTTAGGACCCCTCTTCTCTGGCTGCAAGGGTTATAAAGCTATTAAAAAACACAAAGCATGTCCTTCAGAAATAGAAGAAGATTATGGTAGGTGATCTATTTCAAAAATCAGACAGATTAGAACAACAAATCTAAGACCTTCAAGAGGTTGATATGTATGAACTGTGGAGGAATGAATTTATATATTCAAGATACTCTTATTCGCAAGATTAAAGAGTATAATAAAACTCGGAGGCTGTAAGAAATCTTAGAGAGGCAAAAATCAAGGGCAAAATGGTCAAGGAGATTCCAATATGGTTTTCTCCACAAAATCACAATCCTGAGAAGGCGAGGAAATAGAATTATAGCATCACTTGTCAAGATTGATCCGCCAAAGGGACTGAGTCACAGATCAAGGCTACCATATATTAACACTTCCAAAGCCAATAGTGTCTTCAACTCTCAAGAAGTTCCCATTGAGCTCCCATCAATCCCAATTGGGATTAGCCATCAGTAAAATATGGAACTTATAGTAGAAGTTACACAAAAGAGAGGTCGAAGAAGTTGTGTTTGGGATGGACTCAGATAAGGCCGTAAGTCCAAATAAGTTTCGGCTAATATTTTTCAAAATTGTCTAGCCTATTATTAAGGCTGATATCACTATAATAATCTATATTTTTACTGGTATCAAAAAGTGATGGTAAAAATAAAAAAAAGTGCCACTTTAGAGACACTTTTATCAAATGTCAAATGAATGGCACCAATGGCTGTGCCGTTAATTAATTAACAGCACTTTTCATTAATGCCACTAAAAGTTATATTTAGTAGTATTTTCTAAAGATTTATTAGTATTTTTAAAATATCACAAATATCTTTAACGGTACTATAAAATATTTTTAAATGAAAAGAAAAATAAAAATTTAATCAATGATAGCACTTATAGATACCGCAGAAATATACATTTAGCAACATGCTTTAAAGACTTAGAAGTACTTTAGAAATGTTTCAAATGCCTTTAGTGGCATTATAAAATGAATCTAAATAAGAAGAAAAATAGGAATGCAATAATTAGCAGCACTTCTAAATGCTACTAAAAAGTATTTATTAGCACTTTCAAATGTTGATAAAACCCTTTTACAACTAAGCTTATTAGGAAAGGAATTACTGGTACTTTCAAATGCCTTTAAAAGATATTTAGTGGCATTTTGAAGTCCTGATAAAATCCTTAATATCAAGAAAAAAAATTTGTAAAGTGACAGTTCAAAGTGCTTATAAAGCTCTTTCATAGTATTTTTATATTGAAAAGTAGAATTACCAACATTTCAAAATATTAGTGACAAGAATTCTCTAGAAATGGAATTACTAGTACTTCAAAATGTTGGTGACAAGAATTCTATGATAATATCAAATAATAAAACTTGTTTGAGACATATACACACACATTTAATTTGACATAATACATTTTCTACATCACAAAAGAATAATTGTATAATGAAACTCTAAAACCATTTATATTAAATAATAATTATTTTGATAAATCTATTTAAAGACACTAGTAGAATCCAACAAATTCAAAGTAGCACCAATAGAATCCAACAAATTCAAAGCAATTTATAAATACGATTTTGATTCAAAATTTGTAGCATCACACTAAAGAGATAAACTACATCCAAGCACTTTAAAGTTCATAACAAAGTACAAAAATATAAAATTATCAAATTTGAAGTCCATTTCAGCTAGTGCCTAAGCAAGTGCTGCCTGTAAAACAAATATAAAATAAATATTTAGATATGATTAGATAAACTTGTATACAAATATAAGAAAAAAAGTTAATGAAGTATTGAGAAAATAAATGAATTACAAAAATTGAAGGCCATATAATATAAGCTCCAACAGCATTTTATTATTATTATTATTATTTTGTATCGCCTATTAGGCCTTATCAGGCTACAATTACAATACTTTAACTAAGAGACACTTTTATCATTTAGGCTGAAGCCAAACTGAACAAACCATCTGAAAGGACTGCTTAATTATGAAAACAAGATAGGGGTATGGGCAAACCTTGAAGTGCCGATCTCTAGCGCTGAACTGACTTTGAATTGTTTCTACCCTTTTCTTTGATGAAGTTAGCAAGCGGTTAGATGGCTGGAAATGGAAATATCTATCGCAAGTTGGAAGGCTAGTATTGCTACAATCAGTCCTAGCTTCAAGCAACGTTTACTTAATGGCCAATTATGCAGTTCCAAGAGTAGTGTTCTGAGCTCGAACAGATCTTCAAATTCTTCTTTTGGGATCATGAGCCTAGTAACAGAAAGTTGTATTAGATTGCTTGAGAGACCATGTGCACAATATAAAGGAAAATGAAGGCCTAGGCATATAGGAGCTAGACATGAAGAGGAAAGCTCTTATGGGTGAGGCTGTGGCACAGTTCACTCTTAATATCGAATAGGGTCTTCAACTCTATGGAAATCAATTTGTGCAGGGCTCAAATGGGTCTGGAAAGCTTTTTTATGGCAACTTGGAAGTGGCAACCAAGTCAACATATTAGAAGATGCTTAGATTCTCGAAGCTCCAATCAACAAACTACTAGTTTCCATCAATAACAAATTGCTAAGTAGTCTATCAATAGTCTCTAAGCTTATAGATTCTGATAAAAGATGGTACTCTCAATTGCTTCTCTAGCTATTTGATCCTGATTTAGTCCACTATATTGTATAAGTGTATGAGTGCATTCTTCAATAGCAAGAAACATATAATCATCAACAATTCAAGTGGATTTGGGATTTGGTGGTATCATCTTCAGTTATATTATTTTGGTGGAAAGTGGCTTGGGGATGTCTCTCATGCTGGGTTTTGGTTGCGTAGCGGAAGATCGAATTTCAAAATTTTTAAACTTTGAGATCCCAATCAACCAAAACCCTAGATCCAAGACCCCTTGATTATATCAATTAACAAGGCAATATATTAAGATATTGGATAATACCTGTAACGCTAATATCCTTTATTCCACTAGGCACACAAGTGTATGCCCTCCAGAGGTGATCCACACAGGAACTGGGTTCAAGACTCTATCTCCTTCAAAACTTTGATCCTTGTTGCTTAATCCTTTCAAAGGATTTAATTGGCTTGTTTTTTTTCCCTTCTAATTTTTCTTTCTCTTATAAAAAAAACCCTTCAAAGCCTCTTGTCCTAAAGAGGACCTTCTTGTTCTGGTTTAGGTCTTGTCCTGAAGAAGACCTCCTTGTCTTGGTTTAGGACAAGACAACCTCTTGTCCTGAAGAAGACCTCCTTGTCTTGGTTTAGGACAAGAGATATAAGAGAAATAAAATAAGAAAGAGAGAGATTTTCATATATTATAAAATCCCGGGATGCACTCCTATTTATAAGAGGTGGAGGGATGTATCACCAAGGGATGCATCCCGTCCACACGCCTTATCATGATGAGGCGTGTCCCAAGGGTAGTGCCTCATTATGATAAGGCGCTAAGGGAAGGGGCGCATCTCAAAGAGAGCGGAAAGACGTATCCGCTCAAAAAAAAAAACTTATCTGATACGCCTTATCATGCGCTCATGCTGATAACCTCACCCCACACTTTTTCATGATAAACCAATGGTTCATATTAAGACACCATCTAATGGTTCAGATTAAGGCGCCATCTAATGGTCCGGAAGCAAAGCGCCATCATCAATGGTCCAGATTCAGACACCAACTAATGGTCCAGATTTAGGCGCCAACTAATGGTCCAGATTCAAGCAATAACCAATGGTCCAGGTCCTTCATCCAGGGAGCCATCCAATGGTCCAGATCGAGCCGCTGACCAATGGTTCAGATTCATTATTCAAAGAGATATCCAATGGTCTAAATAAAGCCAATTGGGTTCCAACTCTTGGCTAACCCACATTAGGTCATGATCTAATCATGTTAGATTAACCTAATACAAGAATCAGATTCGAATCCAATTTCAGGAGCTAGGGTTTCAACACGTGCTAGCATGTCTACCTTGCAAACTTAATCTAATCCAATTAGACCCTTGATTAGTTTCTTTTGTGTGTGACCCTTTAGGTTCCTTATCTAGCCAGCAGTAGGTCTAGGCTTATGTTGATTTATTTTGATTAGAAATCAACTAATCAAATTAGGTCAAATCGAGCTAACCCTAGTTATCAATTTGAACCATCTTTTAAATTGACTCATGAATTCAATCAATTTAATTCATGAAAACCTACAAGACATGATTGACATCTAGTAACGTATCATGCCTACCCAGAAGATGAGGAATTTGGTAGAAATTACCAAAATACCCTTCAGTGGCAAGTTACCATGCAATTCAATCCTTCGATCCCCCTTTATCCCGAATAAGTGATGGATATGAAAAATTGTCAAACCCTAACACTTTATTCATTTGAATCTCAAATCACTAATGAAGACTCGACCGATGAAAGATTAGAAATCATTTCTAATATTATCATGCTTTGATCAAAGACTTCCTGAGTTATCATTTGATAAGATTATATAGGATAAATACTCCTCTTACTAGGAGTGATCGATTCCTTGTTGACCTACTCACAATCTTCATACACAATTCACCATATCCATGAACACCCCGTGATCGATTCCTTGTTGACCTACTCACAATCTTCATACACAATTCACCATATTCATGAACACCCCGTACATGGTTAAGCCATGAATGAGTATGAACCAAAACATGGATTCATGTGTACAAGATTTCATGGTGATCTCAGGTCTAAGGATCATTTGCACAACTCTCACTGAGAGAATCATCTTTTGACAAGTAAGTAAGACTTCCATAAGATGTTCTCATTACGGATCAATTCAGTGAACTCATACATTGATGAGCACCCACATCCTTGTATTAGTGTCCCTACACAAGTGGTCGTGAGACCAACCACTCTCTCCATTGAGCATACATAGAATGTGCCAGTCTTTCTAGAAACATCGATCCCCTACTCGATGATCCTTCGACTAGGAATATTCTAGATTAAGGTTTATAAGATCTTAGGTCTCACTGTTATGAACTTCATCATAACCATAAATCCATTGTCCTAATCTATGGGGTTCATCATAATCTTAAAACAAAAAGTTATAAGACACAGCATATGATAAATCAAAATGCCTTTTATCAATATCATTCATGAGTTGGAAGAATTTTACAGAAAAGTCCCTGTTACATAAGAAATATGATTGGCTTTCAAAGCACTATTCTTTCAATCTCCCACTTGCACTAAAGCCAATCGCCCTTGTATTTAATTCCCATACAATCTAAATGGCGATTATACTATTATTGAGGAAGGGCCTTAATGAATGCTATGTTGTTCTTTGTATCTACTCGTTCTATAACCACATCTTTTCTTTCAATGATTTCATGAACGAGATGGAAGCGCCTTAGGATGTGCTTGGATTTTTGATGAGACCTTGGCTCCTTTGCTTGTGCAACAGCTCCAGTGTTATCACGATAAAGTGGCACCGGTTGTTGTATCGCAGGAATTGCATCCAACTCTGAGATGAACTTCTTCATTCAGACTGCTTTCTTAGCGGCTTCACTAGCAGCTATGTATTCTGCCTTAGTAACTGAGTCAGCTACAGTTTACTACTTGGTACTTTTTCAACTTACTGCACCTTCATACAGAGTAAATACATACCTTGATATGGATTTACTATCATCTGGATCTGATTGAAAACTAGAATCAGTATAGCCTTCTAGTTTTAAATCTGATCCTTTATATATTAGAAAAACATCTTTGGTCCTTTTAAGG
Organism: Metroxylon sagu; assembly: GCA_017589505.3. Classification (NCBI taxonomy): domain Eukaryota; kingdom Viridiplantae; phylum Streptophyta; class Magnoliopsida; order Arecales; family Arecaceae; genus Metroxylon; species Metroxylon sagu. The sequence goes on along the minus strand of JACVBY030000582.1, from coordinate 1,288,448 downwards.
TACTTAAGAATGTTTTTCACAGCTTTCCAATGATCTTCTCCAAGATCAGCCTGAAATCTACTTGCGATGCCTAAGGCATAAGCAACATTAGGCCTGGTACATAACATGGCATACATGATCGATCCTACAGCCGAAGCATAAGGAACCTTACTCATCCTTTGTCTCTCTTCAGGTGTCTTAGGAGACATCTTCTTAGAAAGATGTATGCCTTGACCAATGGGCAAGTAACCCCTTTTACTTTCCTCCATATTGAATCTTTTCAATATTAAGTCAATGTACCTAGATTGGGATAAGCCGAGCATCTTCTTAGATCTATCTCTATAGATCTTAATACCTAGTATATAGGATGCTTCTCCCAAATTCTTCATGGAAAACCTTTTAGATAGCCAAGCTTTGACCAATTGCAACATTGGAATATCATTCTCAATGATAAGTATGTCATCAACATACAAAATTAAGAAGATAATGACACTCCCACTTGTCTTCTTATACACACATGGTTTATCCACATTTTTTATGAAACCAAATTTCTTGATTGTTTCATCAAAGTGGATGTTCCAACTCCTTGATGCTTGCTTTAATCCATAAATAGATTTTTTAAGCTTGCATACTTGGTTCGATCTCCCACTTGAAACAAACCCTTCTGGCTGTAACATATAGACTTCTTCCTCAAGATAGCCATTGAGGAAGGCAGTCTTTACATCCATTTGCCAGATTTCATAATCGTAGTATGCAGCTATAGCAAGCATAATCCTAATGGACTTGAGCATAGCTACTGGCGAAAATGTTTCATCATAGTCAATTCCATGTCTTTGTCTGAAACCTTTTGCCACTAGCCTAGCCTTGTAAGTTTCTACTTGGCCATCTGCTCCAATCTTCTTTTTGAAGACCCATTTGCACCCTATTGGGTTTACTCCCTCAGGTGGATCAACCAAGGTCCAAACTTGGTTGGAATACATGGAGTCCATTTCAGATTTCATGGCATCTAGCCATTTGTCAGAATCTTTACTCTTGATAGCTTCCGTATAGGTCACAGGATCATCATCTTGAATGATGCTGGCTTCATTTTCATTTCCAATGAGAAAGCCATATCTGAGAGGTGCATCTCGCACTCTCTCTGACCTACGGAGAGGAGGTGTGTGTTGTGGTTGTACCTGATTAATAGGTACTTGTGGTTGAGGAATTTCAAGTTGATTGTCTATAGGAGTAGGTTGTTGGTCTTGAACTTCACTAAGTTCAAGTATTCTCCCACTGCCTCCTTCTTGGATAAATTCCTTCTCCAAGAAAGTGGCATGCCTACTGACAAAAACCTTTTGTTCAGTAGGATGATAAAAGAGGTATCCAATACCCTCTTGGGGATAACCTATGAACCTACATTTATCAGCCCTAGCACTTAGCTTATGTCCAAATACATTTCTAACATAAGCAGGGCTACCCCAAGTCTTAAAATATTTAAGATTTGGTCTTTTGCCCTTCCATAATTCATATGGAGTGCTAGCTACTGATTTTGATGGTACCTTGTTTAGTATATAGGCGGTAGCCTTCGAGGGCATAACCCCAAGGATTCAGGAAGATCGGTGAAGCTCATCATGGACCTTACCATATCTAACAAGGTGCGATTCCTCCTTTCTGCTACACCATTTAATTGTGGTGTATATGGAGGTGTCCATTATGAGAGAATGCCTTTGTCTTTAAGATAATCAAGAAATTCACTAGATAGGTATTCTTCTCCTCGATCTGACCGAAGAATTTGAATGCTTTTTTCAGTTTGCTTCTCAAACATACTTTGATATTCTTTAAATTTATCAAAGGCTTTGGATTTATGTTTCATAAGATATACATATCCAAATCTAGATAAATCATCAGTAAAGGTGATGAAATAAGAATATCCTCCTCTGGCTTGAGTTGACATAGGTCCATATACATTTATATGTATTAGCTCTAATAACCCAGTTGCCCTATCTCCATGACCAGTGAATAGAGACTTGGTCATTTTACCTATGAGACAAGACTCACAAGTTCCTAATGATTCATAATCATAAGGGTCAAAGAAGTTATCTTTGTATAACTTGTTTATCCTGGACTCACTAATATGACCTAATCGGCAATGCCAGAGAAAAGTGACATTAACATCTTCTCTCTTTCTTTTCTTATTTTCTACAAGTAAAACTTTATCATTGAGTGAAAGAACTAAAAGACCATTAATAAATAAACCACTTCCAAAGTAATTATTAGAATAAAAAATAGAGTATCCTTTGCTCTTTATATTAATTTCAAAACCTTGTTGTAATAACAAGGGTACAGAAATAATATTTCTAATAATATTTGGAACATAATAACAGTCTTTCAATTCTAAAATTTTGCCCGAAGGTAATAACAATAGATAGGTGCCCACAGCTTCTGCTTGAATGGCTTCACCACTCGCACTATGAAGCTCAAAGTCACCCTTCTTCAAGCTCCTAATTTTCAAAAGTCCCTGCAAAGACTTGCATATATGAGACCCACATGCGGTATCCAATACCCATGAATCAAAAGCTGATGCACCCAATGACAAGTTAGTTTGTATCATGTACAAACCTTTTGATGCTCCACCAGCATCATGCTTCAGACTTGCAAGATATGACTTACAGTTTTTCTTCCAGTGTCCCTGCTTGCCGCAGTGAAAACAAGTTCCATCAACAGAGGGCTTTTTTGCCTTCTTCCTCTTTTGGATGCTTTTCTTTAGGTTCAACTTTCTCTTTGAACCCTTCTTCATCATTGTTTTCTTCTTCCCATCAATTAGAAGAAGATGAGCCTTATCACCCTTAAAGTGGCTCTCAACTGTCTTAAGCATGTTAAGCAACTCAGGTAATGAAATGTTTAGTTTGTTCATGTGATAGTTCATGACAAACTGAGAGAAGGAATCAGGGAGTGATTGCAGGATCATGTCCTGATTTAGCTCTCCATCCATCACAAACCCTAATTGACCTAATCGAGTGATTAAGTCAGTCATCTTTAGTACATGGGCTTGAATGGATGAGCCCTCACTTATACGTGCTCGGAACAACTGCTTCGATATTTCATATCGGGCAGCCTTACTTTGCTCTCCATAAAGCTCTTTAAGATTGAGTAGTATGGACTGAGGTTCCATTTGCTCATGTTGTCTCTGCAATTCATTGCTCATAGATGCCAACATAATGCACTTGACAGTTAAACTATCATTCAGCCACATTTTATATGTGGCCCTTTCCTCCTCCGTAGCATCATCTCCAATCGGATCTAAATCAGAAGAATCGAGGATATAGGAGACCTCCTGAGTTAAGACAATTCTCAGGTTCCTTAACCAATCCACATAATTGGGACCAGTCAATTTGTTGGCATCTAAAATGTCCCGCAGTGTTAAAGTAGAAGCCATAATATCAATCTTAAAAATAAAATAAAATAAAATAAAGAATAATATATAAGCAGACCACTCAAGATGATATACACAACTAGATAAGGACTTATCAATCTAATTGTGTCTCCCACTATTTTACTACGAATACCATAGCCCTTACCTATGGTAAGCGAGAAACCCTAACAGGGTTTCTTTAGCAGGGTTGAGATCCCAATTCCCCATAAATGCCTTGTGTTACACAACAAACATTCATGAGTTCAAGGGTAGAAAATTCTCCTTTCCAATTGCAACCCATGCAACTCTCAACATAACAGCTGCCTCTAAGACACTTACAGCCTTGTGTTACACAACAAACTATAATGTCTTAGTTTAGTCAGATCCTTCATTTCTATATAGTCACGTTTGAATAATGTTGCCCTTGTGTTACACAACAAAGCAACACCATCAATCATGCTATAAAGCATTAGATGCACCATGACAAATTTCAAATCAAACCCTAGATTAGGCCTTGTGTTACACAACAAACCTACTATAGTTTTTGACTTGAATTTGGCTTAGCATGAAGGAAGGCATTTAGTGTTTCAATCATTTAGCATTTCCAATTCAAGGTCTAAATCTATCCAATTGGCCAGGTAAGTGGGAGAGAGGTGGGAGGCCCCCCGTGCTTGCCTTGAACACCAAAAGTTTGGCCAGGTAAGCAACGGATCCAATTATAAACCACATTCTCTTTACCTTTCCAGAACCACTTTCCTAGACACCAATTGATCATTCAAACCCTTAATGGATTTGCATTATGATTTTATAACACTATGACTAAATATAATTTTTTTTTAAATTAAAAAAAAGGGCTTTCATGGTCTTATGCACATCCTAATAATACAAACTTTCTTATAGACAAATAACACCACAACATAATATGTGCCAAGTTAGTCATCATTCTAGGACAACCTTACAACATAGCAGAAGTCCACCATTATGTTAGGACAACCTTATATTAGAATGATGACTGAATAATCTAAACATATCTCTATGTCGATTAGGGTTTAAATGAAACTCCTAATCTGTGGCATACATCATATGTTACAACTTTCATACTAGATAACATTAGATTGAATATAATCATTCAAAGCATTTAATTAACTATTAATTGAATGAATCAAGGTGGCTCTGATACCACTGCTGGGTTTGGTTGCGCAGCGAAAAATCAAGTTTTAAAATTTTTAAACTTTGAGATCCTAGTTAATCAAAACCCTATACCTAAGACCCCTTGATTATATCAATTAATAAGGCAATATATTAAGATATTGGATAATACCTGTAACGCTAATATCCTTTATTCCACTAAGCGCACAAGTGTATGCCCTCCAGAGGTGATCCACACAGAAACTGGGTTCAAGACTCTAGCTCCTTCAAAACTTTGATCCTTGTTGCTTAATCCTTCTAAAAGATTTAATTGGCTTGCTTTCTTTCCCTTCTAATTTTTCTTTCTCTTACAAAAAAATCCTTCAAAGCCTCTTGTCCTAAAAAGGACCTTCTTGTTCTGGTTTAGGTCTTGTCCTGAAGAAGACCTCATTGTCTTGATTCAGGACAAGACAACCTTTTGTCCTGAAGAAGACCTCCTTGTCTTGGTTTAGAACAAGAGATATAAGAGAAATAAAATAAGAAAGAGAGAAATTTTCATATATTATAAAACTTCGGGATGCACTCCTATTTATAAGAGGCAGAGGGATGCATCACCATGGGATGCATCCCGTCCACACGCCTTACCATGATGAGGCGTGTCCCAAGGGTAGTGCCTCATCATGATAAGGCGTTAAGGGGAGGGGCGCATCTGAAAGAGAGCGGAAAGACGTATCCGCTCAAAAAAAAAAACTTATCTGATACGCCTTATCCATGCGCTCACGCTGATAACCTCACCCCACACTTTTTCATGATAAACCAATGGTCCAGATTAAGGCACCATCTAATGGTCCAGATTAAGGCATCATCTAATGGTGCAGAAGCAAAGTGCCATCACCAATGGTCCAGATTCAGGTGCCAACTAATGGTCCAAATTCAAGCAATAACCAATGGTCCAGGTCCTTCATCCAGGGAGCCATCCAATGGTCCAGATCGAGCCGCTAACCAATGGTCCAGATCCATTATTCAAAGAGATATCCAATGGTCTAAATAAAGCCAATTGGGTTTCAACTCTTGACTAACCCACATTAGGTCATGATCTAATCATGTTAGATTAACCTAATACAAGAATCAGATTCGAATCTAATTTGAATCAGAAGTTAGGGTTTGCAATACGTGCTAGCATGTCTACCTTGCAAACTTAATCTAATCCAATTAGACCCTTGATCAGTTTCTTTTGTGTGTGACCCTTTGGGTTTCTCATCCAGCCAGCAGTAGGTCTAGGCTTATGTCGATTTATTTTGATTAGAAATCAACTAATCGAATTAGGTCAAATCGAGCTAATCCTAGTTGTCAATTTGAACCATCTTTCAAATTGACTCATGAATTCAATCAATTTAATTCATGAAAACCTACAAGACATGATTGACATCTAGCAACGTATCATGCCTACCCAGAAGATGAGGAATTTGATAAAAATTATCAAAATACCCTTCAGTGGCAAGTTACCATGCAATTCAATCCTTCGATCTTCCATTATCCCGAATAAGCGATGGGTATGAAAAATTGTCAAACCCTAACACTTTATTCATTTGAATCTCAAATCACTAATGAAGACTCGATCGATGAAAGATTAGAAACCATTTCTAATATCATCATGCTTTGATCAAAGACTTCCTGAGTTATCATTTGATGAGATTACATAGGATAAATACTTCTCTTACTAGGAGTGATCGATTCCTTGTTGACCTACTCACAATCTTCATACACAATTCACCATATCCATGAACACCCCGTACATGGCTAAGTCATGAATGAGTATGAACCAAAACATAGATTCATGTGTACAAGATTCCATGGTGATCTCAGATCTAAGGATCATTTGCACAACTCTCACTAAGAGAATCATCTTTTGACAAGTAAGTAAGACTTCCATAAGATGTTCTCATTACAGATCAATTCAGTGAACTCATACATTGATGAGCACCCATATATTTGTATTAGTGTCCCTACACAAGTGATCGTGAGACCAACCACTCTCTCCATTGAGCATACATAGAATGTGCTAGTCTTTCTAGAAACATCAATTCCCTACTCGATGATCCTTCGATTAGGAATATTCTAGATTAGGGTTTATAAGATCTTAGGTCTCACTGTTATGAACTTCATCATAACCATAAATCCATTGCCCTAATCTATGGGGTTCATCATAATCTTAAAACAAAAAGTTATAAGACACAGCATATGATGAATTAAAATACCTTTTATTAATATTATTCATGAGTTGAAAGAATTTTACAGAAAAGCCCTTGTTACATAAGAAATATGATTGGCTTTCAGAGCACTATTCTTTCATCTCATGCAATCTTTGTCCAGTTTCTTTAGAAGACTTATGTCACATCCTTATTGGTTGTAAAATGGCAAAAGTAGTTTGAGATTTGAGGAAGACAAACAATTCAAATGCCACCATGTTTAATTCTTTACAAGGCCTTATGAACTCTCTCTTCTCCACACATTTAGGTGTGAGAAAAACTTTAATTTGTTACATAGAGTGGCCATTATGGAAGGCTAGAAATGAAAGAATTTTCAAGAAGGAAAATGAATACCCTTTTTAGATATTTGAAGGCGCTACAAGAAAGGCATTTGAATTTCATGAGGCAATTAAGCATGGCTTGATAGATATTTGAGCTTTAATGACATCCTCGCCTATTGTTGCTTCTTGAGTACCCCCTCCCAATGGTATTGTGAAGATTAATTTTGATGCCTCTTGGAAGGCAGGTGGTATATGTTTTGGATTCATCGCAAGAGAGCACCAAAGTCAAGTCTCATATGCTGGATCAAGAGCTTTCTACTCTCCTTCAGTGCCCAAAGCCAAGCTAAGAGTTGCTTGGGAAGGCATGGTGATATTGGCATATAAATTACGATTTAACAAGAAATGGATTGAAGGAGATTCCTCTACAATAGTTGTTTGCATTAGTCGGAATACCAATGAAAGAAAATAATCGACCCACCCTTTAGCTATTGATATTAAAAATATGAAGGAAAAAAGCTCACTTCTTCAAAGCTAATCATCTTTACCACCAGGCAAACTAACTAGTAAATAAATGAGCTAGCAAACTTAGTAATGATGATTTTACTTCCTTTTCATCCATCTCTCAAGAAGTTAAAGATTATGTACAAGCTGATCTTATAGGTATCCAATTTTACAGGAAATAGTTTGTTTCTTTTTAGTGTTCATTTGGACCCCCTTGTATCACCAAAAAAGCCTTTATATGCACTAGGACTATTATTTAATCATTTTCCTTTATAATTGCTAATAGTAATTTGAGCAACAATGCTCAATAATATTTTTATTTGTTATTTGATTACATTAATGTTTTAGAATTTAAAATCTTTTATTTTCCATTATTCAAGAAAGTCAATTTTCAAAATATTATTCAAAATTTGTGTACTTAAATAAATAGTATTATTAGTTTGCTATTTTTTACTCTTTAGTAGGCATATCTGCAAACAAATTCATAATAAACAATACTATTTAAAAGTATCGAAACCAAGGAGGGCATAGTTTATTCGTGACGCATAATCGAATCTATAGTGAGAAAGTGGCAGGTGAGTTAAGGGATAGAAAGAGGCATCGTATGAAAGGAAAGTCTTTCATGCACGAATGAGCCACCTAACATAACACCTTCCTCATTGGGGCTTTGAGCACTAAAAGCTTTTTGCGATTGGAAATTGGCCATTAGTAACAAAGTGATAAGGTATTGAGAGGTTTCACACGATTAAGCGTCAGACAAGAGAATTTCTTATTTTTTGCTATTTAGATAGGAAAAAATGATCTTGTTTATGCCTTTCTAGCTTTTGAAAATGCCTAAAAAATCTCTCATAGACCTATATCTAAGCTTAGCTTCCCTAAAAAAAAAAAAAATTTAAGTAGGTAATTTATGTATACAAAACTTTTTTCAGATACGATTATATTCAACTTAGTACTCATGCTACTATTGGTATATTCTATTATTTTTTACAAGTGGCTCATTTTCTTATGCTAGATGGTAATGCATGATTGGCACCCTTCAAGAACCTTGGAATTAAACTAGGCAAAAATAAATCCAAATCTAACTTGCAATACGAAATAATTTTTACAAAGTTGATTTGCTCAAATATCCACTGGGCTTAGACTACAAATCTCAATTTTGGATTACATTCAAGGGTCATTTAATTCACGAAAATGAAATTGTGGAATGGGAATCAAAACCATTTATTCCAATTCCAGCAGTTTATTTGGATGGAATTAGAATTTGATTCTATTTTCATCTTTAATCAGAATCATGTTTTAAAGAGAATTAGAAATCTATACTTTTGGTTAAGATTACAGTTTCCATTTCAGTGCCATAATCTTTTCCATCATTCTCACCATAATCAATCTTATCCTTCTTGAGTGTCCTCTCTTGCCTCCTTTCCTCAAGGAATGGATAACGGATGACAAACGACGAATGGTAGAAAACATTTAGAAATAATTTTTTACTGAATATACACTGTAATCACACATTAAAAAATAAAACTCTAATTAAATTTCAGCATGAAAACTCTAGGGGATCTCTCATTTTTCTCTTCTTCAGTGCTCAACAGTTCTTAAATGTTGGAGATGTTATTATATTATGATTTATTATGATCTTCCTTTATTTATCAATTTTTAGCTTTATTTATTTATGAAATAAATATTAAATTAAATATATATATTAGAGAAAATTCAAAAATAATCAAATTTTAAAATTTTTGGCTTATGAGCAAAATTAAAAATTCAGATTTTTTCAATTCTAAGGTTTTGATGGAACAAATATCAATAATAGAAATCAATTTAATTTTGATTTTGATATTCATATGAACCAAATATATTGAATGAATTAGTAATTTTAATTCTGTTTCTAATAAAATTTGATTTTAATTCTAAATCAAACCATTCATGTCCATGTGCTATTTAATTACCAATGTTTTAGTTGAGGTTTCAGGCAACCTAGGTTTAAATTAATGTCAAATCTAACCCAGATCCGCGGGTTCAAGGATGGCGACTCTCAACTCCCATGGTGGTGAATATACGAGCGTGTCCGCGTGTCTTATCGTTGCGTTGGTGGTGGTGGTGGTGGTGGTGGTGGTGCATGAGCTGGAGGTCATAGGAGGAGTCCGCCCACAAAATGAGAAAGGCGGCGTCCGCCCATAGAATGAAAACCCACGTAGAATTGGAAACCAGAGGTAGGTCATCATCGTTGATATCAAGCTTGCAATCATAGACATTGGACGATTTACCCCGGGATCCTCGTAGATTTGATGTGGATGGTTTCTATTTTTTTAAAAAAAGCGTGTCTCCTCTAATCTGACTTGGTTCCTCCAGCTCATTGGATGCCAGAAGGTGAGAAAGCGCTGAGCTCAAAGCCTGAATGGCTGGAATAGTCCATGCTTTTAAATTATTTGCCTCCCCTAGGCTAACTTCTACTACGGGCTTTGACAGTTCTCTCTGCCCGGTTTCCATTCCATGGAACATCTGACTTTGTTTATTATTTTAAGTAGATCAACAGAATGACTTGTTCAGCATAGGGAATTGTCATTTATTATTATTATTATTATTATTATTATTATTTAAGTGTTTACCCAGTTATGTTATTAGTGGTGAGACCAAAAAAAAAAAAAAGCAAACCTTAGAGTTGATTTGTTCTTATTATTATATACAAAAGAAGTTTTGTTCTAGAATTTTGGCTACTACATAAAGTAAAATTGAAATTTTAAATGATAGTATTCCGGTGGTCGCACTTCATAATGAGAATGATTAAGATGTTTTTTTTTTTTGCTGATAAAAATAGCTTTACTGGGCAGTGGAAACTTAATTTTTGAGAACTGATTGAAGTACATGGCAAAATTCTGGGTTACATGAGTCAAGGGATAAGGCCCGATTAGTTTTTAAAATAAAGAAAGGAAAAATGATTAGAAATAAGTGGATTGCTGAGATCGGAAGTTCACAATCGCTGAAATACTGGGATTATTGAATAATTTTTCTTATACGGACTGTTAAAGATCACTGTGTTCTATCATGTTTAAATCTCTCCTCCATGTTACATTAACTCCTCCTCCAACGCATACAATTTTTTTTTTTTTTTTGGGGTTATATAGGGATTAAAATACATCTTCTCGCCAGATAGGAAGATCTGGCATCTAAACACGGCCTAAGATTTTTCTCATGGTAAATCATGATATAATATTCATCTTATCATTCAATATCGATCATGACGCCATCTAGAAATCTTGAAACCAGTAGTTTATTGCTCTCAAGCGTCCTGTGAGAATAATGTTTCCCTTGCTTCTCAGACCTAATCCTTGCCCTTTCCGTAAACATAAATTTCCAATGCATTAAGTTATCAATGCCAAAGCATGGACTCCGCATTTATTGTTTTCCATATGACTTCGTGTCCTTTTGAGATTATAGATCCATCGGATCGGAGTCCAAACAGGAAAACAAATTAAATAGCTGATTGATATGATAGAACAAGCCGTAGAGTTGCATCCCACCTGTGTAGCAGAACCAAAGATGTTCTAAATTTTTGTGCTTTTAAGCGAACGTAATATGTCGTTCTTTATTACTGCAACACAAAAAGTAGAAAATTTCTGCAACCGCTGCATCATGATCATGGTGAAGAACTTCTTGCCTACTGTTCTAATATGGAGGGCATCACATCCAAGAGTTTTTGTTCACTCTCATGATCATGGTAAACAAAATGCATTTTTAATACAATAATTTAATTTATAATTTCAGCAAAAGTCCAATTCAGCATTGCGACATAGAATGAAAGGGAGATATTCCGACTCCAATATATGTTATATTTAATTCCTATGTGCATATTCTAATAATATTAGAAAAAAAGTTTTCTATAAGCTTACATGATTATACTTTCAATAGTCGTTCCCGAAATTTTTTTGAAGAAAACAATTGCATGGTTCATTAATGAGGTGAATAATAGGTGGCAATAGAAATATATAAGATTTTAATTTTCTAAACTTTTTCCTTAAATACAGAAATAAAAAGAAGAATGAATAAATAAAATTTTCTAAACTATTTCATACTAATTCAAGGTTATCAATGATAAATTTGCAAGACAAGGGAGTATTGGTGGTGTAAAAGTACTCTCTTGACTCTTCCATTTTTGCCTTTAATTTAGCATCTACAAAAGCACTAAATTTAGGGGTTGGTGAGTTACACCTCGTGTTTCAAAGGAGCAGGAAGGAAATGCCCCATATTTTAAGCAGTGCCACGGCTTAGATACAAAAACTTTTTGAGGGGTTAAATCTTTACGTTACAGAGGGTTTTCCTAAAGCCTTTGCAATGAAAAAAAAAAAAAAAAAAGTGGCCCATTGTATTTGATGGATTGATTTCTGTAACTTGAGTAAGGACTCTTCACACGGAATGTAGGCCAAATTTTCAGCACGTACCTTGCATGCCGTATAATGCACCTCGTTGTGTAAGTTATGAATTATTAGTTTGCCCCATAAATTTAGTAAATACGTGGCGGCAATTGGTACCTATATGTGCTTGGCTGTGGGTGGAAAGTAACCAAGTGGTGGTATGCATAACCTTTAACCCAACAACAGCAAGCCATTTGGGAGAGTGATTGTCCATCAAATTTTAGTCCAAAATATCAAAATCCACCATGCATTCCGCCAACACATGCGTATAGCTTCCACTGCCAGCTGGCCTAAATCGTATCTTCTATTCTATTTTTTAGTTAATAGTTAACAAACTGTTAACTTTTTCTCTCCTCTCCCTTCGTCGCCATGTGTATATATAAGAACCCGTAGCAGGAGCGGAGTATCCCGCCTGCGACCTTCCAAATCTCCTTCCATTCCCTCAATTCCTTGGTTCTCTCGGGCCATACTGGGAGGCAAACCACGTCTTCCAGTCGAGTTAACCACCTTTCTCCTCTCAAACCTCTTCTCGGACACGTCTGGATCTTAGTGTATATATATAATGTCATGAGCGCCACCATCCCTCATCTTTCCCATTACGTTCAGTGCAGCGTGATTGCCATGGATGCTTATTATTTTCGCTATCTTGGGCTTCTATCCATTCTTCTCCTTCTCCTGCTACTCGTCTCCAACCAATGGCTGGCCAAGAAGTCTAAGTTGGCCAAGAGAAGAAACCAGGCCCCTCAACCGGCCGGCGGGTGGCCCTTCCTTGGCCACCTTCCCCTCCTCGGCTCCCACAACAACATCGGCCGGGCGCTAAAAGCGGCGGCCGATACGACCGGGCCCGTCTTCGGACTCCGGCTCGGCGCTATCCCAGCACTGGTCGTCAGCACTCGGAAGGCCGCCCAGGAGTGCTTCACCGCCAATGACAAGGCCCTTGCCGGCCGCCCCTCGAGCACTGCGAGCAAGCTCATGTGCTACAACAACGCCATGGTGGGCTTCTCTTCCTACGGGCCCTATTGGCGCCAAGTCCGCAGGATCATGACCCTGGAGCTCCTCTCTCACGCCCGGCTAGGCTCCCTCGCCCACGTCCGGGCCTCGGAGGTCGGTGCTTTCGCCAGGACCCTGTACGGACTATGCCTTGAGGGCGATGAGGGCCCGGCGAGGGTGGAGATTAGCAGGTGGTTCGAGGAGCTGGCGTTCAACGTGGTAGTAAGTATGGTAGCGGAGAAGAGATGCTTCGGGTATGGTGCCGTCGATGACCATGCAAGCAGCGAGGCTCGGAGGTTCACGGGAGCGATGCACCGGATGATGGAGCTCATGGGGGCGTCTGTGATAGCAGACGCGGTGCCGTTCCTCAAGTGGATGGATCTGGGTGGCTACGAGAGGGCGATGAAGCGCAACGCGGCCGTCATGGACTGCATCATTGGAAGGTGGTTAAGCGAGCACCGAGAGAGGAGGTTAGGAGGAGGGGGTGACGGCAAGCAGGAGGACTTCATGGATGTGATGCTGTCGGTGATGGAGAAGGAAGGGGAGTTGTTCTCCGACCATGATCCGGATGCAGTCATCAAGGCAAATTCCCTGGTACGTTATCTGGCACTTTTATTTTATTTTATTTTCCTACATGGTTCTTGAGCACTAAACAATCTTACATCACAAAAGGGAAGGCTTGGAACGTGCGCGGTTCCTTTCCTTTGGTGCAGTCCATCGTCACCCGCACATTTCAAATGGCCCCACTATATATATATATATATATATATTTTGTGAGGAATATGGGCCCCACTAATCATTTGGACCATTCCGCCGGGCGAGCGCCGTATGGAGAACAACGCTGGGTAATTGACTTATTGCTACGCTCTCGTCTCTCGACATACAAGGGCTTAATATTAGGCCTTCAAATGATGGGCGTATTGACAACTGAAATTTTAATTAGTCTTGCCCTTTATCAGACAAGTGATATGTTGTCGAAAGCTTGCAATTAAATGTAATGAATAGAATCTGCCAACTAGTCACCTGGAGGAATAAGTAGAGATTTTGAAAGAGGTTTGCCCTGATTTCTCTCAAAACAGTGGAATAAGGGCTTTCTTTAGAGCAAAGAAAATACTAATTGCTTGAAATAAACAGGTCGCAAGGCGTGTAAGGAATCGTACTATTGGATATAAGCAGCAATCCAAGAGGAATAAACTTAAGTGAAATACCTCTCAACTACTACTGATAGGGGCAAATTAGAAATCCGATGCGATCGTATTCTTATACTTGGGACGATGCCGCTATGGGTAGCTGAGAAATCTCTTGTCGCAACTCAAGCCCCTAATTAGGGAGTGGCAACTGAAATTAAAAGGAAAAAAAAAAAAAAGAAAAGAAAAAGAAAAGAAAGAGAATATCGATGAAGGAGAAGGAAAAAAAAAACATCATGCCCCAGTCTCAAATACCATGGCAGAAGTAAAACCATGGGCGCAAATAAAAAAGATGGAAGTCAATACTGTTTCCAGACTTTCCGTTTTTCCTTTCCTTCCGGCAATTAAAATAGAAGGCACGAATTCTGATGTCAATATCCATCAAAATGTATAAAAAGCACGCGCAAATCTAGGAGGATCCCGGAATAAACCGTCCAATTCCTCGTTCTCAATTCTTTAAAGGCATCACCACCTCCCACGTAAAATAAGCTTTAAACGATTCGTATGATCTGAGCTTTCGATAAACATTGGCGATATATATTAATTATTCTTAATAATCGTGCTAACTTGGCTTCCAATTGTCCGCAGACTCTAATTCTAGGTGGCACGGACACCACAAGCGTGACCATGACCTGGGCCCTAGCCCTAGTGCTCAACCATCCCCACGTTCTAAGGAAGGCCCAAGATGAGGTGGACACCCAAGTGGGCAAGGGCCGGAACGTCGAGGAGTCGGACGTGGGGAGGCTGGTCTACCTCCAGGCCATCGTCAAGGAGACACTCCGTCTATACCCGCCCGGTCCGCTCCTACTCCCGCACCAAGCCATGGAGGACTGCCGGGTGGGCGGCTTCGACGTGCCGGCTGGCACGCAAGTGCTGGTTAATGCATGGGCGATCCAGCGCGATCCGGAGGCGTGGCCGGACCCGTCGGCCTTCCGGCCGGAGAGATTTCTGACCAGCCACAGGGACGTCGACGTCCGGGGCCGGCACTTCGAGCTGCTGCCGTTCGGGTCGGGCCGGCGGGCATGTCCGGGGGCGTCGTTCGCGCTGCAGGTCGTTCACCTGACGCTCGCCCGCGTAATTCACGGGTTTGATATGGCAACGCCGACAGGGGGGCCTGTGGACATGACGGAGGGCAAGGGTGCTACTCTGCCCAAGGCTACTCCATTGGAAGTCCTGGTCGCCCCACGGTTACCTCCTGAGCTCTACAAATGAGAGGTTGTTTGAGTCGGTGGGTGGGAGAAGTTGGTGATCGATTTGAAATGCATATAGTTGCTCACTTTGGAAGCTCATGTGGCTGGCCCTACTTAATTTGTCAGCCGCTTAACATATTTCCATGCACGTAAATTCCAACCGAATGTACCATGATTAAATTATGATCATAACTTGTTGTCCAATGCACGAGTACTGCTTTGCTATGAAAAGTCAATAAAATGAAGTTTGGCGCATACCATAGGCTATAAGTGCAAACCTTCTGACTTTACTATATTATATTAAATAGTAGATTCAGTTAGATTAGATCGTCTGTCAAGCATCAAATTTCAATAGGAACCACCAAAATTCAACAAGAACCAACTACCCTAACAAAAGCCAGAATCCCTGCAATGAGAAAGGTGAGGATTAGTGCCATAGGAGCCGTAATGGTATCTTAGCACAGTTCTTCGGCAGTCTCAACCTCCCTTTTTTTTCTTGTGATATAAATGTTTCTTTCTATTATATTGTATAGCCTAGCTATCCTGTTCAATAGTCTTAGGAATACCATCACCCTAATGCTAACCTATTCTTGTCTATGGAGTCAGACACGTTTGGCTATGGAGTTTGAGTGCACATCAAGTTTTGGACTTTAGAGCCACCGGAGGGTCGTTTACCGTTGACCTCCACCATATGCCTGTATCCACATAAAAGAAATGTAGGCATAGTTGAGAAGGGGAATAAAACGGGGCTTTTTTTTTTTTTTTTTAATAATGTTTTCAGCTGGATGTAGGTGATATCATAAATAAATGAAGTCCAATGGTATGAATAGATGGTTTAAATGGTTAAAGCATTAAGAAGACGTGTTGGATGGATAAGATTGAAGCCAATTTACTGAGAAAAACTATAAAAATATACTATAGTTGAGCCCGGCTTACCAAATTAGTAGAATATAATAAATCTAGTATTCAAAACATCTTCTAGTATGATTGGACTAATATTATTAATTAACTGGTTTAAACTAGTTTATATGGTTGGGGTAAAAAATATTCAATAGAACTCCATTTCCTTTTTTTTTTTTTTTTCCCTTCTTTTCCTCTTCTCTTCTTCTCCATCCAACTCTAAAAACCTTCAAAATTTCTACAATCTCTATATAACAGGTGAAAATTAAATGTTTGTTCTTTTTAGTGATGGTTTTGTATACCTATTGATTACCCATACATTGTACAGATATCGGAATAAGATTTTCATTTTCTCCTCAGTTATTATTTTAAATTTAGAGGGAACTAGATCCCAATTATGGTAATTATGGGCTCTTTGTTCTTGATGGGCCAGCATTTTTAGGCGTCAGTCATGCATTTATGTCTCGCTGTTTGTGGTTCTATCCGTGAAAGCTTTATATATATATATATATATATATAAGTTAGATTTAAAGTATAATGAGATTGATTTGTGTGCTTTAGTTATATTAATTGAGATATGATAAAAGTGGTAGATGATATGTTTGTTATATTAATTTCAAAGTATTAAACAGTTCTTGCTTCCAATTCCTGGCACCAATAGGCTCAATACCATAAACGTAAAGTATCTCTTACTACCACCCAAGTGGTAAAAATTTTTTATGAGGTTTGTTCTCACTAAAATGGATGGTGATGGCAAAAGCTACAACCTTGTCAATGATGAAGAAGTAATTCAGAAAATTGACAGACAGATTTCTATCTATCCAAAAAATAAAAAATAGATTCATATTATTTTCGAATTAAGAGATAAATAAATCAAAAATGGTTGCTATTATGTATGAGAGCACTAGGTGGTCATTAGTACACAGGGTTCCTTCTGTTACACTAGTAAGAACTCTAATTGGAATCTAAATGAATGTCCTAAGATTCGTATTGTTAGTTCTTTATTAAGGTGTCACATGAAATAAGCCTGAACGATTCCTATGATTGAACTAAGTTGAACGAACTTATGCTCCATTTGCAAGCAGGTTCTCATGATGGCTGGATTCCGACGGCACCGGAAGTGCTGCCGAACCATCCTCGGAATCTAAAGAAGGCCCAAGAGGAGGTGGCGGGACCGGAACGTTACCGAGCCGGACACCTCCAAGACGGAGTCGAGGAAACCTTCTGCCTCTACCCGGCCGGACGAAACATAATCCCACACCGTGGCCAGCGAAGTCAGCGGCTTCGGCAGGCGTGGGTGAAGGCATGAGCAATCCAGAGTGACCCATGGACTTCCGGGTTCCGGCCACAGGTTTCCCACCATCCCCAAGGACACTGACGACCGAGGTCCTCCCATTTGTGTCGGGTCGGCGGATTTGCCCTTGCCCACCTTATCCATGGGTTCGATATGGCGACGCCGTCAGACGTACCGAGTGAATGAGAGGACTAGCTGATCAATTTGAAATGTTAGCAATCTTCTATATGGTTCTTTACTTCCATCAGGAAGCAACGGGATCTGTTGTTGACTATAGAAGCTCGGGAGGCTCGCACTTCCTGCGCCTGTGATCGGATCTTAGCGCATCCACGTTCTCTTAGAATATAACATGACGGATAAAATAAATTAATTTGAATTATATATATATATATATATATATATAAAATCTTCTGCCAGACATCAAAATAGAGCTACCGTAAAAGGAAGGTTTAATGTACAGTCTTCTATTGTTATGATTATTTTAAAGCATGACTTTTATCCTGCATCATCACAGCTAATGAAGGATAACCTACCAGCCTCTCATTAGTTCCCAGCGAAGCCCCAGCAAATCATTGCAATGCTGCACATTTAATAATAACTACGGACCTTTCAATGTAAAAGTTTGCGACTAGCAAACCGGTAGAAGATGTATAGCCAACTAACAAAGATGCGTACACATTCTAATAGGCTACCAGCATTAATCATTCATACAGGGAATGCAACCCATGATAACCTTATGAGTGCAGGAGGCAGACCTATCATCGCAAAGTATATGGGGCACATTTGGATGGGCTACTTAGTCTTCGTGCCAAATACGAAAACTAGTAGGAGATAAAAGGTTCGCATAGAATCAGAGAGAGATTTTTTTCATCTCGCTTAACCCTCAAGCTTAAGTTAAGGCTCAGCATCCTTTCACTCTTTCATCTCCCTTCTTAGGATTTCTTTTTTCTCCATCTTCTTTCCTAGCAAGAATTTGGCAATAAGGTTCGCTCTTGGCCGATATTTTTATTTTTCTTTACTGGCTTGAGTGCTTAAGCGTCTTCGCTGCAAACCTTCCAGCACTTCTCACGATCTTCTTTTCTTTTTGCGAAAACGCAATTGGGGTGCTGGAGTATCCTTTGCTGAGCCATGTCAGTCTCTTTCATTCCTATCTAACCAACCTCATTATCATTCTGTTGGCATCTGGAGCCTACCAACTAACTCCAAGCAGCATCAACAGCAACCAACCTTGTCAATGCGACTAATAACTATTTAACATGCACCGCATCTTCCTCAATGCTAGAAATAAACTATGATCACCTGGTTGGGGGCATCGCCAGAGTTCTGCAGCCCATTGCCCATGGCTTTTTCTATGGACAAAGATATAAATAAAATATAATATAAAGAGAATTGCCTAGATAAGATGTCTCCATATAGATTATATAAAGCACCATGTAGGTTTTACATAGATAACAAACTGTTCACAGCATAGCTTTAACTTGTTCTAAGTACAGATTATTCGAGGACCCAATGCACTCAGTGGTCCACAGGCCTCGGCTACACTAGCACACGTTAAGCCCTACCTCCAGTGTAACCATCGAAACCAGGTCACACCAGCCATAATCATCCTTATAAAAGCTCCAGCAAAAACGAAGCCAAAAGCATGGCAATTTAATAAAAAAAAAAAATCTCCCTTTCTCCTGTGCTGCAACTTGAGATGGAGTTGATCAGCAAACTTGGAAACTAGAAACGAGTTTTGACCATGTGGCTTCGAATTGTTCCACGAAATTTCCTCATTTCCTTCCATGACTTATCTTGATCAGATGCATGGCAATGTCCATTTGGTCCCTTCCAGGACTTACACGGAGCAGCTTCATCGCATACATAGCAATAACACTGCACCAATTTGCGAAAAAACTGTGTTATAAGCAGCCAAAAAGGAAGTCTTCAAACATCCTAGTTTGGAAAAAAGAAGAAAACCACATAGCAAAAGACTAGGTTGGATCCTGAAAGTAGAAAGTTGATTTGTTGGTAAAGCCTCTTGTGTTGATACAGGAGACCTGGGTTCAATTCCTGTCCTCATTAAGAACAAAAACAGTTGAAAGGCGTGTGACTTGTAAACTGGAGTTTTCAAGGAACGCCACAGCTAGATGCCATTAGAATAAAAATCATAGACACCATCTAGGTAATTTTCTGGTGGATTGGTACAAAGCACAGTCTTAATGTTTTAAGCTATGAGCTATGTGTTGGGTGCTAATACCGAACGAAAGTTTTTTTTTTTTTTCTTTTATTTTTTTTGATTAAGTCTTAGCTGAATTAGATAAGTAGTTATCATGTATTCAGTCTGCCTGTTACTTGTGCAAAATGATAGGGAAGAGTGGGGGGAAGGCAAGCTGTAGGTACTGCAAAAGAAACAAGTTGTTCATGAATAGATTGTGCCCAGCTGAAAAACAGGCTCGACAGAGCTTGTTCAATGAGGGAGATAGAAAGGGGAAAAAAATCCAAAGCACAAACATCATGCAAATATAATTGGAAGTTTGGGCTCAGCCAAATGACAATCTTATACAAGGTCAATCAATAAATAAACAAGCCAAACTTGAATAAATGTTATGTAGATCAGCTCGAGCTTGACTACCCCATTCATATAAAGAGATCGCATTACAACTCAGCTCTGTTTGCACCCCTAGCTGCACAGATGTCTAGCTACTGTATCACTGTGACCACATTATCTTGAAAAGGCTTATGAGTGAAGGTGGGACAAGGAAAAAGTATACAGGACACAGGAAGAAGCCAATCTTGCAATTTCAAGATTTTCAGGATCCAGAAATCACCTTAAATGAATTTTGCTATATGCCAAAAATCTCTGAGGTTGCAAGACTGGTAGCTTTCTGATCAATCTATGCAACTTTCTTTGCCTCTGATTAAGCTGATTTCAAATCAGCTGCATTCATTTTAGAAAAAGCTAACAAAGTGAGACGAATAAGGGAATCAGAAAGGCCACTGATCATAAAAGAATTGAGGGATGCCAAAATCCATCCAAAACTCCATTAAAGATATCCCAATTAATGATGCTCCCAAAACTATGATGCAACATTAGTGGCCTCCTATATTCCCTTTACCACTCCTTCCTGTCTCCTCTCTCATTCCCAAGTATGTGGAAGAAATCTGAAACATATGCTGGACTTGAGTCCAAAAAAGGCCCTTTTTATTTTTAAAAATATTTTGTAATATTTTGCGCAAAATTAAGATATTGGTACATCTCCGCTCTGTCCTTTTTTTTTTTTTTGTGTGTGTGTGTGTGTAATTGAACTGTTTCGCTTTAAAATAACAGAACTGCCGATGTATTTATCACAGAAGCAGTCTCAAGTTTAGAATTCTCCTTTCATAACAAGTATGAATCTATGATTTCAGTATGCTTTACAAGAGTTTATCAAAAAAGTTTCTGATTTGTCAAAAAAGGTTCATGATCAGGCTAAAGAGCCCAATCTGCATTTTCATTTGACAAATTTTTACTCAACCCTTGAAATATAGAACAGCATTGACTTTCATGTGATTCTGTATTTGGATATTTAATCTACTGAAAATAGAATTGTAATCAAGTATTTTCCATGATTCTTTTGATGGTACCAATCTTTTTAAGTTCAATTTGGCAATTTCATTCAGTCCTATTCGACAACCAGGTGAAATTTGTGAGACACTAGGATTAAATGAAATAAGTTGGTAACATTTCCCCTTTGAATTTTAAAGTGATGCTGCAACAACAAAAATACTTTGGCAGATCTTCTTTCCTACCAGTGAAGATTCTGCCAGTAGAAGTGCCTACCATCTAGGAACATGACTTTCCATCTCTATTGAAGATCACTTAGACAATAAAAATGGCTGTCTGATGAGTCATCAAATTTTGAGTGTGAGAACCAGTTCTTTTTATTTGTTACTAAAGGGAATACCATGCAAAATCATTTCTTTGAGCCGCCTTAAACTTGTTAAGGTATTCAAAATCTGTGCTATCTGCCAAAAGAGAATTAGTTGTTGTCATCTCAACCACTGAGACAGGTAGGTTTGTTACCAAAGAGAATGGTGTGCAAAATCATTTCAAGATGCCTTGGCCTTGTAAAGGTGTTTAAAATCTGTCCAATCTGCCAAAAGAGAATTAGATGTTTGTCATCTCAACCACTGAGACAAACAGCTAGGGACATCAATAACCTTTAATAATGTACGTGGACCCCAAGGCACACTAAAATGTCGAAGATCCCTGAAACAGAGAGGGATGGTAGTGGTACCTTCCTGCCACCACTCACAGGTTACTAATTTTTGGGGTTCTTGGTATTAAAAGTATTGCTTCCATGAAGAAACACAATAAAAGTTTGAGATGCTAAGTCCATATTGCAAACATTATTTCTGAAGTAAATGAATTCTGCTCTCTCCTTCTATCACATCCTACTTAATAATTCTAATGCAAGGAATTAGACTTTTTAGTAAATACCCTTTTTTCTTAAAAAAAAAACTAGTTCTTTGAATATGAGGAAAACAAACAATGCCTACAAAAAATTAATACCTCACACCTCGACACCAAACTTATATTTCAGAAGGGATTCAGAGGTATATATATATATATATATATATATATATATGTCAAAGAGAGGTGATACCTTGAGGCAGCAACTTTCATGAGACGTCTTGCCAAAGGGATATTCAGCACACAAATGCCGTGAGTGGGTAAAATCTCTGCAAGCCACCTGCATTCACAGATATCAATCAGCGATGCATTCATTCATAAAGAAAGCATGTCTATTCCCCCGATTAAGGCTCAGTCAAGCTCGGCCTTATCATTTAACATGCATAATTATAATTAGCATAAGGAATCTTTTTCAATAATTTTGACCATCTCTTTCCGCTACTGCGACAATTTTGTGGAACTGCTTATGTTTTCAGTCAGTTCTTGGCCTGACGATAAGAGAAACAATACGGGCTACGTCCTACAAGTCGGTAGAAATGTATGCATACATACATGCGAGGGCACTGTCATGTATATACGTAGTCATCTCTGAAAATGAGATTGATCGCGAGCCGAGGCAATTTTAAGAAACCGAGGGCATATCCGCCATTCGTTAGTTCTTAAACATTGCAATGTTAAACGGATCCACAAATAAATCTAAAAAAATAAATGGGATATAAATAAATAGAAAGAAAGATGATTAAAGGATGTTCGTCTGGGGTTCTGGGCTTGAATCCATGTAAGATTCTATGGATATAGTCATTAACAAAAATATCAATCTGATATAGTGCAGATTTATTAAATTGAGCAATGTTTGATATTTCTATCATAACTTTCTCTACAAATATTCAGTTTGTGCATGGTTGGTGGCATTGGAAACTAGACTCCTTTACCTTTCCAACAAGCTATAAATCTTGGTCAGATTCTAAGCTCATGGAGAGTTCTGAAGTTCCAAAGTGATGCCTTAGAAATTATATACTGAACTGAACAGTGTTTAGTATTTCCATCATAACTTTCTCTAAAAATATCCAATTTATGCATGGTTGGTGGCATTGAAAACTAGACTCCTTTACCTTTCCAATAAGCTATAAATCATGATTAGATTTCAAGCACATGAAAAATTCTGGAGTTTCAAAGTGATATTTTAGAAGCTGCAGTTTTTAGTTAATAGTTTTATGTATTTATTTATGTTTCTTTATTAAATGTGTGAGCCTATAAATAGCTTGTATTAAATGAAAAGAAGAAAGGAATCATTTTGATAATATAACTGAGAATAGAGATTATCTATTTCTCTCTTTATCCCAACTTTGTAAAGTGAAATTTGGCATCCTCTTTGTATTCTTCTCAACCCATATTTCTTCTTCTTACATCACAATCGCCAGAAAAATAAGAGAGAAGAGAAAATAGAAGGAAAGAAGGGAAGGAGAGGAGAGGAGTACCTGGCCTCGTTCGGCGACGATGGTGAGGTCGTCGAGCTGAGAGTGGGCGGCGGAGACGGAGAGCTTCTCGTTGAGATCGTCGGCGAAGGGATCGAAGGGGAGAATGCAGCAGTCCTCGTCTTCCCTCCGCTTCTCCTCCTCCGTCTTCATCTCCACATCCGGATATCTCCTCTTCCTCCTCGTCCTCCTCCCCCACTTCTCCCCTTCTCTCTTATTCTTCTGGGTTTCTTCTTCGGATGAGGAAGCAGAGATTTCGATCACCATCGGCTTCTCCTTGCTGGACATGGAAGGACGGGTAAGACGGGAAGAAATCTCGCAAAGATCGCGGTTTCGTTCATGCTCTGTTCGAAAAGCGGGGGGAATGCAACGGATCGCAGAGGTTTTAATTTGAAGGCCCCTCGCTTGTGCGCCCGCCGAGGTGCGGTGGGCTCTGTTTCCAATCCCGGGGGCGCGTGATCTGGTACAGTCCACCTGGGCCGGGATATCTCCGTTAAAGATTTGCACCCAATGCTTACATAACACCATGCCCCTTGTTTTTTCGAAAAAAAATAAGAGGAAATTACCATATTATTATCCCATTTAATTGACGAGTTTTGAAAACCATGTCTTGAAACAGTTCGTTGCTGGTAATCTCAATTTTAGCTAAAATCTCCAAATCTCGGATCCCTTTTAAAAAAAAAACGACTTTGGTAACATGATCAACATATTTAGCTTTCTAAAATCTTGGGCATCAGTATGTTATCAACTTTTTATCGACATGACATCAATCGGCTCTATAAGT
Organism: Metroxylon sagu; assembly: GCA_017589505.3. NCBI lineage: Eukaryota > Viridiplantae > Streptophyta > Magnoliopsida > Arecales > Arecaceae > Metroxylon > Metroxylon sagu. The sequence continues at coordinate 1,264,252 of JACVBY030000582.1, read as the reverse complement.
TAATGTCATGTTAATGAAAAGAAAATAAAAGCTATATCAGCTAGGCTTTTAAATTTATTTTTATTTCTGTGTAATCTTTAACAAGCTCATTAGTCATGGACTAGCTCCATAATGGCAATCTTTTAATCTAATAAATTTTCTCATCACATTTATAGATTTACCATGAGTTGATATTTAAATAATATTTAGAAAATCCAAAAAATTTATTATTGTTGTTATACCGATAATTTATTGCAATGATTTTGTCAAAAACACTGATCATCAGTAATTTCTTTTATAATATTTTCACAACAGATATGTTATTGGTTGGAAACAAGCTCCTCCATTAAATAGTAATAAAAAATTAAAATATGTTTACTTTTTATAACATTTCTATTTTTGTAAATATTTATGAAGATGCATTAAGTGATTGAAAATAAAAATAATTTTTTAAAAAATAAATATCAAAAAACTAAAAATAGTTTAAAAATATTTTTATTATTTTTCATTAAAATAAAGAAGGGGATAAAATAAAAAAATAAAAAACTTGAAAATATAATAATGAATTGTATTCTTTTTAATTTTTTCACTTATCCTTTTAAAAGAAGTTGTTTATAATAAAAATAAAAAAAAAATTATTCTCACGTACCAAACCCATTTTGTAAAGATTAGGAGGTAGAAAGTAAAAATTATTTTTAAAAATAAAAATAAAAAATAAAATTAAGAAACGTTTCAGAAAAAAAAAATCAGACGCCACCTTATCGTTGTAAAGTGACGGCCATGCCCTGAGAACGCGGAAGGCAAGGGAGAGGTAAAAACACCTTCAAAAGCTGGCATCATCTGAAGAAGAATGACCTGGGAGATGTCGCGTCTCATCGCTGCCAAGGCTGGATCGCATTGGTAACCCAGCAAATTTATAACATTTTTCTTTAATAATCACTGCTCCTTTATATTTTTTGGATAGCCTATTGACGAGATTTGTAATGATTTGTTGTTATTATCTTGTTCTCGATGCAATAATCTCAGATGGAATCCATAGAAAGAAAGCACTAATTGTCACAAAGGAGTGCTGGCATTGTGTTGTTATTGTCTTCTTCTCGATGCAATAATCTCAGATGGAATATATAGAAAGAAAGCACTAATTGTCACAAAGGAGTGATGGCATTGTGTTATTATTATCTTGTTCTCGATGCAATAATCTCAGATGGAATATATAGAAAGAAAGCACAAATTGTCACAAAGGAGTGATGGCATTGCATCTCCGCCAGGTGTGTGATGCTGGATTTGTTAAATTTTTAAAGTAAATGTTTAGAACAATTTTATCTAGTAAATAAATTAGTAGTTCTTCAATGTACTTGAGAGCTTGCACTAGTATAGGAGAGCGCAATCTCATAAAAATTACCATCATTAAGCTGAACCATGCATCCTTACATTTTCCTAAGACCTACCATTAATCCACTTCATCTATTTCCTAAGCTGAACCATGCATCCTTACATTTTCCTAAGACCTGCCATTAATCCACTTCATCTATTTCCTAAGCTTGACCATGCACTCTTACACTTTCCTAAGCAATTAATTTTTCTCATCTTTATTTGATCAAGAACTCCATTAAATATGTGTCATGCTTGCTCTCTAACTTATGCAAGCTTTCCAAAAACTTTATCTTGCATTCTAATGATGAATTAATGAAATATTTTGCCCTCCTTATCTTTTGGTGCTCTTTTTTTATTTAGTTTTGAGTCTTGGGTTAGTTTGAAGTATTTTCTTTTATTAATTGAGAAGCGAGTAGTTCATATATATCGATACTCATCTTTCTCCACAGGATTTGGCAGTGGAAGAAGCTCGTACCAAAGGAGCAACGTTAGATCGCGCCGCTTGAACACCGGTTAGCTCAGGCAAACTTTTAGGTATATTTGTGTTGCACACTGTCAATTTTTCTCTAACTTTTCGTTTTTGGTCAGTAGGTGGATTGCTAATTTATGATGAGATTTATGTCATTGGAAAGTACTAAGGTCGACGGACTCTGCATCAGTACTCAAAATGGAAAAGAGAACCTAGAGAGGTGATTTTCCAAAAAATATGCTTTTATTTGACTGTTTTCTCTGGCTTGCATTCAGTTTTTCTGAATTTATTTGTTAGATCCTTCTGATTTTCCAAGATAAGAATTTATATTTTGCATGACTGAAGTAGAATTTAGCTTGTTGATGTCATCCAGGATTATTGTTATATAAGGATTACATATGCCTGCAAACTTCCCCCCCAAAAAAATAGTTTGCTAAATTAAATTTGGATTTTTTTTATTATAAATTATTTTATTATTAATTAAAAAAATTCCATGGTAGAGAGACTGATTGCGTAAAGGTTGTTTCTAACCAATTCTCAGGTTTGGTATCAAGTACTTATATTGTATGAACGTACCTTAATGATCCGAACATTGTGTCAGCAGTGATCGAATGACAGTGACTAACTTCGAGTGCGATCATAGATTACAAGAACCAAAAAATGTTCGCTAGGAGCTCTTAACCATTAATTCATATATATGATTAACCCTTGCCTTGATACTGCATTACCGAACTGTTGGAATTATAGCTTCATAAGGTCTGTCTCATAGCATCAGCTTTTTGAATGAGATGAAATAATTATACTTTCTTCCCTTCCTGTTAGAGAGGGACCATACCTGTAGTGGAAGTTTATATCTCCTCGTGTGGGGTCGCAACTTGGTTTGTGTCTGTGTCCAGGATCAGGCATAATCCACTTCATGAGGATAACTTTGATCCGGATCCAACCTCGATGATTGGTCTAGGTCAAATCTGACTTAAAATATTATTTCAATTTTAAAACTATTTCTTTTTAGTATTATACGGACCTGATCTGATGAAACACATAGTTGACTTATGAATTTTTGCTTTGAATATATATATATTCATTTTATTTTTAACTCCGTCTATATATATGAGTTTTTTTTTATACATAGTCGGTCCAAACCTGAATAAAAGAAAAAAAGGTCAAAATAGGTTGACGACTAATATAAAACTATAGTCACACTCTATGAATATGAATTCAATAGAGAAAATCGATAAAGTTAGGGCGTTGTATCAGACCCTGTATGTTGTAGAAATGACAAAGGTAGTTAGGATGGTCCCTGAAAGCGACACATCACATTGATGTCCAAATGTGACGAAAAATAAGCAAGGGTTCCTATATCTTCATGGACGGATGTAGATGAAGAAGTTAGTTTAAGAAACTAAAAATAAAATTAAAATTAAAAAATAAAATTAAATAAAATATGTTTAGTAACTTAGAATATAGGGTCATTAACAAGAAAATTAATGGAACTAATAAATACAATGACTAGAAGGAGAATTAATGTAGTTTGCTTATAGGAGACTAAGTCGATAGGTAAAATAGCAAAAGAGGTTGATGGTTTTAAACTTTGGTATACAATTAAAGATAGAAATAAAAATGAAGTAAGAATTATTGTAGATAAAAGCCTAAAAGATAAAGTTGTAGGCATTAAGAGGATAGGCGATAGAATAATTTTGATTTAATTAGTGATAGATAAGGAGTTAATAAATATTATTAATGTGTATGCTTCTCAATTAGATTTAAGTAGTCTGGCAAAGCAAAGTTTTTGAAAGGATATGGATAGACTAATTCAATAAATTCGTACTGGAGAAAAAATATTTATTGAAGGAGATTTAAACGAACATGTAGGAAAGTATAGTATAGGTTTTGAAAAGGTACATAGAGGTTATAATTTTGGAGATAGAAATGATGAAGAAAATATCATTTTAGAGTTTGCAATGACATATGATTTAGTATTAGCTAATACTAAATTTTAAAAATGGGACTCTTATTGATAACTTTTATAGGTAGATATAATGCTAGTTAAACAGATTTCTTTCTTACTAGAAAGATTGATTGAGTATTTTATAAAGATTGTAAGGTTATACTCTAATTACATAATATAAATTAATGGTTATGCATGTATGTATTCAAAAATGAAGGAAAAAGACTATAATGTATAAGAATTCAAGAATTAGGTGGTAGAATTTGAAAGGAGAGAAACTAATAACTTTTAAAGAGAGAGTGATGAAGGAAAGAAAATGGAGTATAAATGGAGAGATTAACACCATGTGGAAGAAATGGCTAATAGTATTAGAAAAGTAGCTATTAGAGGTGTTAGGAAAATCAAAAGGAAAAAGATCATACGATAAAGAAATTTGGTGATTGAATGAGAAAGTTTAATTAGCAGCTAAGGCTAAAAGAGAGTGCTATATAAAACTAACTAAATGTAAGAATGAAGAAGCATATAAAAATAATAAGATAATTAAGAAAGAAGTTAAAAAGATGATACGAGAGACTAGATGTAAGACATATGAGGAATTATATCATAAGTTAAAAATTAAAAATAGAGAAAAAGATATATATAGAATTGAAAGAGTAAAAGAAAGAAAAACTAGAGATATGTTTCAGGCTAAAAGCATTAAAGGTGATGATAAAAAAGTTTTGATTAAAGAGAAAGAGATCAAAGAAAAATAGAAAAGATATTTTAATAAATTATTAAATAAAAATCATATAGATAATTTAGGATGCCCTACCGGCTTTATTAAGGATAAAGTTATGATGTATACTCGAAAAATTAGGATATCTGAAGTAAATGAGTATAAAAAAGATAAAAGTAGAAAAAGCTGTGGGACCTAATAAGATTCCTATAGAAGTTTGAAAATATTTAGATGATACTAAAGTAAAGTGGGTGACAAATTTATTTGATAGGATTTTAGAAAGTAAAAAGATACCTAATGAATGGAGGACAAGTATTATAGTACTAATTTATAAGAATGAAGAAGATATTCAAAACTACTCTAATTATTATGGTATCAAACTCATGAATCAAACTATGAAACTTTGGGAGAGAGTAATTGAACATAAATTGAGATATGCTACAAAAATATTGAAGAATTAATTTGATTTTATGCCAGGAAGCTCGATCATAGAAGCTATTTTCCTTCTTAGGAGTTTAATGGAGATGTATAAAGCACAGAAGCAAGATCTTTGTATGGTTTTTATTGATTTAGAGAAAACATATGATGGGATTCATAGAAAAATCTTATGGTGGGTACTAGAAAAAAAGTACATGTTAGATATATTAATATAATAAAAGATATGTATAATGGGGTAGTTAGTACTGTAAGAATTATTGATGGTAATACTTACAAATTTTTCTATTACCATAGGTGCTTACATAAGAGATCTTCTCTCACTCCCTATCTTTTTGCTTTAGTTGTATATGAGTTTACTAAACATATTCAGAATGATATTTCATTGTGTATGTTATTTGTAAATGATATAGTGCTAGTAGATAAAATTAAGGCTGGAGTTAATCGTAAGTTAGAACCATAACGAAATGTATTAGAATCTAAAGGTTTTAGGTTAAATAGGACTAAATGGAATGCAATTTTAGTATAATTGGAAATGAAAATGAATGTAAAGTATAAATTAGGAATCATAAAGTTACTAAAAATGATCATTTTTGGTATTTAGAATTGATTATTCATAAAAACAGAGAGATTGAGGATGATATTATCCATAGGATTAAAGTAAATTGGATCAAATAAAGAAGTGTAATTGAAATATTATGTGATCATATAGTACCTGCCAAGTTGAAGGGAGAGTTTTATAGAACAACCATAAGACCATCTATGCTTTATGGCATTGCATGTTGGATAAATAGAAAAATACAGTGCATAAGATTAATATAGCGAAATAAGAATGTTAAAATGGATGTATGGTAATACAGGAAAAAATAGAACAGAAAATGGAACCATTCATAAAAAGGTAGAGATGGCTCCAATTGAGGATAAATTAAGAAAAAGACAATTTAGATGGTCTAGACATGTACAATGTAGACTTAGGATACACCTATGTGGAAGAGTGACCTGATACATATAGAGAAAAAAAAAAGTAGAGATAGATTGAAAATTACATGCGAAGAAGTAATAAAGAAGGACTTAGAATTTTTATATCTTACAAAAAAAATGACTCAGAATAAAGCTGAATGGAGAAAAAGGATTCATGTAGATGATTCCAACTAGTTTGGAATTAAGGCTTTATTGTTGTTGTTGTATATTCACTTTGTTTTTCATGTAACATGCCCTGATAGTTGCCATAAAAAGCCATAATGCGTTCTTCTATCTAAGTCTTACTATTTTCTTGATCTTGTATGAATATTTAGTATCCTTTTGATATATATCGATATAAGATTAAATACTCGCTAATATATGAGCTCTCACATACTTCTTTAGTTCAAGCCTTTATATTCTTCCTAAGCTTTATAAGTTTCTTAGTCCTCATAGGTTATGGGGTGAGATTCGCTTTGACACCATCTGTACCAACCTATGATTTTATCCAAAAAAAATTAATTGAAAAGTATTATTTAGACCACTTGATCTTGTATAAATATATAAAAAAAAATTATAGTACATAATTAATTTAAAATTAAATATTTACTAATATATGAGCTCTAAGAATAGGCGACCGTATTACTTACCCCGAGTTAGGTAGTGGTTCCGGAGCCTAATATATTTAATTACAATTTTTTTACGCGGTGATATATAAATCTTTGTGGATTGGAACATGAGATCAGATATAATATTTTATACCAGTTAAATATTATTTTTTCGTGTCTCTCTCTCTCTCTCTCTCTCTCTCTCTCTCTCTCTCTCTCTCTCTCTCGGGTGAGAAGAAGTGAGGGATGAGAACTCTCCTACCAATATGATTACATGTCCACCTTAAAATAGAATTAGACCATCTTATATCAGCATCTCATGTTCTCATTCTTTTGTGATCCTTGATAGAAGTTCTGTGCAGCTAAGAAAGCATCATTTCCAGAGGCTTCATTGTTGTCGATCTCATGAGGCTGCAGTGGGTGTATTCATGTATAAGCCGAATTTGTTACCAGATGCTCCTCATTTTAAAGGATCGGGACCTCTGATTTTGGCTACACATGGGTGGAGTGGAGCCAGAATGGGGACCCCAACTGGCTCAAATTTGTCTGGTTGCTGTCCAAAGGAGCATGAAATAGGCCCATCCCTCCCACTTGTGCCATCGTTTTCCACAATTTATCACCGCTTGCTTGATAGCAAGCGCAGCCAATAACCCATCGCTCGGATTGCAATGTAATGTCCTCGCCGTCGCGCACGCACATGGTGCAGCGCCCTGCGACTGCTTACATTCACTGGTAATTGCAAGCCAATTACCTCATTGATTCGATCAAAAAACCCTCACCTCCTAAAACCTCTTTTTTTTTTTTTTCTTTTTTTTTTTTTTTTTGGTGGTGGTATCTTGGGGCCATCTATATGGGTCCCTGTCAACCTGCGCTCAAGACCGGATGAAAAAAGCCGTGCTGGGTCCCAAACGAGGGTCAGGAAGGGGAACAAGTCTTATGCACACACAAACACGCACACACAAACACACACACATATGACGTAAAGGATAATGGTGGATTACTGCAGGGCCTGTTATTACAGCTGGAAACACGCATGCGTCGTGGTCCCTTTTTATATTGTTTTCTTAGCATCAAACAACGCAGTAATCCCTGGAGACGTCTTTTTTTTAACTGCAAGTTGCTGAACGCATGATTAAAGCGTGTGCGCTACCCACCATATTTTGTTGGAGAATAATTCCCACCCTCCGCGTGCTTGCAGGTTGGTATTCATTTGTTGTAAGTAAGAAAAAAAAAAATACAGACAAAAAATATGGTCTTCGACACTCGGTTGAAGGTGAAAAGCCTTGGCCTCAACCTCCATTTTTCTTGCGTGAGATGAGGATCTAAGGCCTGGTTGGCGAGAACCTTTTCTCTCTCTTTTTTTTTAATAAAAAAAATTGTAGACCAATAATTCTTGGAGAAGATCATCACACATCTCTCATGCAACATCAAACATTCATAAAACGACAATCCAGGAGAAAATTGCGAAAACAACAAATCTGGCTAAGGAATGGACCACTATATTCGTCATCCTTATGATATAACAGGTATCATTAAGATATAAAGTAAAATTAGTATGAGAATATGATTTAACTTTGGAAAAGAAATTAAGGGAAGCGAAACTTTTTATAATACAAGGATTTGAACATGGAAAGTTGAACAAGATTAAGATTGATACTATCTAGACTATATTAAATTTTCTGGTTACCACTTTAGCGGTTAATATAAATGACAACTAAAATTGTTGTGATTTAGATTTCTAATTAACTACCATGCTAGCCGAACATATAAAAGGTAAGAAAGTGTGTGATGAATATCACATGACTCCCCCCTACCGTGTGAGAGGTCGTGTGATTCTGTTCGGTTCCCAGAATGCCCCTTCATTTCAATACTATGCTCATTTTTATTTCCTTCCCTCCGATTTCTTTGCTATAATGCTGATTTCTTATTTACTTTGATTACATTTATCAGCCGATCATAAATTGTAGGTTCTTATTCTTGATAATATTTTTGTAGATTTGAAAGGCTAAAAGTTTTAATTTAGTTAATCCAAAGTTAATCAAAATCTACATATTAATAATTTAACTGATTGATCTCTTTAGTTAGGTTAGATATAAGTATCAATCTTGATCGTTTGACTTAGAACTCATACATGAGTGCCACTAATTTGATTTACTTGCCATTTCTATCCTTTTTTTTTTTTTTTTTTTGTTTCTTTTCTGTGTAGAGAAAGAATGAAATGATCAGCAAATTATTCAAAAATATTTAGGTCAAATCTGGAATCCATTTTAAGAGGAGAAGAGATGTGACTTGCCTTTAAATAATTATGATTTGATTAAACAACTTCCTAACCCTAGAGAGAGAGAGAGAGAGAGAGAGAGAGCCATGAGGTGCCTTCTAGGCCTTTGAAAGTGATAATAATAATCTTAATTTATTGTTATTAGGTGCTAAAGAAATCTCTCAGGCTCTATTTGAAATAGTTAACTACTGAGAGGTTAACAGTTGTTGTTTGTTATTAATCATCTAAAGTAGCTATCGTCTAACCACTGGATTAAGAGCTATCCCAAATAAAGTCTCAATCAAAAAGAGTGCTTTTCGCCAATAGATAGAAAAAATCTTATCCTCATCTAATTGATGGTGCTTGACCTTTAATTTAGCAATGCGGAGATCTCAGGGTACCCCTCAATAAGATGCTGTTAAACCTGAAACTATCGTTTTCAAAATCCTAACTATAATCCAAAACATGCATTCTATACTTATGTCTACTTTTCTATACATCCAGAGATTACAGTGGCTAGGTTTTTTTTTAACATCCTGAACCTTCAATGCCAAAGTATTAGCATTTGAAGGCTCCAATCGAATAGTTTTAATTTTTCCATTCCTTTAATTTTTAGCATCTAAAAACTCTTAGCATCTTGATCAAATTTTGAATTTTGACATTCTTGAGACTAGTTACAATCTTTAATGACAGAAGTTTGGTACTTGATGACAGAAGTTTAGTACTTGATATTGGATTCAAATTTTAGATCATGGCATACTCGGAGCTATCCATGATATTTAAGAATGATGAAATGTTAATTTAGTTCTCAAAACCCAAATGTTTGGGCACTTGGGTTTTGACATCCTGTTAGAGCCTCCCAATCCTATTTACTCGATTTACAAAATTGAGTGGCAGATAAACTTATATTTACCCAAAACTCCACCACTCCTCTCCTTTGATATGTCAATCAATGCTCTCTATTTAAATTTTGAAACAATGAGAGGTTTCAAAAAAAATCATGCCATGTTATAAGGTGGTGGTGGAACTGAAGGAGCTATGCTTTGAAGAGGTGCTTTAAAGAAATTTTAGATGACGAAATTAAAAAGGGGATACATTTTAAAGAGATGCCAAAAAATTCTATGATAAAAGAAAATTTAGGTGCAGTTTTTTGTCTAAGATATTTGGTTCTTCATTTATTAAAGAACGTGCATATATTTTTTTCATAGTCATAAGCTTTTGTTTAAACCTTATGTATTGGCAAATATATTTTTGTTCGCACCTAAGTTTCATCGATATTTGGCATCTAAGGTCCATGTTTTTTTTTTCTTTTTTTTTCTCTCAATCTTTTATCATGCATATTTTTCATTAATGCTTCCTTTATATACATTAGAATAGCACATTCAGCCTACCCATTATGTGTTTACTATGTTTTTTTCAAGGAGCAGAGAGAATCTCAGACTTCATTCCCTTACCATCATCTTTCATGTATATATTGTTACATGGCAGCTACCTTTTTAAAACCAATCATCAAACATATTATTGTCCAATTTCGAATATCTGCCTTTCTTAGGTAACCATTCAGGAAGGGAACATCCACAACTATAACTTCTACGATTGAAAGAGACGAGACCAATCACGAGATGGCCATCATAATTCTAGGGAGAGACCCTTTGTCCTCTCCTATTCAAAAAAACAAATATGGACGCATCTGAAGCTGGAATTTGTCCACGTGGACTTCATGATACCCACAACGAAATCAGTGCTCAAATCTTTGGTTTCGGGTCCCATTGCATGGTCAAGCGTTTTCCGTGGCGCTTGCTTGCAAGCCGCCACCATTGCTTTGCTCACACGTCACGGTCTACGTGAGCTTCACCTCAGCATCACCTGCCCCTTTCCTTTCCCCTCTCAGCATCACCTGCCGCTTTCCCCCTCAGCCAGCCGGCGCCAACTGGCTCCAAGCCAGCATCCAGCCGTCGACCCGCATCGCCTAAACCCCCACGTTAATGCACGATCCAGACCGACCGGCCTTAGAGCGGCGAACGCTCTTTACCTCTTAAATTGGTCCGAATCTTGACGAACCGCGTTTCCAAGGCAACGAGTTACGGCCACTCGCGGTGAGCGTAGAAAGATGCTACGAGTTTTTATACGCTTCATCGAGGTGGCGGACGGTCGCTCGGCTGACAATAACTGAACCGGTCCACTACGGGCGGACCACGCCCTTCCCAGGCCAGCCGGCACCTACGTGTCCCCATTAACCGCATATAAATATTAAATAAAATATTTTAATGATATTACCATTAAACTACTAGAATATTAAAAATCCCAATTACTCGAATAAAATAGAAGAGAAATTAATTATTGAAAAATAAAATAAATATAATATAATATAATATAAACTTCACGACCACACAAGCATAGCCAAGTCTCCCCCCACTACGCCGCCGCATTTTTTATCACCTAACTCGGCGGTATAAAAGCTAACCGGGATCCGCTTCTCTCTCCCCCCCGGGGAGGAGGAAGCGGACGGAAGCCATGGAGGGGGAACGATCCGAGGAGGAAGGGTCGAGATCGGCGGCGGCCACGGAGATGCCGGCGGGACTCTCGGCGGGGGAGCAGGAGGAGCTCCGGCCGACGATCGAGGCGCACCACCGCTATATGATCGGCCCTGGCCAATGCTCCTCGATGCTGGCCCAGCGGATCCACGCCCCGGCCGCCACCGTCTGGTCGGTCGTCCGCCGCTTCGATCGCCCCCAGATCTACAAGCACTTCATCCGGAGATGCGCCATCAAGGGCGGCGGCGAGGTCCGGGTCGGCTGCCTCCGCGAGGTCAGCGTCATCTCCGGCCTCCCGGCGAGTACCAGCACCGAGCGGCTCGACCAGCTTGATGAGGACCTGCGGGTCGCCGGGTTCAGCATCATCGGCGGCGAGCACCGCCTCCGGAACTACCGGTCGGTGACGACGGTGACGGAGTTCGGCCGTCTGGGGGGCGAGATCTGGTCGGTGGTGGTGGAATCGTACGTCGTGGACGTGCCCGAGGGGAACACCGTGGACGACACCCGGCTCTTCGCTGACACCTTCGTCCGCCTCAACCTCCAGAAGCTCGCCTCCGTCACGGAGGCGATGGCGGCGGCAGAGGCGGCGGCCGCCGATCCGGAGAAGGGGAAGTGATCCCAGATCTCTCCGCCTTACACGGGGAGAGAGGAAGGAAAAAAAAAAAAAGCACAAGGAAGAGGGGAAAAGATATTTAATATCGTTTTCTAGCTTTTGTTTTCGGAGTGTGGTGTAATAATGCTTAATTTAGTGGATGAAATTACTGAAACCTCCCTGATATCTCCTATTAGTTTCGAAACAAACCATGAGTTTCACACGGGGAAAATCCATATATGGGGACGTTTCAGCAATTTCACTCTTTTTACTTTGTTCGTAGTGGTGTGAATTTGTTTCCGTTACTAGTTTACTGCCGAAAGCATTCCCCACCAAAAAAAAAAAAAAATTGTGAAATTTAAGTTTTTGTAATTAGAAGAGATAGTTGACTCGTTGGAGATCGAGGCTTCGAGAGAATGTGGCAAATAGTGGCGGAAGAGATGCCAAATTCCTGCCGTCTAATATTTTTTTTTGGAACGAAAATGTGCTTTTGATTCCCAAAGGATAAGTTTGAAGCTCAACATAAATTTAATTGGAAGTTCCAGGACCGAAAGTATATTTTCGCCTAATTTTTTTTTTCTTTTTCTAATACAATGTCAACTGTTTTCCCCCACCTCCCAGGAGAAAAGTTGAGTCTTTGCGCAGGAGCCGCTCGCTCGTGTGGCTTTATGCCGTCGTTATTATGCTGTCATGGGAGTCGGAAATGGTACAATTGGTGGTTGAGATATGGGAGGCTCTTCCATCCATCTCCTGTTCTCTAAGCACAGGAAACTGTAGCAAGGAGTTCTTTCAGACCAAATAAATAATAATAAACATGAAAATAAAACATAGAAGATAAAGATTGAAGATGGATGGTGAGAAAGAAAGAAATAGGACAAAAATGAGCTTGCCTAAAAATACTTAATTAGAATAAAGAGAGAGGATTTAGAATGTTAAAGAGATACTATCGGATTTAAGAAAAAGTTTAGTAAAAGATTTAGATTACTTATATTTTTATTTTTAAAAATATTTATATTACGAATCAGATAATATTTTATTTATGAACAAAAGAATTTTTAGGATTTTTTTAATATAACATATGTTACGTATACCTAGCATTTCTTTTGGGTAAAAAATTAGATAATAGTAAAAAAAAAAAAAAACTGATTAATAATTGAAATATTGATTTGTTTATATACGTCAATTAACTGTAATGCAATATATATATGTTTCATGTCAGTATATGCAGTCTTGCATCAATTAGATGTCAAGTAGTCTTGGATATTTAAAAGTATAAAGGATAAAAAAATTATGACTTTTTATTGCTCTTTGTGTTAGATCCCAGATTATTATTAATAATATTGATATTGACCCATCACATGACTCCTATCTGATTACAGGACACTGCAGCCTCGCACGGAGCCTTTTGAAACAAACCATGTGCCAATCCTTTTTTTGATTAGACGCGCATTTGATACATGTTGGAAGGCCTTAGCTACTTAGGTAAGCTGAAGAATCTCAAATTATAATTTTTAAGTTAGCCTTTTGGATGAAGCAAATTGCTAAAAAAAGATAGATTGATACAAAAGAAAAAAAAAAAAAAAAAGCATAAAATTCATTAACTGAAAAACATTAGATACTTAAAATTTGTGAATTCAAATGATCTATATTCAAAGATACTAACGCAAACCTATTTTGGTTTGGAAAATAAATAATAAAATAGTAGAACTTTGCAATGATGTCAACTAATACCCTCAATAAAGACGTTAGTTTTGGATATCAATGATCTGATTCGCAACTTGCCCTGACTTAGCTTTGAGAAAAGGTAGCGAAGCTTTATTATCCCAAAAAAAAAAAAAAAAAATTATAATCTTCTATCCTGAGAAAATAAATAATAAGATAGTAAAACTTTACAATGAATGTCAAATTTATGATTAACCAAACCCTTTATTCCTCTCACAGTTTTTGAGCTCCTAGAACAAATATTATAAGATTTAATTTTTTCCAAAATAAACATAAAGTAAAACTATACTATAAAGTTAGTAGAACTTCTAAAGCGACAATATTAAAAATCTTGCTACCAATGTGAATTTTATTCTACACATTACCAAATTATTTCAGGTTGCATCAAGAATATGTTTTGATCCACTTTAATCATTCTAATTAGGTTAGTTCTAGAAGCCAAGCTGGCAGACAACGCAGCAAATTTTGGGGTGCCATATGACGGTTTGTTCTATGGACTTCCAAATCTAGCTGATCTCTTGTTTGGTGAGTCTTGGCTGTCCCTAAACGCTTCAACCTCTATCTGGACTTCTCCTTAGATCAGAGAGCCATAGTCCATGCAGTCTCCCGGCCCCCAATAACTTGTAGATGGAGTGGGTCTTTACAGAAGCGAGATAATCTGTAGGGAGTGGAGCATTTAGATTTCCATAATGTGAGGGCATGTCATTTAGTAGTATTATAAATAGATCGCGGCATTGGCAGGTGACTCAAAAAGCGCTCTGAATCACTGAATCTAAGCCATATGAAGGCCACTAACTGAGCCATTCGCTTTCAGCTAGTGGTGTCGCATCCTTTTAGCCCACTTGCTGTCCTTTCCCTCAGAGGTCCAAATCTCTCTGCCTCTTTAAAAATGGCTCAACTTATTCGTTCGGTGAAATGCAGAGAAGTCCATTGGAAGGGGAGGTTGCTCCGAGTGGGACGTGCTTGCTTTCCGAAGCCAATCCATGCTAAGGAGAAAAACCCCTTGAAAGAAAGTGATGTAAAGTTTTAAGCACTAGGGGCCAGAGAACATGCTGTAATATTGGCTTAAATAGCACGTGGCTCGATGTGTTTTTTCCCTCCCCTCAAGGTATCTCAAGCAATGTTAAAAAAACGAATTTTGAGGTGCGAAGCATCTCCCATGAATTTTTACAGAAGAGACTGCTTCCTACTGCCTACAGGCATGCAAGGCCCTTTCTTTTTTTCATTTTTGTTTTTCCTCAGTAGAGATACTTTTAGGTTGTTCCATCGCCAAGGTGTTGTCGTTATATTTCTTTACTTAAATCCCATTATTCTAATACAAATAAAGGTCACACGTTGAGCTTCATATGAGAAAATTATTGATTTAGTTAATGCTCAAATACTCAGGCCACGGCTTATTCTGCATGATTTCATAATCATTTCTAAATATTATTCCTTAATTTGTCAAGTCTCGATGGAATCCTTGGTGAAATTATCATGCATAATACAAAGAGATCTCTTTAATCTTAGAAGAAGCCAATATTATTTCTAAAATAAGTATGCTACTACATTTTGCAAGAATAATGTACTAGAGGTCCAAAATTATTATAACATGTACTGGAATGTGGTTCACAATTTTGTTTTGCATGAATACAATTTAACTTTCAGTGAAACTCTGAGAATTTTCTCTAGTTGCATGTCATTAAAATATGCAGTTTCCCTATTGCTCGTATAAAAGCCTTATTTAAGTTTATTTAATAACAAGAATTAGACGAATTCCTAAAGGTTACACCCACCTACTATTAGGAGGAGGTTTTCAGTTTGTATCTTAGTTAGTGCATCCCCAAATATTTGAATTTAGATTATATAATTTGATCGTATCCTTTTTCTTCCTTTCTCAAACAATAAGGTAATCTTTGTATTAATTAAGATTACGTAGCACAAAATAGTAACTAACTTTATAGAATTTATGTAGGTGTACATATGCATGTATAAAAGAAAATCTATTTATCTAGATAAATAAGCTACATTGAGAGATTTTGCAAAATTACATGATTCCTAGAATTAATAATAAAAATATTATATATATATATATATAGCCCGCCTTCAAATAAGATTTTTTAAATATTTTTCTCAAAAATCAAACTTTATTTTCATCCATTCAAAACCACTTTCAGCCATTCAAAACCCATTATGCCATCCCTTATGTTATTAGATTTTTGTTTATTTATAACATCATCCACCAAAGCTAAAAGCATGATAGAAAAGTGTGAAATGAATTATATGATGATCAACCTTTTATATGCCAACATCTTTTAGTATGATGTATCGCCCACTCAATTTAATTAGCTCTTTTCTTTTTTCATCTTCTCTGCTACCCTCTCAATATCTAATGTTATCACATGATACCGTATAATAATTTGAAATTATTGGATCATTCAATAATTTGACACTAATTTATATGATCAATCAACGTCAAGATATATATTGGTCGTTGGTGGGCACATTTTTAAAAATCAATGGCATGCAGCTGCTTTCCCACAAGGCAACGTCACACGAAAAGGACCCAGCGCAAGTTGGCCAACTTGGAGAACTATGTTTGGAAAATGGTAGAAGCCGCCTTTAGAAAACGGCGTTCTCCCAAGCCTTATTTCGGAGCCCTTCGAAAGGATAAAATTTATTATTAAAGACAAAAAGTGCCTCAACATTCTTCGTACGTCGTTCTCTTTGGAGGGCAGGCTCAAGAAAAATGCTTGGAGGAAGATCAGGGCAAGGCTAAATTTAAAGATGGACCACTTTTGTCTATGCAGACGTGCATGCTGGGAATAAGATGAGGTTGGTGGCAGGTTGACACATCAGCTTAGCTTTCTTTCACCTTTGGCATGTCTATTTGTGTGGAATCGTGGAAAAAAGGAGGGGCTAGTGGGGAGCAAAGAAGGGCAACGTGAGGCCGCACGCTCTTCTCATCCTCTTCCTTTGTGTGCACGCAAACTTGTGGATAACCCTCTCTTTCAGATGACTCTCTCACACCATATTCTGTGAGTTTTGAGTAGTGATGAAAGCTATATATATATATGTCGCTAGTTCTAATCAATCTTATTAATTAAGAGTCTATACATAACATGTAGTGCTTATATATGGTTCGAAGATATTAATGAGCTAGGGTGGTTCATGATGTAAGGGGCTATTGGCTGTTAGAAATACTAACTATGATAAATAAGGTTATCCACAAGCCTGTGGATGATAGAGTGGGGAGAGCTTGGCTAATGATATTTGGCATTTTGGATCCATTTGAGACAAGTAGCATTCGAGCAAGTTCTGGAATTGATGAGGGTGATTCTTTAGCTTTCGACAACATGCAACTTGAAGAGCCTATGGTTGCAAATGGCACGGATGTTCTGATCTGATGAATATATTTGCATTGATATAAAACTATGTGACACCAACTGTGAGGCTAAATCCAACCGGGATGGTTAAAGATGGGACCATTGAGGGAAGTACTTGGTTCACACGCCTGGAGTCAAAAGACCTTAATTCCTTTAATGCTCGATTTTTTGTTAAGAATATTTTTTTTAAAAAAAAAACATTCTTGAGATCTTTTTTTTTAAAAAAAATTTTGCAAAGAAAATAAATTTTATCGCATTTGATTGATAAAAAAATTGAATAAAAAAATAACTCTAAAAATATTTTCTTATATTTGATTAGAGATAATTTTGTGTGAAAAAAATATCAATTTGAGTATAATAATCCTAAAATAAAAATTGTATGGGAATTAAATGGATTATTCCTTTTAATCGATTGGAATGATCCTGGTTGCCCTTCAATGGCTAGCCGAGATTTGAAAAGGATAGGTGAGGGGAGATATTAGTGGGGGAAGAAGATCCTTACCACTTTGGATGGTCTTCCTCGGTATAAAACTTGTTTCTTTTGATTATTTAGTTGATAAATATTATATAAAATAAAATAAAATATTAATTTAGTAATTACATTATTATTTATTAAGATTATAAAATGATAATAATTAAAAATATTATAAAAATATTATTAGGTAATAATAATTTAAAATATTATAAAATAATAATTTATTGCTTTTAGGATGAGAGCCTATGTGCATGAGGGTTCTAAATGAGAGAAGGCTAATTAGTTACTAGATGGACATGAGAGAAAAATAAAAAAAATATTAAGGGTCATTTTGAACTTTTGGTGCCAAAATGTTTTTCGATAGAAGGAGAAAAGAGTGTGAAAAAATAAATACTATATTTTTTATGATATTTATTTTCTAATGAGAGAAGGAAAAAAGCATGTGGGCCTTACATATAATTTTTTTTCTCTCTTTTAACTAAACATAAAAAAATGAGAGCAAAAAAATTTTTCACCCTTGTTTCTTTCCAACCAAAAAGCCCCTTAATTTGCTCATTTTGTGTCTTTGGTTATGGCTAATTGTAAACCAAAAGAATAGATGATAGGTATGAATGTGGAACCAAAATATTTGGCAAGCGCTATATTTGATTGGTTGTCATATATTCACAAATAAAACTAGCTAACTTATGATTGATAAACCACCTGTCCCTCTCAACCATTCTTTATTTTTATTGTTGTAGAAATTAAAGGTGACAGAAACCTAACCCAACCTGCAAACCCAATAGTAACTCATCCAAAAAAATAGGGTTGGAATTTTGCTTCCCTAAACCCAAAATGATTTGAAAATTTTTGAATTAGATTCGGTTAGGACATGAGTGACCTGAAATGATCCGAAAATGATATTTACTAAACAATGTACAAGTTTTAATCACTATTTATAATTGGTTATTTAGATATGGGAATAAGATATATTTTTAATTTTACTTATTTTAAATTCTAAAATTTTATTTAGGTAATATTATATAATTTATTAATTAGATTATTTACATGGTTAATGTTTTAATACTTTATATTTTTGGATAATATAATTTAGTTGATGCTAATGGGTCTTAATAGATGATGAAATTAGAAGTATACTTTTCTCAGTATATGTTTCTAAGTTAATTGTTATTGAAGTATTGATATTAATAACTTCAAACATTCTTGAGGAAGAGATGGAAAAGTAGAATCAGACATAGCTTTCTTTTTGTTTTATTTATAGGATTAAGCACATTTGCAAAAGTATACTTTTATGAACTATTGCTTAATTATATTATCTTAATGTTTTATAACTTCACCTATGTATGAGTTTTTTTATACATGATCAATTCCAAGCCTGGATAAAGGAAGAGAATTACAATAGGTTGACGATCATTGTGAAACTATAGTCACACCCTATGAATATGAATCCAATAGAAAAAATCGATAATGATAGAGCGTTCCCCAAAAGCGATGCGATACATTGGATTTCGGATGTAATAGCAATAGTAAGAGTAGTTAGGGCGGTCCACAGAAGTGACGCATCACATCGGTGTCCAGGTGTGGCAAAAAATAAGTAAGAGTTCCCATATCTTCATGGACGGATGTAGGTAAAGAAGTTAGTCTAAAAAATAAAAATATAAATAAAATAAAATATATTTAGCAATTTATGTGGGATGAAAGCTTTGTTGTTGTTGTTGTTGTATATTATCTTAATATTTTATAAGTTTTTAACTATTATATCTATTATTGTTTAATCATGATGTAATTTTGTGCCTAGCTGCTTTAACATTTAGAGTAACAAATAAGTAAAAAAAAAAAAAAAATTGATTGTTGATAAATTACTTAAAAAATAAATAAAAAAACATGCATTGAATTCTAAAAAAAACTAAGTCAATCCGAAATAATCTATGAATATACTTTAATTCAATTATTTAGGGTTAAAGTTTAGCTTCAATAACATAAATCTATGCCAGATTCAAATTTAAAAATGGTTCGAACACGAAATGACCTAATCCGGTTGCCGCATCTAGCAGAAATTAAAAGCCTCAAATATATAATTTTTATTATCATTTTGATACTGCCAACCAATGCGGTCGATGCTCTTTGGAGGCTCTTGAGGGACTTGAATTTGAGCCCGGCCCCTCATTTTGTCCAGGTTTTTCCGCATCCGATCATCATCCTTCTAGAAGAAGAACAAGAAATTATTAAAAAAACTGCCATTATTTCATCGGCCAAGAATCCATGATATCGACGCCTTCCACTTCTTTGTAATAATTTAGACTATATTCTCTCAGACGTGACGATGAACCAACAAAAAGATTTATGATATCTAGTTTCTTTTGGAATTTTGAAATAACAGTAGCAAAACAGACCACTCACTTAGCCATGATAGAAATCTTCGGCTTCTTTTGCTTATTTTCCACTCAAAAGAATAGTCTCTTGAGGGCGACTTGATGATCCACTTCTAATAACTCTTTTTAACTTTCCAACAACTCAAATCCTATCTTTCGAAAATACACGAGACTGATGATGATTGCATTACAGGCCGCATTTTATGCAGGGCTTCGTGGCTAAGATACCTAAAATAAGATCCTAGCATCTAGGTTTTACGTTGCCTCTACTTCCTTTAAAAAAAAAAGCTCATTTAGTCTTGGCAACACCTCTTGCCAAATGCTTAAGTTTGGTTTATCTGCTCAGCTCTACACCAATAAAATAGATGGAACCATCAGATCATGTTTGCAGTAGTCATGGAGCCTATGAGCTAGAAGGCAAACAAGAGGTCATAATGTACCGTATTGCAATGCTTTTTAAAAGCTTTTTTTAAGAAACAGGGTTTCAATTCAAAACCTCCGTTCTAAGCCTTAAACCTTTTTTTTTTTTTTTTAACTTTTACGTACTTGAATTTCTCTTTATTTAGGATACCATCCATATCAGAAGCATTGCAGCAAAGTCCTTTAGTCTTCTATTATTATTAAAAAATTATTCATAATGCTTCCATTGTATGCTTAAAAGGAAGAACTAGCAGAATAAATGCGATTCGATAAAAGAATTATCATTGACATTCCTTTATGTACTTAAATTTTTCTTTATTTACGATACCATTCACATATAGCCATAAATACTATAGCAAAAGCTTTTATTTTTTTATTATTACTAAAAAATTATTTATAGTACTTTCATCATGATGCTTAAAAGAAAGAATTAACAGAATAAATGCGACCCGATAAAAGAAGAGAAGAACAAGGTGACTATAAGAATAAGTAGCAATCGAGAGTTTATGTGTGAAAAATGGTGACTGAAGTGACATCTACTAATTGATTCAATCTATGTACTATGTGATGGAACAAGTTTATCCAAAAATATTTCTCTAATTTGCCATGTTGTTGTGCTTAGCTACAACCCAAGATTGCCCACCACGACATCGTCCGGTGATGACCTTATAAAAGAATTTCTCATATTTTGAAAGCAAAATTTCATAGAAAAATGCAGTGGAGTCTTCGTGGAACCCTTGAATGACGAAGTTGATGCTTTGCTGGAATTTTCAGAGCATACCATGCCTAAAATAAAGTTAAAAACAAACAAAACAGACTGTTTTTCCTTGTTGTCGCCTTACGTGTAATTGTGCACATCACGTACAAAGCAGTAGATTACAACCAGAAAACATTTTTCCTTGGTCCTGTCAATAAAATTCAGCCATTTAATATAACAATATATGCATTCAACACGCAATAAATAAGTTCAGTACTGAAAATATATTCTCTTAATTCTTGCCATAGATGAATATATCCACTGGTGTATATGGGTGTGTCCTCTTGGGCCAAGGTCAAAAGTATACAATAATTTTAAATTAAAATATTTACGCAAGCACTGCTCTATTTACATGGAATGTCACAGGGAGCACCATGGCATCATCCAATAGATGTACGCAAAATTAGATAATTTCAAGAAAGGAGGTTACAAGAACAGATGATGGGAAATTAGTGGATAATTAAGAGCAATCTTGGTTCTTATAGGAACTTTTGGAGAGGTTGATTTGAAAAATGAATGAGAGGAAGATTTTAGGGCATTTGTTTGCTAACTTTTATCCTCCAGAATACTTTCTGGAGCTGAGCGTAAACAAACCCAATTGCCAAAGGTGGTCTCTTTCCAATGTTTGAGTGCCTGTATTTTATATAGGACCCATGTATTTGGTGTTATATTTGCTCCTAGGGTTCATCCTCATGTCCTACGGCCAAGCCGGCCATAGGACAAACTGCAACAAGCGAGTATTAATAACATGGTCGCAAGAGCAAGTTGCTGCAACTGCCAGTCCCCATAAAATCAAATATTGGATTTGTGACTCCACTCCCATATAAACTAAATTAGAGGTAAGAGGGAGCTGTGGGCATCCAAAAATAACAACAAAGTGGCATCAAACTTCATTTGATATAATGTTCAGTTCACACAAACTTTTATCCTACATGGTGACCATCCATGCCAAAAATTGATAGACACCATCACCCAAAGGAACGATGAAAATACGCATCTAAGTTGCCTCTATATTTGAGATGGCATTCATTTATTTACCGGCACCTCTATTTTATGCCAAAAGTTGATAAATATAATCGGCTTAAAATATAAGAAAAATATCCATCGGAGAAATATTGATTCACATAGTTCTATAATACCCTAAATTTAATTTCACATTGAATGGAAAATAAATATGTTATGTACTTTTAACTTAAGTCCACTTGCTATCAATTAACTTTCACTCGATATTTTGAGTCACATAGTTTTATTTCACTAACGAAATTAATTGGTTTAGTGGATGGGCTTGGGACGTTACAAATGGTATCAAAATTGATTCGAATAAATTGCTACTCATGTAACGATGATGGAGTCTCGCCATAGCGTGGAGCCATTCTTGTAGCATCAATAATTCGATCTGTATAAATTCTGGCTAGCTTGTATCATGTGACGAATATATCGCATTATAAGGTTGAAATATTGTGATATTTCTGCTATCTATTAATCTTCAGTTGAGGTTTTGGGTTATATAGTTTTATTCTATTAACAAAGCTAGTTGACCTAGCAAATGTTTGAGGCATTACAGAATTACTTCGTCTCCACCGAAACCTGATCACCTTCCAGAAGCCTCTCGACCTTCTTTCTCGCTCCCGCCATTGCAACGGCCTCCAACAAACCGAGCGGCGGCTAAACGGCCTTGTACGAACACCCGAAATCCCTCGCAGTATCGTCTATAAATAGCAAGATTCTCTCTGCTCTAAAAACCCAATCCATCGCTCTCCGATCCTCTCTCTTTCCATCGCCCTTTCTTCTTCCGGGTTCTTGGTCTTGGGCGGAGCTCAGCCGGAGGTCCGTGGCCGTTGGAATAGTTGAAGGAGGGGGCCGTTCCTCTGTTGTGGCAGTCGAGCAGCACCTGCTGCCACAACGAAGGAGCTCCGCTGCTCCACCACTCTCGGCCAAGTGCGCCGCCGCCTCCCTTCTCCGGCGCCGGCAACAGTGAGCCGCGCATCAGGTAACCTAGCAATGCTCTGTTTCATTCCCCATTCCCCTATTCTTGCCGATCTTAGCCAAATTAGAGTTCTAGGGAGCCTAATCGGAGCTAATAACCGGCGGAGATGCTCGCCGGAGGTCATCGAGCTTGGACAAGTTTCTTCCGTTCATGGACCTCTGCGGATTGGCAATGCCAAGAGGGAAGGGTTTCACCGGGTTTTTTTTTTTTTTTTTTTCTTTTTTTCTTTTCTCCACTGCTGTGTCACGGCCGGTCACTGCACCATCGCTGTTGTGGGTGGCAGCCACGGTTGGGACCACCAGTGGCCGACGATCACTGATCGCCGACGATCGGTGGTCGCACGATCTTGGCTTGGCTAGGAGGTGGTGGTGATCGAGCGATCGGGTTTCATGAAGAAGACGCCATGTCTTCTTGATTTAAACCAAGCCTAGCGCATGAACCGAACTGGCTCATTTGGATTGAGAAATCAAGGACTGGTCCGAGTCTATTCCATTCGGGTTTGATCAAATTGATGGATCTAGGAATTTTTAATTACGTTAGGTCCTAGTGATTTAAACCAATTGACCTGAAACTAGTTAGCCTAAACCAAATCTGAACCTAATACAAGTCAAATTGGTGAACCTGATACTAAATTGGGTAGAATTAATGTCAGTTCAAGCCAATTACACCAAATGTGACCCATTTAAACTTTAATTAATAAAATTAAACCTAATCAAGGAAATTAGTAAACTAAGTCATAATTAACGCTACTTGACTTAATTAGGCTATTGTAAGTCAAGTAGATGGATAGAAGGGAACTTAAATCTAATTAGACCTTGAGAGGGTTAGTAATCTAACGGTGCTTAATTAATCTAAATAAGCTAGTGCAGGTTTAGTTAAAGTTAATTATAAACTTAACTAGGAGGATTAGTAACTAGGTTTTGTGGGTCTAATTAAATTCAATTCGCTAGGTTATAGACTTAAGTAAAGGATCTAAAATATCGCTCAGAGAGAGAGAGAGAGAGAGAGAGATTAGCATAATTAGATCTTAGTTAAACCCATTTAAGTCTAGACCTAATCTTAATTGATTTGATGGGTCTAATCCTAATTTAATTATATAATTTAATGATATTAAGGATTAAATTATGTTTGATTAATCTAATTGTGGATCGTAATAAGATTTGAGATTAGCGATTGAGGTAGGAATCCTTGTGCCTACTAATATTGGATGTGCTTGCATATATTTTTACAATATACATCATGGTTTTGCACACATTGTTGTTTTGATTATATTTAAATATGGCTTATATTTTATATATGATAGCATTATTTTAGAGTATGTATATATGATATGTCATATCTTAGATTACATTGGTATGATTTTGATGTCAATGATGTGGATTTATATATCTGAATATGAATGATGTGATGGTATGAATGTGAAGAAGGGCATATGGATTGATCACAGTATGATAATGGAATGTATGGTTATGATCTGGTTGATAGCTAGTGGCACCATGTGGATAGCACTGGTTGCGGTCTAAGTTGATCGCTAGTGGCAATCTAAATACCTATGGCTAGTAGCACTGTGCAAATGCAACACTGATTGCAGTCTCGAAATCTATGGCTAGTAGCATTATGCAGATGCGACATTGGTTGTGATCTAGAGACTTGCGGTTAATGGCATCATGCAGATACGACATTGGTTGCGGTCTAAACTAATGATCGGATGTGAAACTAGTCTAAATCTTTGGTTAAGTCAGAATAAGTTTATGATACTGGTTACTGATTGATTGATGATTAATGTGATGTAATCCAATACCATGAAGGATAAAAACTAATAACAGATTCTTTTTTATTTGACACATGATTTTACATAGAGTTTTATGATATGGTGTTTGTAATATGATTATTTTATTAGAGATACTATTATTATTGTAGACATTTTTATTCTGCTGCATATTTATATCTACATGTTTAAGATATTCCTACTGAGCTGCTAGCTTATAACTCCTTATTATATTTTATTTCAAATGTTGAGAATGTGGATGCTGAGCAAGGTTTTGGGCTTGATTAAGAGTGATATTAGATTCAATGGTTGCACATTTGATACTATATAGTTTTACTTTGATGTTGAGTATATAATTACGATACATGTATTACTTGTATGTTGAGGATATAATGTTGATCAAATCATTTTACTTCTTATGGATATGAGATATATCATAGATGGTTGCACATTTGATACTATATGGTTTCACTTTGTTGTTGATGTTGAGTATATGGTTACCATAGATATATTACTTGTATTTTGAGGATATTATGTTGATCAAATCATTTTACTCTTATGGATATGAGATATATCTTTCATTGATAACATTAGGTTATGACATACTTTATGGGCATGCAATCATGTCGTAATTATCCAAGATGGGCATTGGTTTGGAGCATAATAACCTCTTTCTCTCTTACACAGAATACCATTTTACTTTTATAGATATGAAATATATCTTTTATTGATAATATTAGGTTATGATGTACTCCATGGGAATGCGATTGTACCGTAATTATTCAATTTGAGCATTGGTTTGGGGGCATGATAACCTCTCCCTCATTCAAGTTTGAAAGATGGCATCTTTGGAACTTGTAATATTGTCATAATGAATTGCATGTCCATTCATGTCTAGGCACCAAATTTAATGCAAATCTTATCAATAAATATTTGTTTGTGCATCTCATAAATTACAACCTCCTTATGCAAAAAAACAAAAAAAAAAAAAAAGAAAAAAAAGAAAAAAAAAGTCTCACAAGTCAAACATAAATATTAACCCAAATAAAAGTAATATTGTTATGATAAAAACTGTCAAGCTCTGTGAGGAAAGAGTATTAACATAAGTAATTCTGAGCTCTGGACGGAACATTGACAAGCTGAAGTTCTGGAGCACAAAAGCAAATATTACATAAATGAAGAGCCTATCCAAACCTCAATTGATGGAGTACAGATTCAACTGATATGGATGCCACCGGACAACTCACTCCATCATGCCATCCGCATCGTCATTTTCCTCCTCTTCATCATCCAAATCACCCAAATCAAGATCAGCAAGCAGCTCCTCCAAAGGAACGGAAGGAAGATCGTCCCCACCAGCCGTCGATGCCATCTCCGACGGCTGATAATCTTTGTTGCGGTACAACGAGATATTAAATCTCAGCTCAGGGTTCTCCTCCAAGTCCCTCAAGAACTCCTCGTACTCAGCATTCCGCTTCTCCTCATCGACTCTGTTCTTGGAGGAAGCGTCCACGTCCATGTTCAAGCTCTTGAGCTTCCATGGTCGAGGCTTTCCGCTTCTACCGCGGCGCTTCTCCTCGTAGCTCTTCTTTATCAGAATGGCATCGGGTAGGACGAGGCCTTTATACTTGTCGATCTCGAGATCGTTGCTATTGGCCCCGTAAAGGTCATAGCCCAGGGCGTAGTCCCCGGGACTCAGGAGGTGGCCGAGATGGGTTCTGACGGTGAAGATGTTGTCGTTCTTCCCGAAATCAGATACCCGGGCCACCTGGGCTTCTGCCAGGGAGTACCTCGACCCGCCGATGGTGACCTCCGAGGACTCTACCTCGATGTCGAGCACGATGTACTCAACGAGCTGGCGGCTGGAGAGCAGGGCCTTGAAGGGTGCCCGCCAGTACTGGTTGGCATCGAGAAAGGCGGAGCGGAGGGTGAAGGGGTCGAGGAGGCCGACGGAGTTGGAGATCTTGGTGCAGAGGACGAGGGGACCGAGGTTGCCGAGGGACTGGGCGACCTTGGGGGGAAGGCAGATGAGGTCCTCGCGGCAGATCGGGCAGATCTCGACGGAGAAGGTGTGCTTGTAGTTGTAGATGTTGCTCTTGGGGTCGTGGGAGACGAGTTGCTTGTCGGAGCGGGAGCGGACAGGGACAACGCTGGAGACGAACTCGACGAACTTGACGGCGTGGGAGCGGCTGCCGAAGAAGAAGTCGAGGCCGCGATCGGCCTGGGCGATGCGGATGGCGCGGGCGGCGGCGCCGTGTCGGAGGATGAGCTGCTCGAGGAAAAAGAAGCTACGGCGGTGGGGGACGTGCTGGCGGAGCTGGACGGAGGCGGACCACTGGTCAGGGTTGGCCTGGGCGCGGGAGCAGGAGAGGCAGAGCTGGTCGTGGACAGTGAATTCGACGATATGGGACTGCTCAAGGATGGCGCCGTGGAGGGCCTCGCGCTGGACGCGGAGCTTGAGGCGGAGGCGCTTGGAGTGGGGCTCAGTCCAGACGAATTCGGCGTGGACGAGGCGGACGTGGCGGGTGAGGGGCTTGAGGCGGCGGAGGCAGAAGGCGAGGAGCTCCTTGGACTCGAGGTCGGCGCGGACCCAGGTGCGCGGGGGGTGGAGGTAGCTGCGGCACTCGGGGCAGTGGACGACGGCGGCGTGGCGGGGGAGGCCCTCGGTGATGTCCACGCGGGAGCGGAGGCAGCGCACGCACATGTTGGCTGGGTTTGGGGCCATCGCCACGCCGCAGATGCAGCACAGCACCGTCCCCACAGTCTGCGCCGGCACGAACATCCCCGACGCCCCCAGCTCCATGGATGACGGTGTCGTCTTCTATTGATCGAGTCCTCTCCTCTCGCTTCTCTGCTCCGATGGACAATGGTCGATCAGAGGAACAACAGGGGGAAGGGGCGAATGGTTAGGGCTAGGGTTAGGGTTTTAATCAGGTAGCGAATGGAAAGGTCGGTTTGACTCTTCTGCCCGGCCCAACTACGACCCGGTTCGCGTCAACCCTTGGGTGCCGAGAAAAGACCGGCCGGACGGAGAACCGGAGTGTTTGGGCCGACGGAGGCTACGTCGTATGTGCCAAAGAAGGGAGTGTTTCCATACGAGGGCCTGCAATTATAAATTTTCACCCCATTTTTCTCTTCGATGGCCACGGCGGCTTCGTCTGCCACTCTTTCCCTCGCAGGTGAGTCGAGTTTGTTAACATGCGTTCTTTGTATTTTTCAATTCGAACTTATCAAAAGATTGCATTCGTATAACTTGTATAGTGAACTCAGAAGATCAATCTGTATAGTTACCATACAAATTTGCAACCAGATCTCCAGGCTCCAGCTACATTATACAGAAAGACTTCCAAGCTGTAGGTAGCCTGAATTCGAAAAACTTAATCAGTCTAAACTAAAGCAAACTTTTAAAATCATTTAAAATAACCAGAAGATTATTCTTATTTTGATTCAAAATTTCAATGGTCTCAAGTAGATGCTGTGCATTTCACAACCACTGCCACATATTCCAGTTTTGGGACTCGTACAAAAAGTGTGAGAATTTATGGCTCAGAAATACTGAGGAAAAGCTGAGAGCTCAGAAACATTATACAGAATTAGGAAGACCAAACTAAAAGCTAGCGTATAAATTTGTAGTTGGGAAAATATATTTTCGTGAAGTTTATCAATGTAACAGAATATTACTTAGAAAGGTCTTGCTTTTTCGAAGTCATGCAAGGAAAAACAGATTCAAGTATTTTCAATTTTTTCTTAAAATATTGGCCAATAGCAACTGCAACCAGTATAATGGGCATTCCAACTTTATCCTCCTTTTTTTTATGGTGATCATTTATCTGTTTTGTTGTTAAAAAGCATTTATTTTCTTTCTTCTTCTTCATCGTCGGTTTTACGTGGATCTCATTTTCAGACACGTAGCCTGCAGTCCAACAAGCTGAAAACTTTGGCACACTGTCAAACTCTTCTGGCAATTGATCAGAACAAGTGAGTAAATCATCATCGGAACTCTTCTATATGCGTTAAATACAGGTACAGCATTTTTTGATTGATATATTACTTTGTGAAAGTATTCTTTGTTAGAAGTTACAGAATCTTTATCTAGTATTAGTAATTACAAGCATAATGTTATCCTTGTCTCTCATCATTGAGTACAAAGTATCTTCTTCATTCCACATACTATTTAGAGGGAAATGCCATTGGTATTAGTTTAATTTTATAACTTTGAATCCTCTGTATGAAATAGGTTGAGTATATTCACAATGATACCAATGTATGTCAGCTACTCTCTCTCGTGGACATTTTCATGTGGTTATTTGGCATGCTATGCCTTTCACCAGTTTATGGGTGGTATTCACATGAGTGATGATATTTTGCATGTTTAAAAAAAAAAAAAGAACATCTATACATTGCATGTCAGTGACATGTGAGAATCATTGAAGAAATAGAATGACATTTGATAAATTTAAGTCCATCCCATGTTTTTATTAGCAGTAAACATTGGATCATCACAGTTCAAAATTGCTGAAGAGAAGATGCTGCCCGGTCTTTATAATTAAAATATCTATGGTTTTAGTGTTAGTGTTAACACACATAGGTGTAAAATAAATGATAGGATGTACAGTTGTTGCAACATATACAGACACTTCACCATCCCTGCTTTCTGTCCACCTCTAAGCCTAAGATCTTATAAAGAGGAGGCAGTGTCGTTACTTTATTTAGTTGATATCATCTCAGACTGCAAGTCTTTTATAAAAAAAGGAGATAATCTGGTTGACTATCTCTGTGAAAAAAATGAAAGTGTCCATTCGGCAGACCTATATGCTTTCTTAATCTTATCTCTAATTAGCATGCTTTCTTTATTATGTCATCTTTGAGTTAGTTAGCATCACAATTAGAGTTTCTTTTTCTCGCCTTCTTTATCTGTCTTCAACCTCTTAAGATCTTCTCCTTTACCTTCTGCATATCCTTCTTTACCATATTGCCATTTAGTTCCATCAGTTCCATGTGCCTAACCCATAACATTTACACTTCAAAGTGCCCCAACTCAGTCTGACAATTTCTAGCACTACTTGTTATTCAGACCGGATTGATGTAAAGTGTGGATTCCAAGAAAGTATCATGATTAAAAAGGGAATTTGATTTCAAGGGTAAAATGGTGAAAAACAAGGGGTTAAAGATGAAGCAGTGGTGCATGATGAACACACTACACAAGTATGCTATCTGCAGAATTAGTTAAATTTGTCCTTTCAGATTGGCCATTATTTATGACCTCTTTGACATTCGAGAATGTTATGGTGAGTAGCTGGTAGGTTATTAATTTTGCAGATGGGATAGAAGAGAGGGAATTCAAATATGGAAATCAAGAAAGATGTTCCACTGACTAGTTTCTAGGAACCTGATTGGTAAAGCCGGTAGATACTGATTGTGAATCAAACTTGTTTGCTAATTGATACTTCAAGTTAAAAATGATCATATGTGGATTCAAAGAAATTTGTGTAACTTAATAGCATCGAAACCTTTAAGCTGCTACTGATGCAGGTCCTTCAGAGTTATTGGTCTTTTGGAAAGTTTTTCGCTTCTGGTCAGATATTATTGCAATTGAATTTGGAGACTTTCACATCCTCAAGCATCACGTAACAATATTATTTGATAAAATCCAAAACCAAGGATTTTTTTTGAGGGGAACTGTAATAAGGACATCAAGATCTCATTGGTTGGGATAAATTAAAATGGTGACAAAGTCTGAAATCCTTTTGCTTTAGAGGGGTACCGAAACATTAGATCTTTTCTGTTTCTGATCTTAAGTTCCCTAATCGGGAAAGGCACTGTTTGATTAATAATAAAGGCATAGGTAGAGTTCCGGTTAGGCCTAAAGTTATCCTGAAAAGCTACTTTGCTTCTCATAAAAGCTTTTAAGATTTCTGCACTTTTTTCCCCTTTTTTTCTTCTTCATCCAATCATGGAGTGTATTAGCGTATGTAAGACCTTAATGAAGAAGAGATCTGGACAGAGAGCAGTTTTGATGTCCTTGTTTTCCAATTTTTATTTACCATTCTCTAGCTTTTGCCTGTAAAGTCTTGTTGGCCAGTACTTTCCTTTGAGCATGATGTCCCGGTGTAACTATTTCCCAAGTGACATCCTTTGGACGGAAACATCAGAATTTTCAATGTGATTTGTGCTTAATTCTACCCACCTCTTGTCCATGCAATCCCAGAAACTTCTTCCAAGTTCACCTTTAAGCATGATCTTAACAAATATAACATGTCAGAAGGAAATTTAAATCGACAAACATAAAAAGATCATTCTCACAAAAGGAAGAGCACTATATATATTTTGAATGTCCAATCCTCCGGTACCACCTTTACCCCATCCACAACTTGCCTACACATGATGTTTTGCATTCTTATTAGCATGAAAGTATTTTCAAGATATGTTCGTCCCCATCTGCATGATGGAATCATGAAAGCATTTCCTTTTTCATTGGACGAGTATCATATTTCTTTCCCACCATAATTGGTAGTATCATGTTAAGTGCCATCTTTATTACCTAATATGGACCTGTTTTTAGTCTCAAATCAATCAATGGTATGCTTGCTAATTTTGACATTTGGATTCTTAGAACAACAAACTTTGTGGACACTTGAAGTATCACATGTACTTGAGTCATTTTATGGATATTGTCTCCAACCGCTATATCATTCTTGTGTATGATGTGCTATCTGTTATACATTGAATACTTGATGCTGATTTGAAGATTGCTCTTATGTATTGAATTATGATTCTTTCATGTGCACTTTTCTTTCATCCTGTCACTTGAGACTACTATTAACTTTCATGAAATAGGTCATGCTGTACTGTTTTTACTTGGATATGCAGTGATGATTCCAGATGTGGAGCTGGTGATTTTCATGTTGGCTTCCTCTTAGGTGAAGCCGTCTTTGGGAACGCTAGGATATCCTTTTCCTCTGCAGGTACTTCTCTCTTTTGTAGAATTAACCTTTAGATTTGTTTGAGAATCTTACATTTGATTGGTATTGCACATAGAAATGATCGTGAGCACCTTGATGCTACACAACAATGTCCAACACATACTGCCACCACCATTCATGTGGTAACACCTCCACTATATGGAGCTAACAAACTTGTAATACAACTTCTTTCCCCTTGCTTGTTGACATTCAAAATGTTTGAATGCATTCTGATATGTTTATCATAACTATGACCTCCTACTATAATGGTATTAAGTACTGAGAAGAAAATGAGTTGATGTTAATTTCATCTCATGCATGTTCTTGGTTCTTAACTGCTCCTCAATTATCTTAGTGCTTGTCAAATAAATTGCTGCTGGACTAGATTAATCAAGCATAGGTGTTTTTTTGAGGAAATTACATTTTGACCTCCTGAACTTTCATGCATTTGCACAAACACCCCCTCTCCTTTAAGAAGCTTCAATTGGCCCTTTTTAACTTTTAATTCATGTCAATGTTACCCTTTCCCTCATTTGCCTAAGACATTAAAAGTGTTTAACTGTTTATGAAATGACCAAACTACAATTTATCTCAACTCTCTCTCTCTCTCTCTCTCTCTCTCTCTCTCTCTCTCTCTGGGTTGAAAAAATAGACCAAACCGTTAGCTAATTCGAATTGGTCGCATCGGTTTTGTTTAAGTCTATATTTTCTATAATCAATTTGATTTTGGTTTGAAAAATTCTCAAACTAAAAAATCAATTCAATTTTAATTTGAACGTTTTAAAAAATTAACCTATATAACCTATATATATATATATATATATATATATATATATATATAAAGAGAAAATTATAGTGAGACCCCCCTCAAGTTTGACTTATTTGCATATTGACCCCCTCCCCTCAAAAAAAAAAAAAAAAAAAATCCAAAACTTTCATTTTAGTACATAAAAATCTCCTCCATCTATCTTTGTTGTGAGGTATTTACATGTGATGATCATGTGATAGCATATTTTTTGGGTAATACTAAGATTACTCTTCAAACTTGGCCTGCGAGTCCAAATGGAAGTAAAATCACTGCAATTTCATAAGGGCAAATTCAACTTTTCAATCAGTAACTTAATGGTATTAAAGGATAGATGGATGAAATGGGTTATTTTTTACCAAAATAAATTTTTTTTGGTCTTTGAAAAATTTTCTTTTGGGGTCAATGTGCAGATTGGCCAAACTTGAAAGAGTCTCACTATAATTTCTTCTTAAAAAATTATTAGGTGAAAGTACCAAGGCACTCTTATACCTACATACACCTTAATTTTCTCATATATATATATATATATTCATATTTTTAGCTAAATTATTTTAATATTGAGCTGATACAAATGTAAGCATAAACAAAATTACAATAAAATATAGGGCTCAGGTTATGTCTTGACCCAATCTAACTCAAACCAAAGTTGGCAATTTTTTTAACTTGACCAACTAAACTGAAATTGAACTAAATTCTTGATTTAGTTTCATTTGTTTTGTTTTTTTCTAAGCCATCAGTTCAATTATAGTTGAAGTTTTGAAAAACTAATATAAATCGGTTTTGTTTTAATTCTACCCTTAAATCGAACTGGCCTAACCTATGCACACCCTTACTTACTCTCTCTCTCTCTCTCTCTCTCTCTTTATCCTTGTACTACACCTTTATGGCCTCGGTTGTGCCTTTACCTTAGTCACTAATGATCTGCAGCAATTCCTCTAGATAGATGGAAAGAGGGAGTGGAAGGGAGCATAGCAAAGTGATGATGGGAGGAGCACCACGTGGAGGACTATGGTTGATGTAGGCACTTGCACATGTGATTGGTGCAAGCCAAGATTGAGTTATTGTTGATTATGGATAGTATAAAATCTCTTTGGAGTTTGAAAAGGGTGATGGCTTTAGAGAGAGAGAGAGAGGGTTAGGGTAGTTAGAGAGCCAAAAGAGATGGAGGGTGGGATGGAGAGGATGAGATTGGATGGGAGAGGTGGGCAAAGAAGTTGAGGTAGTCATTGATGTAGTGAGGAGGATGCCAAGGTTAGACTTATAGCTAAGGATCTTCTCTTAGCTTTAGATTTGGATGGAATCATTTGGACTAGACGGATTCCTTTTATAAGGAGATTACTTGAGCAGCCCCCATGGACATCGTTACACTCTATTTTCTACAAAAATAGTCCCAAATTCATAACTCCATCCAAATTTGGATTGGTAGGGCTGCTTCATGAGATGTGGGTATTATTTTTGGGTTAAATCCACTTAGTTCTTCTAAACTATGGTATATTTATACTTCGTTCTAAACTAAAAGAATTTACAATTGATCTTTTAATTGTGATTTAATTTGTATTTTACTACTATCATTTAAATAAATATTAAATTTTACAAACAAATGGTCACATGATTGCTAAAAGGTGGATCAATAGATGCCAAAAATAATCATAAAAAATAATGATGATTTAATCAAACTCGATTTAATCAAAACTTATTTAAGATCACTAAAGAATGGTCACGTGACTTCTAAAGAGTGGTTACATGATAGTTACGTAACTATTTTCCTATTAGCTCTAATAGCTATTTAAACAGTAATGGTGAAGCGTAAATTAAATCGTAATTAGAAGGTTAATTATAATTTTTTAAAAAATTTAGAAAGGAATGTGCAAATATGCTTATAATTCAGGGGGTTAGGTTGGAATTAACCCTTTTAGTAAATTTGAAAATTGTCTTATTGAGGGATGTTGTTTTACTATGTTTGTTTGTCAAGGATGGATGGAAGGTTTATATTGCAATGAAAATTAAATTGAGGGATGTAATCAGAACTTTCTAAAGCAAAGGGGCTGTCTGTGCAAGTGTTTGGATGTTGAGGGGTTCAATGTAATTTTCCTTTTTTTTTTTGGTGAAAGTTCAAACATGGTTATTTATATTGTCAGATACACTAGCATGAGTTTGAATCATATTTACCAGTTATCAAGTCCAACCCTTTTGCTTTCCATTTAGCACGGCCTAATCACAAAGCTCCCTCATGAATCATATTTACCAGTTATCAACTCCAACCCTTTTGCTTTCCATTTAGCACGGCCTAATCACAAAGCTCCCTCAATTTTTTTTTTTTTCACTGATTAGATGATCGATGCTAAACGGAAATGAATATGGCTTTTGAAATTGTGATGATGGCCTTAAGGTAACCAACCACCTTTTCCTTGATTGCTTTTGTGCATTTAATTGTCAGATGGCATTCTTTGTCCCTAATTGAAATCTCATATGTGGATTTAAAAATTAATGACTTGTCAAACACTGAATGATAAAATAAGCCGGCTGAATTCTGCAATTGACAATGTTTCTTCATAGTTGAGGGGTTTAAGAAGTTGGAGCAATGTGGCAACAGAACCTGCCCAAGCTGAATAAGAAATAGAAGCAACAATGTAGAATACGCAGTTTACTTCATAAAGTCGTCTTTTATTACCTGTCTCCACTCATGCTGTCTATTTCTATAATGCGTTAAGTCGTCTTTTATTACCTGTCTCCACTCATGCTGTCTATTTCAATAATGCATTGATAATATACATATGCACTTGATTGCTTCCACATGTTGCTTTAATTGGTGCTTGGATTTATAAATTTTGAAGCCGTTTTAGAGTCAATGACATTGTTCCGCCATAAAAGAAAGAGTTATTTCCTTTCTTGCAATAAATTGTATGCAAGTCGAAGTATCTCAATCAGAGGCCTTGATCTTCATGTATGAAAATAGAAGACCTTATTGAAAGCTGAATTGAATATATATATATATATATTGAACACCATACAAAAAAATAATAGCATAAGGCTCACTATATAAATGAAGCCTAACATGAAATTTTGTTAATATCCAACAACTGCTTTAGAACTTTTGGAACGTTTTCCCCTTGATTATTGACCAAATGTTTAACCTCAAAAGCAATTAACCTCAGCCATGAGAGCTAATATCTAGGCAAAGCCAAAGGGATTTGAAAACATGTAAACCAGAGACTAAACAGAAAGATTTCAATTTTTTGAGGCATCATAATTTTCTATTAGAATTTTCTCTTCTAATAGGTTTATTTTTTATTTTTATTTTTGAGAAGCGATTGCAGGCAAAGTTAAAAAATCTACCAAGTGCATGCTGCAACAACAAAAAATGAGCATACAAGTTGCCTCAGATCCATCTTTATTGTAGATTCATCTTACAAAGATTTGCCAGCTCCCTCCAGCGGCTCACAGGGGCCGTCACCAAGCAAATGATGCCACACAAAATAGATAGCCATATAAGCTGGGTGCATTGGCATATCTAAAGGAACACCAATGATCAGGATATTAGAGGGGAATGGAACCATCAGCTTTGGAAGCTGAAGACATTTCAGCGAGCCACAAACTACAGCATAAGATTTGCCACCGTCCACCTAACCAAATGCAACTGAGATACTTACCCCTGTGGCAAGCTTTTAATACCTTCTAAGGTGTTGTCATGAGCATCCTTTCGATAATCAAACTCAGACAGACAGATGCTAACCCCACCAAAAATATTCACATAAACAACAAAAATATATAAAGACTTACATACCATATCCAAGGAGTTCCCGCATAATTTTAAGATTGTGGCTTCTTTCTCTTATATACAAACAGCCGTACCTCTGCACTGCACTCTAAAAACAAGCAGGAAAAGAAAGGAGGGCAAAAAAAAGTAAAAGAAAAAGGTTGAAAAAAGAAACGGATTTGTATGGACATTAACATATGGGCAAGGGCTCTGATGATGCTGCCCCTTCTGATCCTCTTTAAGTATACTTCTGATCCTCTTTAAGTATACCAAGGTGGTAATTTACAGGGCATATGTGCTCTCAGTTGGATTCAAGTATCAGTAAAGCCACCAAATAGAAGCAAAGAAGTGTTAACACAAGGCCGCTTTGGCAACAGCTGCTCCGTCCTTAAATTAACTGCTTGCTTCTTTTCTGTGCCTGCTTGCTTCTTTTCTGTGCCTGGAAACGCAAGGGATAGGCACAGAGATGCAGCCATGTCATCTTCATCACCCGCTGCAGGACCAGTCAATTTAACTTGGCTACTTTTTCTGTCAACCGGATGGAAAAGCAAAGGCAAGATTTTCTTTTCTGATGATTTCTTCTTGCCTCCTAGTGCTAGTTCAAGATCTGGAGTACTGGATTCTGACATGTCTTCATTATCCGAAGAAAGAACATGAATGAAGTTCTCTGATCCAACATTTCTGACAGGACCCAAATCCACAGGAAAGAAATACCTTTCAGCACCCCTTGGGTCCTCAGCCATCCCTATTCCATTGTAGAAACCATCCATGTGCTGCTGCTCATTGGCATAGCCAGATAGTAAAGAATGTATTGATAAATTACTAGTCGTATTTTCATCACCAGAAAAACTACTAGCATGTCTCTCACTGCAACTCCTCTTGTATTCTTTTTCATTTTCATGAGAAATGAAGTTTGCTTTCTCATACCAAACCATTGTTTCATCAGCGCTCTTTGAGGGTTCATCAGAAGTATGTGTAACAATCTCTATGGAAGATGAGTATGCACGTTTCCTGCTAGGCCTTGACTTGTAGCTAAGATGGTCGATCTCCATCAGATGATCTTGTTGCTCATTATCTTTACCACCCTCATCTTTCATTGATCTCTCTGTCCCCCTCATTTTTTCACCATTTCTGTTGCCTTCACCTGTTTGTTGAGCAAGCAAAAAGAAATTGAGCAGAAATATCCTGAACAAGTTATGCACACAAAAAAAAAAAAAAAGAAAAAAAAGAAAAAAAAAAACAGACCTTGTCCAAAATATGAAGAAATTGAGTGTGTTGAGCGTGCAGGCAATGCACTGTCCAGATTTTCTACGCTAGTTGCATGAACATGAACTGGGGTTTTGCCATCAATATCACTACCCGATTTCACCTGCATGTGAGTGGCTAAGTTCATGCCCCATGCCATAAAAGCAACTACAATTTAAGCATGAAAAAAAGAAGGGTATCAATTAATTGTAAATTAAATCATGTGAGGTAATACAAGCATGCATAAATATTAGAGATTAACACCAATGATAACAAATATTTAGCATGGACTTGTAGTCAATTTAGATGGTGATCAACAAAAAAAGCATCAACCTCTTCTAGTTAAAATCTCCACAATCACCAGTTGTTTTGAGGGACAGAATAGCCATATAGATGAATTAAATCTCCTAAATGTGCATTCATATATTGCATGACATGGCAGAGGCATGTTGCAAAATTAACCAACAACATAAGCTTCTGATCCAACTGCACTCCAATGGCATTCTGCGTTCACACACAAATTGGTCGATGCTCCAAGGCTCATTGGAAAATGTATCATCAAACATGTCTTTGACAACATTGATAATCAGATCTCCTAATGCCTAACTGCATGATGGTTTTTAAAGTGGTTGGACAATTTGAAAAAAGAATAACAACTGGACGATATTTGGACAACAATGTGCATTCAGCACCACGTATAAATGTATCACATGATTCTCTCTCTTTTTTTCTTGTTATAGAAAGTATTTTAGATAGAACTCCAGGGGAAACACAAACAGAAACACAAAAACAAAACCCACAGCCACCCATTGAGTCTCCTCAAAACTCTGTTTCAGTTATATTCAGCAAAAACTAACTGATCACATCCAATTTTGGCTACAATGACCACCATGAGCCACTTCTCCATTTCTTTAAACACATTAGGATAGATTCTATCAATATTTGAGCCATTTCTCTTTCCTTAATAAAACACTTACTCATGGACAACAAACATTATCTCTGAGAAGTATTTTTTCAAGTCTGAACATAGAATTTTGGGACTTTTTAGTTGAAGAAGTTAAAAATGAAAAGAAGACTTTCCGAATGATGATCATTTAGGTCCTCTTTTTTTGGTAGATGATGTTTAGTTCTCTGAGAGGTCATTTTGATGAAGGAAAAAGGATAAGCTCCTTAAATATTGGATTTGCAAGATTTAAATTCAGTATGCTAGATCTTAGTATAGACATTTAAGTATATTTAATTGTGATCTTTTTAAAATTTTCAATAATTGTAAATTAAGAGTTATATGTTGGAACCTGATACGATGGTTATCATACTTCTATAGACATTGACATTGTTGGGTGTTCAACAATCCGACTGTTGACAACTTTTTGCATGCATAGGCATTTCTTTAATTTTATGTTGCATAATTTTTAAATGAATTTAAAAATGTTCCATGCCCTCAGGCTTTCAGCCTAGAAAGACCAAAACAATAAATCCAAATATTATAAGCGATATGGTCTAAAATTATGTTACATATGCATTCTTAGCTTCCAAGACTAAAACATAAAACCAGGAGAAAACTTTCTTTTAATTTATAGAAAATAGAAATACTAATCCTAGAAAGTTACAAACACTATAACAGTATCTTTGGTCTTAAAGTCCAAACCTTGGATATCTGGAAATAGCTCACATGCCTGGCAGCATAATAAATAAAGTGAAATATAAATGATTAACAAAGTGACATTGTTAACTGCATTATGTACTTCACATCGAAAAAAAAAATCAATTTAACCTAAATCAATTCACATAGCATTGTCAAGACAATACAGAAAGAATGTACAAGCATGTGTGCAAGGCGTATTGCCTAGACAAGGGCTATGTTTTTGTTTTCAGAATAGGAATTATTGGTATTGATTTTAGACATTGTTAACATACAAATATTAGTCTATGTTTTCAGTTCATAATGTTAAATTACATAAGTAAATTAGGCTTTATTTTACATCAGTTTATGAGTTAGATGTTGCATAACTTGTGTCATCCACCTATTGTTTCAAATTCAATCGACATTCTAGCTCAAGAAAGATGAAGATTAGTAGACATTGCAATTTACTTACTCGACGAATCTACCAATTTTATTTTTTTCTGTCTTCATCCTCATCCTTCTATCTTTTCCTCTTCATAATTATCCTAACCGTCTCCCTCTAAAGTTTCCCCACTTTATTTTCCCTAAAAAATTTCTTCCATTCCAAGGTTTTCTTGTTCACATTTTTTCTGTTACTTTATTTTTTTATTCTTTTTAGTCTTTCCTAAATCTCTTTATCCACTTCTTCCACCTTAGTTTCTGCCAATTTAATTGTTTTTGATCATCCAAAATTTAGGGCAAATCAATTGCACTTAATTATTAGTCTCTAGCCCAGTTTCACTTGAGCCCCTGGTCCAAAGATATGCCTTGTTTTTTCCACAATCACTAACTTGTCCAAATTATTGAGAAATTTTTGAATTGTTCATGATTTTTTCTCTTGATCGAACGATTCTCCAAAAACGAATTGATCTAGAACTAAGTTATTCTCAATTATACATGAATGTTGCAATTTTAAGAAATTTTAAGAATTTTTTTATGTATTACAAATTAATGATACAATATATGATTGCTAGTGGTGATGTTTCTGGCAATTATTTGTTACTTTTGCCTCTTCTATAAGCAAAAAAATAAAAATAAAAAATAAAGCCTATATTTTTAAAAAAATTACTTTTCTAGTTATTTATTATTAGAACTTTTAACAAATTTTCTGGATTTTTCCTGAATTCTGAATCATTACATCCAGTTGAATTTTTCCCAAATGCTAAACTTGCGACTATGGTTTTGCATGTTTCATTGCTGCCGTACACAGCTGACTTGTGTCTGCTCTATACACACGTGTACAGAAGCATGGAACATAAACTAAAATAGCCACCAAAACCAAGAGCCAGGAACAAAATCCTAGTAAGCAGTGAAACATGATTTTGTTTAAAAACAACCAGTGAACAAAGACAATTTCCATTTTAGACAACTTGGTCCAGCATGTTCGAAGTCCTGCTCATGTTTACTCATTCAGAGCTCCAATAACAATAGTAAACTTGATGCCTTAGCTATTACAAATATGTTGGTATGTATGTGTGCCAGCGTTTTCGTAAGTGACCGCATTTTTAGCAACAGCAGTCGCTGACATGAAAAAACATGTTAATCTCAAAAAAACATGCAAACAGCCCATGGAAAACGATTATACAGGTAATGTTGATGAAAATATGCTAATGTTGTCGTGCAAAATAGTCAGGAATCCCCCTCCCCCCCCCCCAAAAAGAGAGAGAGAGAGAGAGAGAGAGAGAGAGAGAGAGAGAGAGAGAGAGAGAGAGAAAAGCAAAACAAAAATTAAAATGATGATGATTATGTAAACTATCTAAACTATGTCCAGTTCAGCAATCACATGATGCATGATGAGCAACATAAGAGATGCAACATCTAAAAATAAAGATGCAAAATGCATGATGCATAATGAGCAACACGACTGATGCAGCATCCAAAAATAAAGATGCAAAATGTTCCACTAGCGATTGTAAGCTGTTCTGACAATGAAGACATGCAGCAATTACAATCAAGAAGACAAGGGCATTGTATACTTCAATCCTTTGGGAAAATAAAGCTTTACCAGGTAAATGGCCTCCCTTCTCAGAGCAGGGCACAAGTCCTCAGCACTCATCTGAAGGTCAGGCACAGGACAAGTACCAAGTGAGCTGTGCAGCTGGCCTGGACTATCTGACAAGCAGCGTACAGGGAACGGACCCGTGGTGAGCTCCAATGGCTCTCTACTCTCAGCAGCTAGCTGACATGAAGGATTTTGAAAAAAAGAAGACTCCTGTGTGTTGCAGATCCTATCCTCAATACCAAAAGAAGTAGGCTGAAAATCGACCCGAGTGCTGGAATCCACTGCCTTCATCATGGGTTTTCTATCACTCCTAGAAAATTCCTTATCTGAACTCCCATGGGAATTTGTTTTTGGAAAGATAGAAGCTTCAAAGAGAGGGCAGGAAATTTCTTGAACCAAAGGATCTATGCTCAACTTGAGCTGACAAGACCACTTCTGTAAATCAGGCAGGACTTTTACGTGGTCAGTCCTTCCTCTAAACACACCCCAGAGGAAGAATAACATGTTCCAACCTGAAAAGAACAACGAGCATCTTCTCACTGAGATGATATTTTTCTAAGATGTGACTAGCAATATTGGATGGAGGGAAGGAAAACATATAAAATCATGTTTGCACGCAAACTATCTATCAAAACTGCAGGTATACTAATTAAAGGCTCTTAGTATGCTTAAACTCAAAATGTTGTTTCTTACGTTGGCAGTTTTCTGGTAGCTTATTTGACGGGAAAATAAGAAGCTCAACCTCATTGATGTTCCCTCTAAGGGCTAAATTATTTTTAAGCATATTTTCCAACAGTTTCCCATAAGTCCTTCCATAACTGTATCAAAACCAACAAAAGAAGTATCCATAAAATTCTTGATCTTAAATAATAATAATTGATACAAAAGGGAAAAGACATCAGCCAAACCTCTCGATATCTTTAGCAAAGAAAAAAAGGGCAATATTATCTTCCTTTGGACTGACTCCCTGAAATGACACCGGCCACAAACTGAGGCAAGGAACTTCATCCAATTGCAGTTTGCAAGGAAATTGGCTGACTACCTCCAGCACTTTAGGTGATGCGCCAGTTGACAAGTGAGCTTGAATCCCATAAAAAGATTCAGGAAGTCTTCCAGTCCTAAGCACCTCGAAACCACCTCTGAAAATAGAAGGAATAAAGGATATAAATTATTAGACATCAGTAAAGTTCAGTTAATTATGAGAAACAAATTTAAACTGTTGAATAAGCGATCTGGGATAAAAAGTCTGGAGAGAGATATCATACTGCCATATATATTTGTGTTCTGGGATTACTGAAGCTTTAAATGGATTTGCAAGAAGTAGACAAGATTGATCAAGCAAAATTTGCATTGAAGGATTTGCATTTGAACCATCAGAATTGGTTAGAATAGCATTGGAATCACATTCTTTAGGAAGACATAAGGCTTCAACCGGGTGTTCTACTTTCTGCATGTCAGTCACAGGTTCTCCTCTTCCAAAATCAGCATCAGAGCTTCCCAAAATAACTTGTCCATCAGGTGTCCCTTCCAAAGGCAAGCTCTTCGGACCATTTGAATTTGACTGGAAATCTTTGGAAGCTGCTTCACAACACACCTCAGTACTTGGAACTGAACATTCAGACTGGTCCGGCAATTTATATCCCTTCTGTGTCCTTGTTTTTGTAGCTTCAATTGCATCTTTCCACTTAGTGCTTTTATTACTGCTCTCACTTAAACTTCGGTCAGCAGGAGGTTTAGGAGAAGATTTATTACTGCCCTCCCTTAAACTTCGGTCAGCAGAAGGTTTAAGAGCAGATATACGAAGTTTGTCAATTGGGCAGAACTGTGTTGCATGACCTGTTTCATTACATCTATGACAACGTAATACTCGACTGCCACTTGAAGAGACCTGCCTTGAACTACTAGAAAGGGTAGAATCCTTGATCTTATCTTCTCTAGGGGAGGATTCTCGAACCTGAGTCACATTGCGTTGCAGAACCAAGTCAGCATCACTGCGTAATCTATCAATAGCAGTGGGGTTTGCAGGAGAACCTTCCCTAGGGACAACCTGGCATGGCCTTTGATCCTCAGTATTGCACAATTCATATCTTTTAATTGTATTTGATGTCTGCTTCTTCACTTCACTATGCCCTATCATAACAGCAAAATAGGAACGAAAATAATTAATATTTAAACAGAATCATAATGTGGCCAAATAAAAGGAAATGCCAGTTACAAGTCCTCTAAAGAGATGATATTTACCTAAATCCTTTGCATTTCCAAATCCTTTCTTGGTATTGAGTATGTCTGGTTCAGACTTAGTACTTAAATTTCCATTATGCTGGGAGGCCTTCAGATCCACCTTTGGAATAGATGTGCCAGCTGATGGTGATGAACTGACAACAGGACAATCTAGAACAAAAGAATTCTTCCTTTCCATCATATTCCTTTCTTTCACTGGTTTCCAACCTCTAGGTTCATCAGCTCGAGGTGAATTAAGTGCTTGTGTTTTATTTACTGATTCAAAACTGGAACGGCCTGAGCTCACACTTTTAAATGATGGAGATTTAGTCATCATTTTGACTACTCCATCCTTCCTACTATTGCTGGAAACAGATTCTCTCATATTTTTTTGCTTCTGAGGTAAATTATTGATCAACTGTCTGACTTTTAGCTGCATGTTTGAGTTGTTAAATGAAAGCTGCTTTGAAAGATGCCCTACGAAAAGGAAATACATATAAATTTGAAAACCTTAGTGCTCTACAGAGGTGGAGCATGATTCAACTGAAAATCATCGGTGTATATTATGCAAAAAATATAAATGCATGCAAATTGAATTTACCTCGAGGTGAATGAAGTTGCGCCGAAATCTTTGATGTGTTAGAGCTTGACATGTGTGAGCAGGAGATGGCCTGGGAACTATTTGCTGACTGACCTTTGGGGGATGAAGCCAGACTGGTTTTCTTCACCTTTCCCATATCCAGGCTCTTAAATGAACTTTCTTGAAACAAGACAGCATTTTT
The DNA here is from genome assembly GCA_017589505.3 of Metroxylon sagu. NCBI lineage: Eukaryota > Viridiplantae > Streptophyta > Magnoliopsida > Arecales > Arecaceae > Metroxylon > Metroxylon sagu. The sequence continues at coordinate 1,220,076 of JACVBY030000582.1, read as the reverse complement.
CCTTGGACTGGATGTTCCTACAGAACCACCAGCCATTTCAGAATACTTTTTGCTGTTCAATGAAGTAACCTCCTGTCTGTCTGCATGCATCTTGCCTGATTTTTGTGGGCTTTGCATTCCTTTAGTAGATCCTCTCATTTCTGTATCAATAGCTTCAATATCCAACTTAGGTAAATTTTTAGGGTTGAAATTTGTTCCAAAATTCTGACAGTTTTCTTTCAAATTGTCAGTTTTTGATGTTCCAGAAATTGAATCAGATTTGTCCACTTTCTTTTCAGCATCCTCCTTGAGTTGACATTCTTCACAAAACCATTCACCTTCTGGAATTTTCTCCAGCTTAATTCGCATGCAGTAACTGGTCAATGGTGAACAATTTTCAAGCATCAGCCTCAAACATAAATCATATCAAGATATAATTAATTAGGACACCGTATAGCTCAAAATTGATAAGGGCTTACGTGTGCTCTGCACCATCACTGCATCTACTACATATAGCTAGAAGTTCGTCCACACCTGCATCCCCACATATATCACATACCTTTACCTGAAATGAATGGCATAAAATATGTCACAGGGGCATGTTGCCACACAAGAAAAGCCAAGAAATATGACACAGCCGTCTAAGTAATTCAGTTCCATCATTTCATCAGAGTGAAATATGTCATAAAACTTTAACCAGACATTAAGTATCAAATATTAATCATGGCTGTTAGAAAAGCAAGACAAAAATGTGAAAGATACTTAACTTTCAAAGCAAAAGCTGTCATATACAACCTCAACTACATAAAATAAGTATTACTCACACTTAAACAGTTAAGAATAACATTAGATGATAATCATATAAGCACAACTATACAAAAGCCAGACATAAGCACCTCCACTAACGGCAGCTATACAAAAGAGTTATTACAAGAAAACCTTCACACAACCATTTGAGGTCAGTTCAAGCAAGAAAGCAAAGAAAGACATGTCTAAGCCCTTGCAGACAGCACATATGTTCATTTTTAACTTCCCTTGCTCCATTGATAAACAGTAAGATATACAAATAACTTTCTGGATCAGCGAGAGATGATTCATTATTAACAAAAGAGTAATGACATGGTCATTAGATAGACCCATCACTGACGGAATCTTATTCTCGTAAGAGGCATCATGTGCACCATAAACTTAGAAAATGCAATTGTTGCATCTTAATCTGATCTGACAAGCAAAAACTCATCACTAAACCAACCATATGCATGCTTAAATCTCAAATTCTTTTTGGTAAGGTTGGAAAAGCTAGCACCAGTTGATCCAGAATTCATATAAATGTATTACCCTCCAGTGTATATGACAACAAATCCAATCATATGAAAGTACCAAACATTTAGGTTAGTACACAAATGCTAGCCATCAACTGTCCTGCCAACAATAAGACTATATTTGCAATTGTAATGCTACTTAAAGAGCCAACAGACCAACCATTGTGATTATTACACCTTGCAGCTCCCTGTTTCAGCACCTTCAGGAAATCATTGTCGTTGAGGACGAGACTAGATTTTGTTGTCTATTAAATGATTCATTCAACAGCAATCACAAAAATCATAGTTTGGTTGCAATGCAAATCATATTTTTGAGCTGATATTAAGCCAGGTTGTAGGTACAGCAGACCGAAACCAATGGTCCACTGATCAAATTAATAAATGTATTCGTAAAGCAGGGTGAAGGGACATAGTTCTTAATTACTTTAATCATTTGTCTATCACTGAAAAGCATAAACTTAGCAGTTGCAACTGATCTGTACCACTAGTCTTCTAAAATATTTAACTGAAATTAGGAAAAGCTATTCAAAATAGACTGGCTTCTATTATGTTTCACATCCTAATTTCATTCTGATTATGTTGGTCCTTTAGGGTTCTATATATGAACCAATCATGGTTACAAAATGACAATTGTTCTTAATCCTTAATGGTGAATTGGATCCATATTTTCTTTGCAGACCACAACAAATGCTACATTTCATCTTTCTTTCTTCCTTTACCTTCCCTAGTTTCAAACGAACAACAGAATTTCCATAAACCTCCCATTGACCTTTTGCACACATCACTCCACTCCTCTAGAAAGTATCTCTACAGTTGGGAAAAGCAACCAAATCAAATCCTATTGTCCCAACTCCCAAACTTATTAATTGCATAACTAGCAAGAGGGTACAAAGAGTAAATATTTGTTATTTTGATTTCTTCCAATCCCCACCCTTTATTTTACCAGTGAATACGGAGCAACACTTTGATCTACATATCTGATAGTTTATCTGCACAATTCTAAAATGGCCTGAATTATAAGCAAGTGCTCAAGGAACTGTTATCATATTTAACAATACGATATCAAGAGTGAACATTTGTCATTTAGATTTCTTTTAATCCCAACCCTTTTATTTTACCAGTAAGTACAAAGCAACATTTTGATCTACTTCTCCATCTTTGACTCTAAAACTGTAACATTCCTAATGTCATAGTTTACCCGCACAATTTTTTAATGGCCTGAATTATAAGCAACTGCTCAGGCAACTATAAGACAGTTCTTCACCAACCTGGTCCCAACTTCTATTTAAGAAAAAAAGAAGTTTTTTTAAGTCAGATATGGAACAAGTAGTACATGACTTGACCTCCTCAAGCTTAGGCTCCTACTCAGAGCCCACCAATCTATCTTACAAGTTCACTAACTGTAAGCCTTATGATAGGTTTGAATCCACGACAGACACTAATGCTGTTCGTGTATTATTATCTGTAAGTAGGCAGATTGTGTTCCTAGACTCCAAAGTATAAGAGGGGAGGAAGGGAGGGGGGCAGGTGCAGTGGTGGAAGCCAGCTTTAACCAAAGATTTGGGTCCCAACACATAAGCCCATATTGTACCATTCCAATGAGAGAACGGTACATTTGATGCACCTGAGTCACCTCTCATGGACAATATTGCAGGGGTGGAAGGCAGCTTTAACCAAAGATTTGGGTCCCAACACATATGCCAATATTGTACCATTCTGATGACAGTATAGTACATTTGATGCACCCGAATCACATCTCATGGATGGACGTTCCAGCTGCCCTAGTCGGTACCAGCTGGAATAGATGGGAATCGTTGGCTAACACTTGAGACAGCATAGCATCCCAAGATATCACTTTTTTTATTCTTGCTGTTAATGGTCATTTTGGTCCATTCCGTCACTATACTGACCCAACACCAAATCAGGATGAGGACCAATACCAGACCTTCAATCCTACCATCACCAATAGCTATCATTTCCTCACGTGAAAGGGGACACTCTGAAAAATATTTTTTGAGCGTATCTAAGTTTTCTTTCTTCCCTTTTCTTCAAAACAATGTCTTATTATTGTTTACATCAGGTGCTAATATTGATCGAGTAATCTAGATTCTTTTAGCAGTGACCGAGGATTATAATTTGAAAAAATTATAATCTCCTCAAATATTAGAGTTCTTACGGCCCTCATCTGAATTAACTCCTTCACATGCCAAAAACCTCTTCCGGTTGATATCCTTTTCGATGATTCAAGTCTCGAAAGGATGGAGACCAAGATGGCCGAGATATCTCCTCTCAGAGAGATTCCAGGACCGATCTCGGCTGTCCTATCTCGACTGTCCTGTCCAAACCAACCGTGGCCATAATACATTATAGCATCAATTTTAAATAGATCTAATATATCATAAAGATATAACTTTTGAAGTTTCAATATATTTAAAAATTAAATAAAATATTAAAGCTTCACAAATAATTTTTTTTAAAGAAAAAAAGCACCTCAAACAAGTACTGAGATGCTTGACTGAGTTAAAGATCAAAACGGAATAGGACATGATGTGTCTCGCTCCATAAAAAAACTAAGGTGCCTTTATTCCATGACATTTAAAACCTTGATTTTTTTTTTATTTATAGTGATTTCCCACATTACCCTTATTTGAAGAATATGTAAAGGCTTTATGGCATTCCAAAAGAGCTAAGTGGTAGGTTAGTCCTAGATCATTTTGCTCATTTAGAAAATGAAAAGCCTTGTAAGAAAAAATTAAGACTACATTTTTAGGACCTTTTTTTGGTAATATAAAGGATACATATTCTAGATATTTAACGAATAACTAAAAAATTCCTCAAAACAAATTTAAATCAAAGAAATACTAAAAAATTAAATGTTCAAAAAATTATATACTGAAAAATTTAAATGTTTAAGAAATTATGGATCAAAAAATCATGTTAAGAGTCTTTCAAAAGATTAAAAGTTTAATATACCATTTCATGGCAATCTACCATACATTTTTTTTTTTAAAAAAAAAAGAGCTCTAAAATGCCAAAGTTTACGTCTAAAAGTTCCCTTATCCTTTGAATCTCTATAGAAGCTGATGCCTGGAGCTTTTATATATTTTTGGAAGTTGCAAGATTTGTCTAGCGGTGAGAAACTCCTTCCCAACATATGAAAAATAAGTTCAAATTGCCATCGATACGTGTTTAAATTTATAAGTTAGCTTCAGCTTAAACTACAATTCTGCCCCTATTTCAAATAGGTGCCAGCCAAAATTAACATGTTTAATTTTGGAGATTCAGACAAAATTTTAAATCATGAAAGCTACAAATCAAATTTATATAAAAATTAATGGAAAAAAAAAATACTTAAACAGATCGCCAGCTCCTATGGAAACTTATATAATAAGAACTGGACATCAGAAGTTAGATCATCTAGGTATATTAACAACCAAAGTAGCCATAAGTTTCCTGATACAATGATCTAACTCAAGGTACTGGCATGCAATTCTAGGATTTAAGAAAGAAAACAAGAGGCATCTCTCTGGAGTTTGAAAAGGCATGGTCGATATATAATTTATTAGTTAATACACTTAATGTCCAAGTAATTTAATCCTCCTTTAAAAAATTCAAGCAGAATTACAACTACTATCTCTCGTAGGTCTTACAAGGACAAGTATAATAATCTTTTGGTTTGCACTAGCTGGTTTAACTAAAATTCTTTTGTTTTGTGAAACTCAGAAGCAGTGTTATCAAAGTTTTTCCTCGCTTCAATAATCATACAATTATAAGACCCAACCATTGATAGAAGGTGCATGCACAAACAGGTACAACAAACTCTCCTCAGCACCTACATAGCAGCAGAAGTCTCATTTTCATGTCAGGTAAATAATCTCATATTATTTACATTACGATCTTACAAAATTGCTCACCTTGTAATTTTCTATTTATTGATTTATCACAGAATAACTTCAAATCAGTTTTTATAAACAAAGTATAGAACTGATAAAAGAGAAATTTTAGTGCCTAAATGGACAACAAGCATTTTATAGTAACTTGATGGCCAAGTTGAACATATAAAAGAAAAGGTACTCACATCATCTAATCCACTGTCCGATCCAGAATTTTGCCCCTCAGTGATCAGCTGATGTAGCACATCAGGCTCTTGCACATTGGATGCCTCCATTAAGGAATCATTCTTTCCAAATTGCTTGCTAGTGTTACTGCATTTAGTAGCTTCATCAGATGGTTTCTCACTATCCATGGCAGATTCATTTTCAAAGCATGAATCATGATTCTTTAAAACCGTTGAAGAAGAGTCACTTCTGATCTGACTCAGTTTACCATCTTCATTATTTGGTAGTTCAGCAGACTTCTGTCTATCAATACTCATGGAAACTAATTGTCCTACAGAAGATTTCACATCATTCATCAAGCATTCAAAAGGTTCTCCTTGATGCTGAGAAGTTAGATATTTTTCCATATCCTTAGAATCAGGACTGCTGTCAACATATGCACTTTGCAAGGGGGAATGTGATGACAGTACTTTGGGAGACAATTCTTTTTTTGCAGGAGAGAAATCTTCAAGGTCAGACTTATGAGAAAAGACATCATCTACAGAGCTAGCACCAGAGTTCTTCCTTGAAGACTCCCTGGGGCATGTGTTTAGTTCCCTTGATTTACTCTCACTCGCATCTATTTCATGATGATGAGATCCATGATGGGCATCCACCAGTACCTCCATTTCATTTTCTTTAGTAAGTATATCACAGGTTGATGCAGAGCTGCATGGTGTATCTTTCTTGTCTAGGTCATCATTATGATCACAGGCTGGCACATTGGCATCCCTCGCTCCAGTGATACATGACATATTATCCCCATGGCATTCTACTCCATGCAAATCTTCATCTTGATGTAAGAACAGTCCATTGCGCAAATCAGAGGCAGAGTGACAAGTACTGGTAATCTTTCTAGGAAGAGGCTGATCTGCTGCTGTTTTTCTTGAAGACAATTTTGGAGGTATGTCAACATCTTCAGATGCATATGCAGCAGAAGCCCTCAGTGTTGCTTTACTTTCAATATTTTCAGAATATGAATCATGACTTGAGCTTGTGCTTAATAAATTGCTTGTTTCACTAGCTTCATGTCGTTGGTCATCACATGATCCACTCTTAGGAGGAGGTAACCCATCAACACCAATGAATGAACAACTATCAGTCTCTTTATTCTCACAGATATTGTCAGAGAAACCACACTCAACTTTTGACACCAAGACTGACAAGTTACAATGCATACAAGAGGAGCAAGGAGCAGAGCACACGTTGCATGTCCCAGATTCTGCTTTTATTCGAAGGCTATCATTTATAAGCATGGATCTTTTTTCAGCTTGAAAAACACCCTATCAAAAACAGTGTAAATGGAAACTTTCAGAAACAACTTGTATAACATGATATATTTATTTTTCTTTTTCCCTCCAAAAAAAAAATGTATAACATGATACATCGAGGATGTGGAACAAAGTGCATAAGAATTATATAGGCACCCGTATTTCTGTATGTTCACATATGGAATTTTGATAAATTTCCAACTAGAGTTCTCTTCTACATTAAAAGGAAAGTGATATAACAATAATTAACATAACATCCAAGGCTATATAGGAACAAACATCAGAACTAAAGAAAGGTAGAAATCATGAAAGCAAATAATGCTTTCCATACAGTCGAGAAGATTTCTCCTTTCAATACACACAGACATACACACACAGAGTTATTTCAATTTCCAAATATTGCTAGATGGAACATCAACAAGCAGATACTCTAAAGCAATCATCTTAGCTATTTTCACAAAATGAAAATTATATATGGTTAGGAGAATATCTGAAAAAAAGTTCTGCAAGGAGGAACCAGCTCCCTTAGATCTCAAACTATTCCAAATATGTTGGTTGTTCTTAAAGGGCAACACTCTGTTGCTGATGAAGTTGGCCAAGGCCAAAGTACAGAGATGATGGCTCAAAACAATCAACATGGCATTCAAGAACTGTTCCACCAAACAAATCTCATAGTATAGAATTCATGACCTGGCAATATGCATTAAATATTAAATGTATTTATGACCCACAATCAATTCTGTTTGTTACCCAAAGATGTTTATGTAATGAAGTAGATGATTTTAAAGTATCCATATTTTCAGTAGGGAATAATCTCAGCAATGTTTTTGCACTTATAAACCTTGTCCTTTAAAATACCTGCTCCAGGGGATTAAACCTAAAGAAACTAAAGAAAACAACTATCTTTACCTTTACTAACCAAACAGTTTAAAAACTAAACATCAACTTGCAGTAAACTGATGCCACAATCCTGTCCAAGACAGCTTCAGCAAAGAGAGAGTACCAGCATGAAGACTAGGTGACCACTTGGGGGTAAGAAAGCCTAATTCATGATTCTAAAATCAAAACTTATTAAATCAGAGATCTACCTCTAATATCCCTGTTAAAATAAAATAAAAAAAAAAAAGTCTGTACAACCCAAGAAAAAGACTTAGTTTAATGATAAGAATTGCTTTGAACTCCAAGGCCCAAATCAGAAGCCAAACAGCCATACTAAAACAAAATCCCACAATGAATGACAGTTCTCTATTTAGAAATAACAAATATGACTATAAAAAAAAAAAAATCAAAGGCTTGTTGCTGCAGATAGAACTAAGAGTTCAACTTTTCTACACAGCAAAAGATTATTAAGTTTTCCTTCAGCGTCAGGAGTTCCAGTGATGGGCTCCAGAATAGAGAACCTTCAATGATCACAAGGAATTTGCTTGCTGCAATTGTCACATCTAAAGGAGAGGAAGAGTCTGCAAGAGCCAGCTTAGTTGATTGGAGCCCAAACCCTTTACAACACTTCTCGATGACAAATCAGGATTCACAGGGACACAATAATCATCAGGATTGAATATTGATTTGTGCCCACACAAATGATTGAAAGATGTGTCACGCAATATGATGGTTCTGTGTAACATAGCTTGTAATAATCTTATACCAATGAATGCAAAGTTTAGTGAAAGCAATAGAATGCATCATATGTAATATATCATCAATGATCTCATGATCAGTGATTCAAGTCTCAGCAGGAGAAGGGCCATTTCGGCCATCCCATTCCATCCCATCTCAGAAAGATTCTTGGACAAGTATCGACTGTCCCATCTCATCCTATCTTAGTCATAATACATTATAATGTCAATTTTAAATAGATGTAATTTATCATAAAAATATAACTTTTAAAATTCAAATATGTTTCAAAATTAAATAAGACATTAAAGCTTCATAAATAATTTTTTTAAGAAAAAAACATCTCAAACAATTGTTGGGATGCTTTACTGTGTTGGGGAATAGAATGCAGGACATCTTGTTTCGTAAAAATACCGGGACTCTCTGTCTCACAAGATTTAAAACCTTGCTCATGACAACTAAACCATGAGATCCTTATGACATGAGAACAACTTATGTAAAAGATGCAATTTTATCTTTCCTTACATAATTCATAGATACAACCAACATAATTAGAAAGGTTTCTGCATTATGACATCTCAAGGCAAGAATCACTAATAAATCCTAATTTCACCTTAAGCATCATGACTCATATTGTTAAACAAATACAGGCAATTGGAACAAAGTTGAGGCCACACAACTATTAAAAGTCAAGCATAAATCCTTAAAAGCTAGCCCACTAAAAGGATGAGTACTTCCATCAATTGAAGCTTTAGACCCAAATAGGGGTCATGCAACCAATAGGTTCAAAAAAAATAACCATGAGTTTTCTTATAGATGGAGAAAATAGATCTTTAACAGATGATACATGATACATGATAAGGTAAAGATATATAATGCAATTCTTATAAGCAATGATTCAAGTTCCGGCCAAATGAGGGCCATCTTTGCTATCCTATCCCATCTCAACGAGATTATGGGATCAGTATCAGTCATAATATATTATAGTATCAATTTTAAATATATCTAATTTATCATAAAAATATAACATTTAAAGTTCAAATATATTTAAAAAATAAATAAAATACTAAAGCTTCATAACAAAATTTTTTAAAGAAAAAGATCGGAATGCCTAATCGAGTTAGGACAAGATGCGGGAAGTAGAAAATCTGGAACGCCTTTGTCCCATTTGATTTAAAACATTGCTTATAAGTACATCTTGCTCCCTTGTGCTCTACGACTTTCATCTTGATCCTACTTGTGAATCATGTTATGGCTATATTAAAATATTACTCTGCATTAAGCTTATCACCAAATAATGCTCAAAAAACTGCTACTGCCTGACACCATTAAAATAATAATTAAAAAGGAAGAAGTCTTTTCTCAGCATCCAAGTATGATAGATTGGCAATGAAACCAAGACTTAGCAAAAACAGTAGACATTTATTATTACACAGTCTTGGTAAGAAATATCATTCAAGTTAATGAATTAGTCTTAGGCTTAATAGGAGATTGTGAAATGGCTGAATGACATTTCCTCATCCTAAATCTAATCTACGTGGAGTTTCCAACAGAACTGTCTCATGTCCAACTGGGAACAAGTCTTCATTTCCTTCAATGTGTAAGGACTAAGAACCTGAATCTCCTTGTGTGTATCTTAGTTTTGTTAGCTCATTTAGGTGTGCTGATAATCTGAATGTATGATAACTAATCCATTTTCATGATAATTTAAAACAAGAACATCATGAAATCTTATCCTTTGCTCAAAGATTCTAGCACAACCATTAAACATTTTTTTCCTACTGAGCATTAAAAATTTGCATTGCAATGAGAGAAACTATATAATGAAGGTATCAGATAAGTCTGTTAACATCAATAAATAACTGACCCGCACACCAGGAAAAGAAGCTAAATAATATATTGTCCTATTCATCTCAGATTCACCTCTTACCGAGTTCATCCTTTGAAGTTCACAGCCTGACTCATCTACAGGTCCTCGACAACTCCCTTCCAGGGCTGGTGTTATCTAGAAAGCAGATTACAAACCATATAAATTTCAATATTTTGGCAAATGACTACCAAGAGCACCATAAAGTATTATTGTAGGCAAACCACAGAACAATCACTCATCCAAGGGTCTCCAATCCGATCTTCTTATGTTACAAAGAATGAATTACATGAACGCAAATAAGCATAATAAAGAATTGTACTCATGTATATTGACATTAACAACGCAACACACCACCATATACCTAAAATTGCAAACCCTTAAAAACCACAGACTACAGTGAATTGACGCGAAAAAGTTTTGAAGATCCCATTTTCCTCCTATAAAATCAGGAACAAACCCTAATTTCCAAGGCCAGTTGGTCAAAAAGAAAATCATAAAACAAGTATCAAAATCCCTCGTCAAAAGAAAAGCACCAATCCCGTCAAGCGCATCGATCATTGAATTCAACACTCACAGATAAAAGAAAAGCGAAAAAAAACACTAAATGCAATCGATCAAGCGAAAAGGCAATCAAGAAAACCTAATCTCCCGAAGGTCAGGCGATATCTTTACATGCCTCCGGTTCCAAGATCCTTTCGGTACGATCGTAGAGCTCCTTCAGCGCCCGCTCCGCACGCTTCCTTAGCATCCTCTGCGGGGGCGGCGAGATCGGCTCCGATCGGACTACCACCTGACGCGGCTCCCGTCCCCCGCCACCAGCCCAATTATGTCTTCCATCTCACGCTAGGATCCCTCCAAGAAGACAATGACGGCTAGAGAGAGAATGGGTACGCGGCGGACGCTGTCAAGCACCGTTAGGCTACGGACAGGGTGCTTAAGGTACGCCGGCGGAGCGCGGATCCGGCGGCTGGCGAGGGTCAGCGTGGAGAACGGCGAGGGCTTCCCGTGGAATCAACCGAAGTCGGGGGGGGGGGGAAGAGAGAGAGAGAGAGAGAGAGACAGCACGACTGATGCGTCGAGGCCCTCTCGCCTCCAATCTAAATTTAGAACGGAACGGCACGAAAGAAAAGAAAGAGTCTTTAAAAAATCAAGAGAAAATCTTGATTTTTCGCACGCTCGCGTGGCATGTGAGTGGCTCTGCACACGTGTGGAGCGGATGGACGGCGGTGGGTCTTGGGGTTGTCTTCTTAAATGTGGGGAATCCCACGACGAGATCTTCGCGGAATGACACATGCCCCGCCCGGGGACTAGTGCCGGTGCCCGATCTCGACCGTCCGATCGACAGACATCTCTAACGGAAGAATCGGATGGCTGGGATTTGGTCTCGTGATTTCCAATACCGGAAATGGCCTCGCTCTTTTCTTAATTGCCATAAGAGGATGGGGAAGATTTTTCGGGGACGACACGGTGACATCTGGCTATAAGAATCTTCTGAGCTACGGCAACACGCGAAGCACGCTCCCGGGTTCTCGGCAGTTCTGCACGTGTACGGATGGGTGATGGCCTCGTAGTGGGGACTGGTAGAGCTGGACCGTCCACTTGTAAGATGGCAACGAGTCTCCGGAGACGGCGTACGGGACCCGGCGACGTCTTTGATGGGCGCAGAAAGGCGGACCGGACCCAGTGTCACGCAACGGAGTCCAGTCTATCAGAGATTTGGACTCGTGCCGTCGTGCGTGGCACTTCCAAAAATTTAATTTAAATAAAATTCGAACTGAGGATTGAAGTTGTTGGGTGGCATCATGGTTGGGAGAAGGCAAATGGATGGCTGTGATTGCAATATAAAAAAAAAAAAAACAAATAAAGTAGAGAACAAAGCGTTGTAAAATAAAAGATTTTGTTAATATAAGAAATAACACTATTAAAACCATCTTCAATCCAAATGCTAGCGGTCTGTAATTGTCTCAGAGCGTAACCCAGATCAATGCACAAATCTCATATGTCAGCATCCGTTATATATGAAATGAAATTTTTATTGATAGGAATGTGTGTTAGAGTTTGCTTTATATATGGTTACATATGCTTGTATAATATGCATGAGAGCTATGGTTCTGATTTTGTTATATGATTAATTTTCTCTCTTTAATGTGATCACTACAATGTAATTCATGGAAGATATACGCTTTGGTTTGATAACCACATTCTAACTCTTGCTATCATGTTTGGACACTCATCGGCACGTTCCCACACTTCACCCGTCCGCAGAGGGTGCTCTAACCACTCATTTCCTCGCCTCTTCCTTTCGTGTGCATATTTTTCTCTCTTGTGATCAGGTTTTATCTGGGAATCAAAGGCAGGTTAAGTGTGAAGGAGTGGACTTTCTAATTACATGATGAGCTGTATGTGTAAGATAGATTAATCAAAATATACCATTGACTCACGTTCCATATTCGGTACACATTTTTTAAAAATTAATTAGATCTAATTTACATCATAATATGACCTTTTTCCGTCCATATTATTTATCATACTGTTGACACACACAAACAATCAAAACATCCCATCATGTTTTCCTAACCTAACTTCAAACTTTGATCAACATTAACGTGGGAGTACACGAACAAATGGCAAAGAAACATAACATATATATACCTCTCTCTATCATATTATTTGAGACCCATTCTTACTGCAACCAACCATTTTAGCAATAGAACTAGCTGCCTTCTTTACCCAAAACTTCTCGCCCTCTATCTCCAACATCTGCCCCAACTCCATCTTTGGACTTCTTTCATTCAATAGAAGCATCAGTAGTGATGGTGGTGCTTGATAATGGAGTCTTGATAGAGATGGAGCTGCTTGAACATAAGTGAGTGATCGATATACGATCAAGGTTTAAATAGGAGTAAAGGAGGTGCTAAGGGTTGGGACCCAAGAAACGAGCTTAGGAGCATAACCATAAGAGGTTTAGATGGAACAGAAGCAAGAGAGAAGGCAGTTGCAAACACAAGTATAAAGTTAGGGAGGAAGGGAATGAGGTGGATAACTTGGAGAAGAGACGATGGCACTAGGTGGAAAACATGAGGAGGTGTTAGAGCTTAGTGGTAAGGGAGATGACAATGCAAGAATAGAAGAAGAACTCATCAGCTGTGAGTCCACTTAGAACTAGGGGTCGGAAATGGCAACGGGACCCATGCGAGGAAGCCTAAACCCTTAAGGACTCTCAACTAATGATTATTGTCTGCTTTCAAGCATAGAAATTCTTAAGTAAACCTCATCTACCATATGAAATATATATTATACCGATCAGTGAGTACCATGTCAGTTTTCGTAGTTTTTTATTCAAATTTTGATAATTTTCAGTAGTTTGATTAGCTCTAAACCATCCTCTAGCTATTGATAATTTTGATAATTTAGTCTAAAATATTGATGTAGTACTTGCTGATTAGCTTGGTCTATATCTTGCATGGTCAATGAAATCTATCCAATAATTTTTCCTTCAAGCATGTTTTTTTTTGAACTACACCACCTAGTTTGCCGTACAATTCCAATGCTGCAATTTACTTAAGCTTTTTTCACTAAAAAAAAAAAAAAAAAAACAAACTTGGGATTTGTTCTCATACATGAAATCATCCTCCAGTATGAGATTCACTCCTATCTGATTTTCAAAATTAGATGTCAAACTACTGAAGAATAGCGTGCTCCTTTTTCCTAAAGTTGTAACTTAGTTTGTTTTAAATAAATGGTATATATCTCTTGATTGAAAAATCTAATGATTGTTTGTTATATATAAGAGTTTATTAGGCATTTACTATTTTATTTTATTTGTTTTGTCTAACCTTGTATAAAAAGTTATCAAGTCCGCATCTATGGTAGTTGATTATTGAACTAGAATGATAGAGTTGAGAAGGGAAGCTTTTTCCTTATTAATATTTTATTGCTTGCTACTCACTTCTTTCTCCTTCTCATTATTTTACCATTAGTGTAAAACCTATTCCATAAGATTCGGAGGACAAAGGGGGGCATCCAAGAAGTAGAAGAATAGAGGGTAGCAGAGGATCGTGATAAGGATGGAGCAGAAAGGTGGAAAGGGTGGTAGTGGGTGAAGATGTAGCAAGGAAGTGGCATGGCTTGCAGATCAAGGATGATTCTAGAATTTCAAGCGAAGTGAAGCTTGTTGTGCTTCTCGTGGCGTGGGTGTCTAAAGGCCAGTATTGAGTGATCTTTGTCACGGAGGAGATGGTAAAAGGAGGTTTTGTTCTTCTTGTGATGGTGATGCCGTGGAGATTGATGCTAGTCTTTTGCAACGAGATGAAGGGAGAGGAAAAGGGTAGGAGAGAGGAAGGTCAACTTGATTTTGGGTTATGGTCAAGGACTTAAAAGAGATGATGGGGAATAGAGTTTGTTTTGGAAGAAGAAGGGGATGGCCATAGTGGTCATGTCTAAAAGAAAGAGTAGTAGTGACAATGAGAGAGGTTTGAGTGTGTTGGCCCTTTGCTTAGGCTTTAAGATGGCTATAATTTCAGCTTGAGATGAAGGAAAAATATTAGAAATTGATCTGAATCAAATCTGGATAGAAAACAAGAAGGAAGAAGTGAGTTTCATGAATTGCTTTTTTTTCCTTCTCTTTGATATTTTTTTCATCCAACTATTTATACATAAATTCACTTAATTTTAAACTTTACATATGTACAACATATAAGCCACATAATAATTTTATGTATAATATGCAAACCACATAACTTAGCTTGAGTTACATTACTTAACCATACATAAATTTATCCAAGTAACAAAAAGAGTTATAGCTTTTTTTAATTATTTATAAAATAAATTAATATCAGTATTCTGCCTGCTATTCTTGAACTCCCAATTCTTTTCTAAGATACTTAAATTTCTCTTTTGAAAGTACTTTAGTGAATATATTGGCCACTTGTTTATTTGACCTACAAAAATGCAATCAAATTTCTCCTTCTTCAATGGCTTATCTAGTAAAGATGTTTAATTGCAATGAGCCTTGTATGGCCATGAGAAATTGGATTCTTGATCATTGTAATGTTTGATTTCTAGTGGCAAAAAATTTTAGTAGCTTCAAGTTGCTTCTCATCAAGTTCTTCAAGAATTCTTTATAGTCAAATAATTTAAGAAGTTGCCATTGATACTACAGTATACTCTAGCTGAAGATTGACTAACTAATTATTACTTCTTTGAATACCAAGAAAATATACCTCAACCAAAAGAAAATATATAGCAAGTGCTTTCATATCATCAATACCCAACCTCTCCAATCACTATCAATTTCTACCAAATCTAATTCCATATTCCATTGTGTTTTATAGATATCTTAGCATCTTTTTTACAACTCCAAAGTGTATGTGGCTTGGACTATGCATGAATTTAGAAAGTATACTTGTAGCAAACATTATATCAAGCTTTATATCAGTGAGATATAGCAAGTTTCTAACCAAGCTTTGATAGAAAATTGCATCCATTTTCTTTTCTCCATCTCTTTTCTTTAATTTTTTATTTACAACAAGCATTGTAATAGGCTTGCATCCAAACATGCTGAACTTTTTTAGAAATATTTCTGTATACTTCTTTTAAAAAATAAACTTTTCCTTCATCTTTATAAATTTTCATGCTAAGAAAATGATATAGAAGCATCATATCACCCAATTCACACTTACTCATCATGTCTTTCTTGAATTTTTCAGTTATTTTTTTGTTATTTTCTGTGAATAATAAATCATCAACATAAAGTATAATAACTAGGATACTTGAATCAGCTTGCTTCTTTACATATAAAGTAGGCTTATTCTTATTCTTTTTGAATCCTCTTTCATTAAAGTAGCAGTCAATCTCACTATATCAAACTTTAGAAACTTGCTTCAGTCCATAAAATAACTATTTTAGCTTATACAACTTATCTTCTTTTCCTTTGATAATAAACCCTTATGGTTGCCCAATATAGAATTTTTCCTTCAATTCTCTATTCAAAATTACTGGTTTCATATTAAGTTGATATAATAATCAGTTTTTACGAACTGCCAAAATAATAAAAACTCTTATAGTATCATGACAAGCAACTAAAGCAAATGTCTTATAAAAATCAATACCGAGTTTCTATGAATACCCCTTTACAACTAACTTTATTCTATTCTTTGCACCAAACTATCTCAATCATATGTCACTTTATAAATCCATTTAACTCCAATAACTTCTTTATCTTGTAGCCTATCAACTAGCTTCCAATAATTTTTTTTTAAACAATGATAATTTAGTCTTCTATAGCCTTCTTCATATTTGTTCCTTTGTAGCTTCTCAAAATTTTCTGATTCCACAACACTAAAATTACATTGTTAGTAAATCTCACTCAAACTTTTCATTTTCCTTGAAGCTGAGGTGGAAGATGATGAACTTGAATTTGAAGGTGATTGTGAGCTTAAATTTGAAGAAGATGGAGAAAAGCTTCCACCATTTTCATCTTTATGAATTAATTTTAGTAACATTTTATCAACAAGAACTAGTTTTTTCAATCTTTTCTTGCTCCTAATTTCAAGTTGCTACTTCATTAAACAAGATATCTTGATTGATTATTATCTTCTTGCTTCCCAAACTATACAGCCTATACCCCTTTGATATTGAACTGACACACAAAAATATACTTCTTACTTGTCTCATCCACCTTATGCAATATTTCCTTTAGAATTTATGCATAGAAAATACTTCCAAAGACTTTTAAATGCCTCATGAATGGATTCCTCTCACTCCAAGCTTCAATAGGAGTTCGAATCTTCAAAACTTTTGTTAGACACCTATTAAATAAATATACGGTTGTATACACAGCTTCAACCCAGAATGAATTATATAGTCTTTTCTCAAGAAATATTGATTTATCCATCTCAGCCATAACCTAATTTTTTTTTTTAAAGACTCCATTTTGTTAATATGTATATCAATTATGAGTTGTTTTTCAATGCCTTCGTCTTCATAGAACTTATCAAATTCATTTCAATTATATTATTTGCCTCTATTACAAAAATTTTATGTAGCAATGACTTTGTCTTTCAATAAAACATTTAAATTTGAGGTAGACTTGACTACATTCAAATGTAGTCAAGTTCAGGATCTGATTATCTTCCTCACCCTTATATTTATATAGATCTCTCACCCTTAGATTTACATAGTTTTATATTCAAATGTAGTCAATTTACATTCAAATGTTGTCTAATTATTTTTGTTGATATACATGAGTTCACTTAATTTTAAAATTGGAGGGGGAGGCGTTACAGGAATAACATTTTTTGGTATAAATTTTAAAGATAAAGTTTTTCTAATAACTATGTTTAATTATATCTATGAATGGAGGGTGAAATACTGCAGGTATAATTGTTAACTGCATTTGAAACAAGATTAGTATAAAAGATAAAAATGTCGCTATATTATATATATATATATATATTATATCATATAAAATATATAAATATATTATAATATTATATTATATACATGTGTATAGTGAAACTATTTAATATTTTGTTAGTCCATTTTTTAGCCTATTTTTATTTACTGAAATTTTTTTAGCATTTAATTCTATTAGCCTATTCCCTTGGGTTAACAATTTGAAGCATAAAGAAGGAAATTATAAACCTGAAAACAGTTAACTCAATACCAAATATCTTCATAAAGAAATTAAAAATTATATAATTAATTTTTCATCCTTTAACTACGTACCAAATGCATCATGCATGCATACAACATGTGAGCCATATAATATACAACATGTAGGCCATATAACTTAACTGGACTCACATTGCTTAACCACACATAAATTTGAGTTAAATTTAAGTGATACATATATATTATTATTATTACAACACATTAACCTCAGCAGAGGGGTGGTCAAAGAGAGCGACGTTGGACCATAAGTGGCGGAGTGGAAGGCGGCGAGGAGGAGTGGAAAGTAACGTCGGAGGTGGAGGGATTGAGGTGTAGGATGACGAAGGGGCCGGCAGGGTGGGAAACTTTCAGCTTTTGATTGTCCCTCTTCGTTGGCAGCTGGCGTGGATATCTTAGAAATATTAGTCTCAAGGCTCACGAAACAGTGACGTAAATTATTTTTGCTAGACTCAAAATAATATAATAATAAAAACTAAAGGCTCACGAAACGGTGACGTAAATTATTTTTGCTAAACTCAAAATAATATTATAATAAAAACTAAATGGATTGATGTAATTGTATGTGACGTGTATGAAAAATACGGCAAAGTTGAGAGAATTAATATGCTCTCTGATGGCATTCCAGCAATGTTGGCAGGATGAAAGGAGTTCTAGAGTAAAATGCATGCTGGTGGTTCCGGCCACTCTCCGAGACACACCCTCACAATCCAAGCTGTAGCTAATCTTCGAGTTCCTTTGTCTACCACCCTAACTGCCGGAAAAGGAGCAATTAGATAGAATAGGAAGAAGGGGTCGTTGTCAACTGTATGCATAGCATCAGACTTTCGAGTCTTTAGTGGTGTTTTATTGCAGTTACATTCTCATTCAACAAACTTGGATCCTCCTCTGTATTCTCTCGATTACTCCAAGGGTGACCACTTCTGGTGGGCCACCGGAATATGTCAACATCGCCCTTTATATTACTGCATTAATGTCCCGGGCCTGTCCACCCGTAGAATATAATAAGGATGATGACGAGAGAGACGGATTTTCAAAGATTCAATCTCAGTGACGAAAAAGAAGGCCTTGGTTGCGTTAAGGAGGGATGAAAAGTCTAAGCACGGCGACAATTGTTCCGATAGGAGTGAGAGCATGCAGCGAGACTTTGCTCTCATTATTCTTTTTCAATGGAAGGTGGTGGGTGGATGTCAGAGGTAGGAGAAAAGATGGGAGAACTGTTGATGTTAATTATTCAGTATTTTTCTATAAAAAAAACTGTTTGGAAGTGATTCTGGTCAAATTTAGAACGATTTGCTGCATGATCAGTAGTTTCCATGTATCATGATTTGATGAGAATCCGTTGCGCTTTGTCTGTATTACAAATCAGTGTGGAGAGCAACAGCTCTAAAAGAAATATATAAAGATGTTCTCTTTGCTTGCCCTAAGGGATAAACTGCACGCTGACAAGGAGTTAGCCAAAAAGAAATGATCCACTCTTTGCGCCTATTTCTCATATACCCCTTCCCCAAGAAAATATGCACCAAAGTAACGAACAATTCCAATGCTACAGAAAGCCATTGAGTTTTCATAATTTGTAAACCTCTAAAAGAAGAAGATGCATGCCTTCAAACCACAGGCTTGTTTGAGAGAAGCTCATCATCATAATTTGATGGCACATTTGAAAAAAAAAAAAAAAAATGCAATAATTTTCATCTATAAGTCTTCTTCAGCAACGGCCATCTTCCTTGAGATCTTACATTGCTTCGGCTCTTAGAGTGCCATCTTTTTTGATAAGATGGAGGTCTCTCAAATCAAGCTAAGTACCCTTTTCTTTTGATGATTATTTTCCCTCTCCTCTTGGGTCGTGCAAGTTTAGTGATAGCCCAGTTCTGCTACTTTGTTCTTACTGCTAACTGCTGGTTAGCCATCTCACTGGCTCCTTTGTAAATTCCCCCTTAAATTTTTTTTTTCGTGGTAACAATAAATTTTGGTTTTTGGGTCTGTGGTCTAACGGGTGCATCACTATGGGGCGCCATGATGCTTGTGAGTGACGTCCAACCGGCACGTTGAATCTGGCACATCTTAGCTGTGGCCTTGTTGTCGGGCATGGTTCGGTACATTGCATGAGAACTAGAATGTTTCTAGATCATGGAAGATCTTGAGACTTACATCTAACATGCGAACGCTTTGGAATAAATCCATGAATAATTTCAATTACTTGATCTTCTTCTATTCTTCTTCTATTCTTGGACTTCAATATCTGCCATATA